>OW386285.2:367891248-368491248 GCA_936432065.2 Rutpela maculata | reverse complement strand
ATAACTCTGTGAACTGCCTATTAAGGCCAAATTCCTGGGCAGGTAAAAAATATGTGATGACTTCCCTTAATTTATATCAATATTTGCTGATTTATTTACTTATTGTTTTTAATATAATTAAAAATCTTTAGCTGTACTTTCTTCATATTCTATACAGGGTGTCCGAAAATATCGGTGACAAACTTCTGGTACAGATCATGTCCGCAAAAATTTGAAAAAAAGTGCCGCAATGCCCACAAATGCTACCTAATTGAGCTACAGTACTAATTAAAAATATTAAAAAAGGTCCTCTTTCATTTTAATCGAAAAACTAACCGTTTGTGAGAAAAATCGTGTAAATGAGAAAAGACGATGTGCTTCAAGTTTTCACGTAACAATTAAGTCAAGTAGAGTAACAATAAGCTCATTGTTAATTAATTTTCGTTGCCGTTATTTAATTGAAAAAAAATGAAAATAGCAGAATACCAGTTTTTGGCTTCAATCTTCAAAGGGCTGTAGGTCCATAAGGAGGCATTAGCTGACATATTTATATAAATTTTCTTTCATATTTTTGCATGTAGAATCGGCACCAGACCGGTATTACCGGACACCCTGTATAGCTGAACAACGAGACCACTGAATTCGACACATGCTATGTAACTCTCAAACACACAAAAACAGACAGTTAATTCTTATATAAAGACACACCACATTACATATTTTTGAGGTCGTGCTTTGAATGGGAATTGGCAAATTTTCGCATTTTTTATGTTGAAACTCCTCTATATCTTTCATTCATAATAGTAAAACTTGATATTTTAGTATTACTATTTAATATTATTTTAGGATTACCTTTTTCCCACGGTGTATGCAAATAGTATATTTGTCTTGAAGATATGACTGAATAATAAATTAATATTAATGAAAGCGTTATCACTTTGTGTAGTTTACAGCGCAAAATGTGATCGAATTAACTTTTTTATTTTTCAAAATAACTGCATACTGTAACAGAGTATCTATAACGGAATGAGTAAATATTTTATTTGTAGTGTTTTTATATATACTGTGTATAAAATTGTATTTTTTCGCAGTTTTTAAACATCTCTAGTTATATAGAATAATAACTAAAATAAATAAAAACTAGAATGTCCGTTATGAAATTGCGAAGAAAACTCGATGAGCCCGAACTTTTTTGTCAATATGTTAAGTTGCAAAAAATTTAAACAAGATAATTTTTTAACAACAACTTACGTAATAATGCATATATTTTTACTCTCTCCTACTCCATTATATTTCTAACCTAAATAAATCATCCTGTCAAAATTTAAGTCCAAAAAATAACACCGGCACACACAAAAAAAGTCGAGTGCGAGAAGGCAGGCCCTATGTATTCCCATGAATTTTGACCTGCTGAACACGAATTCGATGTCCGTTTTGCCCGATTGGCTATTGTATTTTTCCTAACCTCAAAAAAACCATAATATCTGAACATATAATTTCCGACGTATTTTCACGTGCTGAACACAATACAGTAGTCAGAATTAAAGCGCAATCTGCAAACTTCATAGAGAAATGTCATTTCAGCATATACCTAGTGAGCGGAGATGGGTAGCTTTTAAATTTTCAAGTATCCTAAGGAAAATATTACTGAACAGTGAAATTTTTCAAAGTTTGCTCTGTTGAGAGAGGAATATCGTTTGGACTTAACATTTACCTACACCCTCCCTTGATGATTTTTTACTTTCTTTTCTTAGAGCTGTTTAGAATTGTATAGTTTTCTTTATTCTGTTTGATTGTCATATGCCATTTGTTTCTTTTTCTATTTTTGCGACTAGGACATCTCTACGTGGTGACGGCGGGCAACGACTTATTTGGGCTAAGTTCCTAGATAAAAAAAATGCCGTCATGGCAAAAGTAGAGACAGAGTTTACGATGCAGGGGAGAGAAACCCCAGTATCGGCGGCAGGTCAGGTTGGGAAAGCGGGACTGCGGGCGTCATCATGCAACCGCAGCTCTAGTGAAGTAAGAAACTTGCCTTCCTATGAGTATAGGGCTACAAGAAATTTACACAACTGTGTAAATAATGTGAATTCCTTCTGTTTTGTTTGTAGTAAAATCGAGGGTCCGAAAAATCGAAAAAAGATCAGCGATAAAATAAAAAATATTTATCTAAAATCTATATATGATATGTTTAAGTATATTCATCAAGTGTTCTTTTCCTTGTGTAAAATATTTTCCAAAGTCTTTTTCTGTATGAGCTAGAACGAACATCACTTGATACTAAATTGTCTTTTTCCATAATCGCCGCTAAATATTCTTCCCTACCATTAGATAGACCAAGATTTCTAATAACATTATTAAGTTTATCATTTCACCAAATGGGAGTTTTAGTTCTTATCTAACACTCATATTCACTGTCATCTTCTTGACTTTCGGAACAATCAGTTTCCTTTTTTAGCATTAATTCCGGAAACATTTGTATTGCTAAAAGATAACACTCTTCACGGATTCCAGGCTCCTTCGATATCATTGGATTTTTATATTTTCCTTTTTAACGTTCTTTCCATTTGCCCAACATCTTATAACATATGATGCTAGGCACCATGGAAAACCTTTATCCACTATTCCCATACTATAACATTTTGGATAAATATTTTTTATTTTATCGTTGATTTTCTTTCGAATTCGAATTTACTAAAAACAAGGCAAGTATTTTACACAAAGAACTTTAAACCGAGAACTCTAGATGTAACATATTCTAAGACAGGAAATTTACACAAAGAACTCTGAACCAAGAACTCTAAACCTTAATAGTTCTTGCCTTAGGAACTCAACAGTCTTGTCTTAATTTATAATAGGTTTAAGTTTTTGGTTTATTTAAAGTTCTTGTCTCAGGTTATGTTGGGTTAAGTATTCTTAGTTTAAAGTTCTTGGTTTAAAGCTCTTAGCTCTTGCCTTAGGTTATGTTAGTTTTAAAGTTCTTGGTTTAAGCTTTCAATTTATTTGTTTTGGATTTTTAGGCATTTTTTTGAGGTTATGTAAAAATTCTCAACTGATCTGCTAATTCCGACCTCATATTCAGTTTCAGAGCCCCAAATTATGTATAGATATAGTGATCAGCTCATTTAAGCTTTTTATTTACTTGTTTTGGGCATTTTTAAGGTGTTTTTTGAGGTCAGCAAAAATGCAAGAGCCAATCGGGCAAAACGGACATCAGATTCGTGTTCAGCGGGTCAAAATGAATGGGAATACATAGGTCTTCTCGCATCCGACTTTTTTTGTGTGTGCCTGTGTAATGAACAAAAAAATAACAAAGTAGTAAATTAAATCGTCAATTGTTCAAGTAGTCCATGTAAAACGCGGGGTTTGACGCTCGGAATGCCCCCCTCATCGGGACTACTTGTAATTTATGTTTTTTGGGTCGCTGATCACGAAAATCGGGTCCCGCGGCTCTAAAAATAGTGCGTCACCTCTAAAAATGCCAAAAACCACCCCTTTTGGGAATAATACTGTAAAATAATGTTATGAATGTGCTAATTGTAATGACATTTTGCCAGTTCAGTATGTTCATCTAATGTAAGGATAAATTTTATGCTGAGGGGGTGAAAATACCCCTAAATTGACGTAAAATGGAAAAATGATGGAATTTTTTTTTAATTCACTTTTTGATTTAAATTTATATAAATGGGGATTGTATAATGAAGAAAATTTGTTTCCAACTCTTCAGGGGTGAAAACTGGAAAAATGATTGAATTTTTTTTTATTCACTTTTTGATTTAAATTTAGGAGAATGAGGATTGTATAATGAAGAAAATTTTTTCCAACCCATCAGGGTGAAAACTACCCCTGCATCGCCTTTAAATTGAACTAACGCGTAGAAATTAAGTAGAGATGTATACTTTTTAGTTTGCTTGTAATTTCTGATAAACTTCCGTCGAAAAAATACCACAAAATTTTTCACCCCTAAACGTTAGTTCAATTTAAAGGCGATACAGGGGTAGTTTTCACCCCTGAAGGGTTGGAAAAAATTTTTCTTCATTGTAAAATTCCCGTTCATCTAAATTTAAATCAAAAAGTGAATAAAAAAAAAATTCAATCATTTTTCCATTTTACGTCAATTTAGGGGAAGTTTCACCCCCTCTATAAAATTGGTCCTTAATTTAGATGAACGTACTGAACTGGCAAAATATCATTACAATTAGCACATTCATAACATTATTTTACAGTAGTATTCCCAAAAGGGGTGGTTTTTGGCATCTTGAGGGGTAACGCACTATTTTCAGAGCCGCGGGACTCCGATTTTCGTGATCAGCGACCCAAAAAACATGGGGTAAAAGTAGTTCCGATGAGGGGGGCATTCCGAGCGTTAAACTCCGCGTTTTATATGGACTAAAGTGGACGAGTAGTAGAAAAACAACATATATTTCTTTCAGAATGTAAGTTTTTTCATGTAATTTTCAGTGGTGAAAAACTATATTTTAAACAAATGCATATTTTCGCGCAAACAAAATCTTTTATCTCTGTTCCCAATGGGCATAGAAAAAAAAAACAGGTTTTTTAATTTTTTTTTTCTATTTTTGTATATTTTTGATGCATAATAATAACTTTAATTTTCGAATAGAGTTTTGATTTGTTTAAAAAAGATAATTTAAAGAAAAGCAAGAAATGATTTTAAACATTTCAAAAAACAATGTAGGTTATTAAGCCCAATAAAAAGTACATGAAAAAACCTTCATTGTAACAAAAAAGATGTTGTACGACTTGATGCATTTACAATCGACTATTCAATTTTCGATAGCTATTTTTTTAGGCGTTCGCCTTAATATTATGCCATGATGATTTAGCTCAACTAGAAGCGTTACTTCCTAAAATTTGGTTGAAATGTATGCATTATTACTTAAGTCACCGTCAATTGTTTAAAGGCTATCGATTTTAATTGTCTTAATTTCTTCGACAAATCGACGAGAAGGGTTCGGTACATATCTAGTTTTCGTCGCAATTTCATAATAAATATTCTAGTTTGTTGTTTATTGTGATATGAACTAAACAACCAGAGGTAGCTTAGAAAAAAGACGAAATACTCTACTTTAAACATTGTTTTGTTTACTCAAATACCTTCCGGAACTTAGATTGAATCCAAAACTTTTTGCTACACCAAATAAAATCAATAGGTTTTTATGTAGATAAAAGGCTTAAATAAAATTAGGTTGTGTGGCATCGTTATCGACCTTAATTTAACCTTTTATTACACTGTAATAACTAAGTTTTTAAAGTTATGTGAATGTATTTTAATTTGTAAGCATAATTTCACATTCGTCTAATAGTCTCTTTTTTGTATTGTTTTGAGGAAATGCTTGCCCTGTATGACTGATATGCTCTAATTTCTTACAAATGTTCGAAATTTGAAATAAAAATTTTCAGTCTAACTACAGTCATCATGTTTAATATGTATTAGCATTCGGTAGCACACGAATGCAACTTTCATTATTAAAAACACCTCAATAGCATTTTGAAGTTAAATTGATAGATCCTTCAAACTACGTAAAAGTACTTTCGAACCTTATAGACACACTATATTATATAGTTTTGATACCTTATATATCTTCATATTTTTGTATAGTAATATTTTGCTCTAAAATTATAATAAACACAGTTTATGTAAAAACCTGATCATTTGTACGCCTCTGGCTATCGCCCTGTATGGCGGATATGGCCCAATTTCAACAGGGAGTATTTTACCACACTATTTTACATACGCGCCAAAGAAATAATTATTTTAAGTCTAATAGAAGTTACCGCGTTTACAAGAAACGATCTACACACACACATACATTCGATAATTGAGTTCAACCTATTATGAAACGGATTTCTGTACGATTTTTTTTTTCTACTATGACTATTATAATTTTTTTTTTTTGGTTAAAATATACCTATCTGATTAAATCAAATAGGTATAATAATAAAATAATGTGAATAGGGATTTAATAGCAAAATTCATTTCATAAACGAGTTTATAAGATGAGAATTTTAGGGCCAATAAAGCCATAAATTCATTTTCTACGCCATGCTTTAAGCTGTTCAATTGTCAACAGAAAAGGTTAGCAAAGATAATATTTTACAATTACAACAGTATTCAAGTAGAGGGATGCTCTTAAAACTAAAGTTAACAATGAACATGTGTTGCTAGTAAAATCTACCAGAAATTCAAATATTTCTCTCTCGATCCTAGTAATTGCATCTCAAAAATAAAAATACCAAATTGTTCCCAATAAAATTTGAAATAAATAAAACTTCTAAATAAACTTTCTGATAATTTGTTAATTTGCAAAAAATATATCTTTTTAAAATTGTCTTTTTTGAATAATATAAAGAATATAATGTAGTAATAATACACAAATCATAATGGGAGTATTCCCTTTTATTGAACTAAACATTGATGTCTAATTTTAATGAAAAATATTTATTTAAACAGCTGAAAATAAAAAAGATTTCGAAATTTCAGTTGATTAATGTTTAAATGCACCGACTCATAGAAGCGCATTTTTTAAAATATAAGTTGTTTTAATGTATTTTGCAGCACAATTAAGAACATGTTTTTTTTTTAATTTAAACATTTTTTTTTGGAATTTGTTTATAATTTTCACAGTTGTAATTATAAACAAATTTTAATAAGTCTGGATTTTTATGAAATCAAAAACTGTCAAGAATTATGAATGTAGATGAATAAACCAACATCTGAAAAACAGAATGTGATTTACTTGAATTTGGGGCCGAGATACGTTAATTTTTGTGTTTTGGTGTCTTATAAATAAAAAAATTGATATTTCTTCTTCTCTAAAGTTAGTCCTCAATGTTTTGGTCTCACTTTCTAAAATTGTAAACTAATTCCAAAAAAATCGTTTATATGAAGAAAAAAAGTGTTTTTCTTATTACCATCATCAAATATTTGTAAAATTATATATATAAAAAAAATAATTGCCTTCTTACGAGTCTACGCACTTAAATAATAAATGATTGATATTTCAAAATTTTTTTAGATCTTTAGTCGTTTAAATAAATATTTTGCGCTATTTGGTAAGAAGGTTTAGTTTACCTGCAAATTTTTTTATTTCTTTTATAATTACAATTCACATTTTTTAAAATGTCTCCCCGTAAATTTTAGCAGTTTTGGATAAGGAACAGAAAAATATTTCTAAGAAACCTATTAGATACCTTTCGATTTATACACAATATTTAAAATACTAGCATCCCAAAAACAACTCAGTCTTGGTTTGGACACCTTAAAAAAATGGTCAAGCTTCTCAAGTAAATCTGGAATTAAAAAGTATGTAATGTTTGGTTGATCCATTTAAAAACCGAAAAAGTCGTACTACATATATATTTCCTCTGCATTTTCAGTAGCAATTAAGTAGGTATTACATGATTTTTAAAATTAATTAAACAGCCGCCCAAAAAAAATATTTTATTTTCCAAAGGTGAAAGACATCTGTCCTTATGTTTTTTGGGAGGCTGGTTCCAAATATCACTTCAAAAATATATGTTTCACTGCACTAGTTTTTTTGGGGGGAGTACACCACCATAATGCAAGAGCCATTTTAAACGATTCAGAAGTTTCATTTCAACGCATGTCGTGCTATTAGTTTTAAAGGCCATTAAACCCCGAATTTAGGGATAAAATGTCAATTTGCTAAAAATTGAGCAGTGAAACATATCTTTTTGACGTGATATTTGGAATCAGCGGCCCAAAAAACATGAGGACAGATGTCTTTCACCTTTGGAAAATATTTGTGCTATATTATTTTTTCTACGACAGTTGTAGAAAAAATAATATAGCGAATTAATATTAGTCATAATAATTTATTTCGTATGCAATCTTTATACTACAGTGAAGGGAAATCAAGATGAAATGATATTTGCTGTGATTAAAATTGGTGACAAATAATATGCCCTAAAAAAATCGCTAATAGTTAGCCATGGAATCACAAGTGTCTTGGAATATGTCATAAAACGGATCTGTGCTTTACTTTCTGAGGAGAGAAGGTGTACAAGTGAAATTTTTAAAGCATTTGGATTTAGTTAATGATGTAAGGAATCATAGTAAGCCAGAATTGTACTAATTTAATTCAAAATAAATATAAAGATATTTTTCATAATATAAACGCCATTGTCTAATCATTGCTGTCAAACCAGGGAAATTTCCACTTATTAATCACATAGGTAGGTGCTCATGGGTAAGTAAAATTTCCAAAAAATTTGATGGTTGTCATAGCAACAATGACAAAATAAACGTGTCCGATTAGCTAATAATGATTGGTATACAATTTTCAACAATAATACCTCTGCAATTTATTTATTAGTATGCCCATTTTAAATTTTTATAAAAGATTCTAAATCTTAAAAAACCATTGAAAAGAAGTGTCTTAAAAATATATTTTCTAAATGAAGAGTGCGCAAAAAAAATTGGAAAATGATATCACTGCATTTTCTTTAAATTAATATGTAAATTTTAAACATTAAAACACAAAATTAAATTATAAATAATTTTTGTATTTGTGAATCAACTGTTTGAAAGTTACACGCATATTTTTCTATTATTTGAATCTCCGAATATCTACCTTTTTGCAGAAAATATAAACTTAGGTTTTACTAAAAGAAAACTTTGAGAAAGTAATAAAGTTGTAAACATGCACAATGCAATTTACAGGAAATTTTAATAACCGGTAAATCGGTAAATAAAAACCGCTGCCCAAGGAATCACGACTTCCACATCCAGACTCTCTATCCAAGTCACTCACAACAAAAAACTTTGTATGTTAAAATAATTGTTTATGGAACTTTAATAATATCATATTTGAAATCCTCTACCCCAAAAACCCATAAAACGATACCCCACATCGGTAGTGGGGTAGGGGTGGTGATAGGGGGGTGGTAATGGGGGGGGTGGATGAAGTAAAAAAATATTTTGAGGTTTCCGGTTCCTGTACATACACTAAATCACATTTTTTTTTCATCCCCTTTAATAGGGGGTGGGGGTGGTAATGGGGGTGGCTAATGCCAAATTTTTTTTGAGACCTTGTATATACTAAATACCAATTTCGTGGACTCTTACCTGCTCGATTTATCCATTTACCCCAAATTTACCCCAATTTTCACCCCAACCCTTCGACGGAACAAGATGAAAATATAATCCAGTCCTAGATCTCGTTAAAGCACATATGTGTACCAAATTTCAAGTCAATATCTTAAACGGTTCCAGAGTAAACGTGCGCACAAAAAAAAGTTACAGACAGACAGACCGACAGACAGACCGACAGACAGACCGACAGACAGACCGACAGACAGACAGAAATTTTTTTTTCGCTCAAACTTAAAATCTCGACGTTTCATGACATTTTAAGCCTATTTGGACAATAAAAATTTTTTAAAATTTTTTTGTTACTATACTTCCACTGGACGTGGAAGTAAAATGAACATAACCGGTTAACCGGTATTTAAATATGTACCGAAATATGTAAAAAAATTATGTAATGAAGGTTAGGTTAGAGGCAACTTTTTGATGTGCTACAAAATGTTTTTACCGTAATGTGCTTGAATTAGAAATTTTATTTCTACCGTGTGGTCCACGATACACAATGATTCTTTTCTCCATAATTCCCGCCAACTAATTAGTTACTTTAAAATTCAGTCAAAGTAAGTTCTAGTATCTTCTTTTGTGTCTTATTATTAACACGTGTTTGTTACCTCTCTGTCCCTTTTCAACATTACATTGAACCTTTCTGGAATCTTATTCATTTTAAACATTTATGTTGCAGGCACTTTTTCTAAGAAACTATTCAGTTTTCATTAATTTTATATAATTCTCTGTTACTTAAAATTAAATGGAAAACACATATTACAAACAAATAATAGAAAAGAAAATGGGACTTCTATTAAAAAAAAATGTTTAAAAAGATTTATTTTCAATAATTTTTGAAAATTTTAATTCTTATACTAGTTTAAAATTGACATATTGAATTAAGGAAGGTGGTTTTATGTTTTTTGTACACTCCATGTTAAGCTTGTTAAAATTTTTCAGCTTATATATTTTTTCCATGGCATTCTTTCTACTGAGATGTTAAATTTTATTTTTACTCAGCCATTCTTAAATTCGAAAAAAGGAGTATAAAGAAAATTGAACTTCGGATTACGAAAGAAAGTTACTATTAAAAATAAAAAAGTTGCAAACTTCGGCTAAATTGGAAGTAACCCAAAAAAAATTGTGTGCCGGTGACTTCAAGTAACCAAAAACATTTTATAGTACTTTACTTCCTACTGAAAAATGCCTAACGCGCCCATAGAAGTTTCACGGTAAAAACTTGTCCCCATCCTTTATCTAGAAAGATAAAAGTTTCTCGCTGTATTAATGAATGCAATTTTTCACTATCGACATGGTAATAAAAATCCATATTTTCTACACTTATTAAAATTTGACCTTCATATTAACAGTTATTGTTAACAAATATGTAAATATGCTAATATACTAGTTAGGTAAATACTTTAAAACACTCATTATTGGAGAACCAATCAAAACAACTATCTTCTAGCTAATACTGACGAAGTATTGAATTACTAGTATATTAGCGTGTCCAGATTAGGGCAACAATATACAGAAAGTAGGTATTTTCATAATAAATAAGAAAGTGTGTAAGTTGTGATTTGCATAATACCTAAATAATATTCTCTAATCATGATAAAAGCAAATAAATAAAAATAATCGATTGTAAATATGTAAAATATAAAAAAAGGTGAAAACTTGAGGCCAATTGATTGATCATTTTTGAAAAATAATTAACGTAATCTAAACGTTGCCTATACTTTCGTAACTACTTTCGTTAACATAACCTGTTTGTTATGAATAGCTCCCTACTGAGAAGTGCCTAATCTTTGTTAATTACATTTTTTTTCAGAGTTTTTCAACTGATACGTGATATATACAATGAGTGTCAATATCACATACAATTATTTAGCTTACTTTTTCAGAATTTTACTTGACTATTTCCTGTATTCCTACAATTACTCTACCTATATTGCCGCATTGTCATACGTATATTGTAATGACAATGCATAGTCATTGTTCATCCCTGAACTAGCTTCATCTGATAATGTAATAAAATTGTAGTATCTGTCTGTATTATGTTCTTTCAGGCAGGAGGAGTCTGGCCTATCTACAAATTGTTGTTTACATTATTTCTCACTTTAAACTATACTTTATAATCAGGGCCCCAACAGAGGAGGGGGGGTAGGTCCAGTAGGTACCGTGGTACCAGGGCCCGACCACTTAGAGGTCCGAATAAACTAGGAAACGCAATGCAAAAATATTAAACTAATTAAAATTTGGGTACAGGTAGTGTAGTTATAATGAAAGGGGCCGGGGCCCATGATTTGATGTGAGTGCCTGTTAATAAAATAAGTCTATGAACTGAAAATTGACAAAACTTTGATGCACCGACCATTTGAACCGTAACTAAGATAATATATAAACATATATAAACATTTATTTATTACGGCACTTGTCCCTTTTATAGACAAGAGAATGGGATAACTCTGAAAACAACCTATTTAGCAGCGTTAACAAATTTAAGAGCTAAAGCTCCATATACTTTATAACTTTCACCCAAACTAAATCTAAGAGCATATTATATATGTATAATTTTCTGAAAAGGCATAAATAAAATCAAGAGTATCGAAATCAACCGCAGTTTAATCTTTTATTGCAATTAAGCCGCGAACGTAATTCGACAATTTCTCCTACATTCCTAAACCGATTAAAATAATTTTTTGATAGGCTTTTATAGGCAACTTTATAGAATGGTACGAGCCTATTGAAAACTAAAGAAAGAAAAACATTTTTTCTTGTGTGAAAAACAAAAAAAAATATATTTTTTGTTGACTTCAATATCCCAGTATCATTCTATCAAGTATTTTCTAAAAGCCTGTCAAAGTATTTTCTCAATCGGTTCATAGGAGAACTTGTCGAATTACGAAATCATTTTTTTAAGCCACACCGCCACCCTTAAAGCAATTGTACAAATTCAACAAAATATATTAACGTTGAGATCCAACGTTACCGTATGTAACAGTTCGTGCAAAATAAGGTAATAAATTATATTTTTAAATCATACTACCTATTACACTATTTCATAATATAATATTTAGAATCAAAAGATTGTAAATAAATTGACATTTTTATTAGATGAAATTAATATTTTACTCGCTTATTGTTTTGTAATATACATTTTTGTGATTTTAAGAATTTTTGAGGGAAACAATTATTATATTATTTACCTACGATCACTACTGTAACTAGTCAAAAACACACTACCTGACATCTATGTAAGTTGAACTTTACATATTGTAAACAAATCGCACTGTAAACAAACCGCACGGTAAACAAAACGCACGGGACACGCAATTATCGGTGGCTTATATCGCTGACGCGGGGTTTAAAAAAACAAATGCGCCTACGTAATTTTCAAACGCTGTCAAAACTGACATAATATTTGTTGAATAATATTGTTGACAACTAAATCAGGATTTTACTAAATAAATAAATGAATATGATCGTAGGTAATAGTATATTACGTAATGCGAATTGTAAGAAGCATATTACGCACGAATGGAAAAGTTACGCACGATGCCGCGTAGCGGCGAGTGCGTATTCCCATGAGTGCGTAATTGCTTTACAACTCGAATTATGTACTATACTTTACCTACGATCATATTTATTTATTTATTTAGTAAAATCTGGATTTAGTTTACTAGTCAACAATGTCATTCAACAAATATTATGTCAGTTTTGACAGGGTTTGAAAATTACGTAGGCCCATTTGTTTTTTTTAAACCCCGCGTCAGCGATATAAGCCACCTATAATTGGGTGTCCCGTGCGTTTTGATTACCGTGCGATTTGTTTACAGTGCGTTTTGTTTACAATGCGTAAAATTCAACTTACATGAATGGCAGGTAGTTTGTTTTTTACTATTTACAGTAGTGATCGTAGGTAAAATATAGTACATAATTAGAGTTGTAAAGCAATTACGCACTCATGAAAATAACTTTTCCATTCGTGCGTAATATGCTTCTTACAACACTCATTACGTAATATACTATTTTGTACGACATGCTTTGAAATTAGCCGAACTGTCAATAATAAATGTCAGTTACTATTGGTATGTCATATACACAAATTCACACTGTATTTTACAATAACTAAAATTGATATTCTAATTACATGTTTTCATAAGTGATTTATCACCACTGAATAATAAATAATTAATTTGTTTCTTTTTTAATCAACCTCATCTACTTGTCTTTTTTTTTTCAAATAATTTTCTAGACCTCAATTGAAACTAAATATAGAATATGATGAGTCAACATCCTGGTTGGCATTTATAGCAGCTTTGTGAGCCGATACCCCGCCAGGTTAGATAAAGGCATTTTTATTTATTTATTTATTTATTTAATAACAATTTTTAGTTCACTCTGAGAATTATTTCTCATCTTATTTCCTCTATTTCTGCAATTACACCACAGATATCGCACGTATGTGATACGTTCCAAAAAGACAAGCAACACAATGGCCTATTTTTACAGAGTGCGTTAGCAATCCTAAATGTATTAACAACACAGTGAGTATCTAAAGAAAAAGTGTCTTCTCCATATATACGGTGCCAGAACGCATATACATATCGGGAATATATAGGGAGCCACTTGCTCACATTAAATGCGGAAAATATTGGGTGCGAGAACGTCAATTTAGTTTTCGGTGCCACTTGGTGATTTTACGCGTATATATATATATATATATATATATATATATATATATATTTAAAACTGAACGTTCAGGCACCAAATTCACATATATATGGACGGAGTGGCACCTATATATACGTTCTGGCACCAGATCGAGGTGCCAGAACGTTTTATCGCATATTTGAACGTCTAAACATCATAACATCCTTCCCACAAAATTTCAAGATGGAGCTACTTGGTCGATTTTTCTATAAAAACTGGATTTTGGTTCAACCGTATAATCTGCAGAGGGCGCGCCAACCACTGATGTCTAACCGTACTTAGTGGCACCATGCATTTGCGCTCGATTCCCGATATTTAAAATGACTTTCTGGCACCTCAGGGTTTCTACGGCTAGTGAATTTTAAATCATATTATAGATGGAACAAAATCCGAGAAATTTTTCGGGTACCTAAGTAGTTTAAATTAAATTTAATTTCAAAGAAATTAAGAAAACATTCAATTACTTTACGGAACTACATCTCGACGTCGTTCTAAGCATTTGATGTCCAGGACAGGAGATATAGTATAAAAAAAGTTACGTTTTCGTTACAACTTTGCAACTATTTTTTAAACAATAAAACTATCATTAAAATCGGACAAACAGTTTAGAAATAAATTAACTTCAAATCATGACAAATTTTGAATGATGCAATCATTTTGTCCGTGGGTATATTATATAAGATATTACACAGAATATTAAAAATTATAAAGAAATCACAGTACATTACATTTATGGTACATGCGACAATGCCCCCTAATCATCGTTTTCTTAATGCCTTTGTGGACAAAGTAACCGTAGTTTACATTATTTCTCGCTTTGAAATCTACAAACCCCTTTATCGTATTATAACTCTGTGAACTGCCTATTAAGGCCAAATTCCTGGGCAGGTAAAAAATATGTGATGACTTCCCTTAATTTATATCAATATTTGCTGATTTATTTACTTATTGTTTTTAATATAATTAAAAATCTTTAGCTGTACTTTCTTCATATTCTATACAGGGTGTCCGAAAATATCGGTGACAAACTTCTGGTACAGATCATGTCCGCAAAAATTTGAAAAAAAGTGCCGCAATGCCCACAAATGCTACCTAATTGAGCTACAGTACTAATTAAAAATATTAAAAAAGGTCCTCTTTCATTTTAATCGAAAAACTAACCGTTTGTGAGAAAAATCGTGTAAATGAGAAAAGACGATGTGCTTCAAGTTTTCACGTAACAATTAAGTCAAGTAGAGTAACAATAAGCTCATTGTTAATTAATTTTCGTTGCCGTTATTTAATTGAAAAAAAATGAAAATAGCAGAATACCAGTTTTTGGCTTCAATCTTCAAAGGGCTGTAGGTCCATAAGGAGGCATTAGCTGACATATTTATATAAATTTTCTTTCATATTTTTGCATGTAGAATCGGCACCAGACCGGTATTACCGGACACCCTGTATAGCTGAACAACGAGACCACTGAATTCGACACATGCTATGTAACTCTCAAACACACAAAAACAGACAGTTAATTCTTATATAAAGACACACCACATTACATATTTTTGAGGTCGTGCTTTGAATGGGAATTGGCAAATTTTCGCATTTTTTATGTTGAAACTCCTCTATATCTTTCATTCATAATAGTAAAACTTGATATTTTAGTATTACTATTTAATATTATTTTAGGATTACCTTTTTCCCACGGTGTATGCAAATAGTATATTTGTCTTGAAGATATGACTGAATAATAAATTAATATTAATGAAAGCGTTATCACTTTGTGTAGTTTACAGCGCAAAATGTGATCGAATTAACTTTTTTATTTTTCAAAATAACTGCATACTGTAACAGAGTATCTATAACGGAATGAGTAAATATTTTATTTGTAGTGTTTTTATATATACTGTGTATAAAATTGTATTTTTTCGCAGTTTTTAAACATCTCTAGTTATATAGAATAATAACTAAAATAAATAAAAACTAGAATGTCCGTTATGAAATTGCGAAGAAAACTCGATGAGCCCGAACTTTTTTGTCAATATGTTAAGTTGCAAAAAATTTAAACAAGATAATTTTTTAACAACAACTTACGTAATAATGCATATATTTTTACTCTCTCCTACTCCATTATATTTCTAACCTAAATAAATCATCCTGTCAAAATTTAAGTCCAAAAAATAACACCGGCACACACAAAAAAAGTCGAGTGCGAGAAGGCAGGCCCTATGTATTCCCATGAATTTTGACCTGCTGAACACGAATTCGATGTCCGTTTTGCCCGATTGGCTATTGTATTTTTCCTAACCTCAAAAAAACCATAATATCTGAACATATAATTTCCGACGTATTTTCACGTGCTGAACACAATACAGTAGTCAGAATTAAAGCGCAATCTGCAAACTTCATAGAGAAATGTCATTTCAGCATATACCTAGTGAGCGGAGATGGGTAGCTTTTAAATTTTCAAGTATCCTAAGGAAAATATTACTGAACAGTGAAATTTTTCAAAGTTTGCTCTGTTGAGAGAGGAATATCGTTTGGACTTAACATTTACCTACACCCTCCCTTGATGATTTTTTACTTTCTTTTCTTAGAGCTGTTTAGAATTGTATAGTTTTCTTTATTCTGTTTGATTGTCATATGCCATTTGTTTCTTTTTCTATTTTTGCGACTAGGACATCTCTACGTGGTGACGGCGGGCAACGACTTATTTGGGCTAAGTTCCTAGATAAAAAAAATGCCGTCATGGCAAAAGTAGAGACAGAGTTTACGATGCAGGGGAGAGAAACCCCAGTATCGGCGGCAGGTCAGGTTGGGAAAGCGGGACTGCGGGCGTCATCATGCAACCGCAGCTCTAGTGAAGTAAGAAACTTGCCTTCCTATGAGTATAGGGCTACAAGAAATTTACACAACTGTGTAAATAATGTGAATTCCTTCTGTTTTGTTTGTAGTAAAATCGAGGGTCCGAAAAATCGAAAAAAGATCAGCGATAAAATAAAAAATATTTATCTAAAATCTATATATGATATGTTTAAGTATATTCATCAAGTGTTCTTTTCCTTGTGTAAAATATTTTCCAAAGTCTTTTTCTGTATGAGCTAGAACGAACATCACTTGATACTAAATTGTCTTTTTCCATAATCGCCGCTAAATATTCTTCCCTACCATTAGATAGACCAAGATTTCTAATAACATTATTAAGTTTATCATTTCACCAAATGGGAGTTTTAGTTCTTATCTAACACTCATATTCACTGTCATCTTCTTGACTTTCGGAACAATCAGTTTCCTTTTTTAGCATTAATTCCGGAAACATTTGTATTGCTAAAAGATAACACTCTTCACGGATTCCAGGCTCCTTCGATATCATTGGATTTTTATATTTTCCTTTTTAACGTTCTTTCCATTTGCCCAACATCTTATAACATATGATGCTAGGCACCATGGAAAACCTTTATCCACTATTCCCATACTATAACATTTTGGATAAATATTTTTTATTTTATCGTTGATTTTCTTTCGAATTCGAATTTACTAAAAACAAGGCAAGTATTTTACACAAAGAACTTTAAACCGAGAACTCTAGATGTAACATATTCTAAGACAGGAAATTTACACAAAGAACTCTGAACCAAGAACTCTAAACCTTAATAGTTCTTGCCTTAGGAACTCAACAGTCTTGTCTTAATTTATAATAGGTTTAAGTTTTTGGTTTATTTAAAGTTCTTGTCTCAGGTTATGTTGGGTTAAGTATTCTTAGTTTAAAGTTCTTGGTTTAAAGCTCTTAGCTCTTGCCTTAGGTTATGTTAGTTTTAAAGTTCTTGGTTTAAGCTTTCAATTTATTTGTTTTGGATTTTTAGGCATTTTTTTGAGGTTATGTAAAAATTCTCAACTGATCTGCTAATTCCGACCTCATATTCAGTTTCAGAGCCCCAAATTATGTATAGATATAGTGATCAGCTCATTTAAGCTTTTTATTTACTTGTTTTGGGCATTTTTAAGGTGTTTTTTGAGGTCAGCAAAAATGCAAGAGCCAATCGGGCAAAACGGACATCAGATTCGTGTTCAGCGGGTCAAAATGAATGGGAATACATAGGTCTTCTCGCATCCGACTTTTTTTGTGTGTGCCTGTGTAATGAACAAAAAAATAACAAAGTAGTAAATTAAATCGTCAATTGTTCAAGTAGTCCATGTAAAACGCGGGGTTTGACGCTCGGAATGCCCCCCTCATCGGGACTACTTGTAATTTATGTTTTTTGGGTCGCTGATCACGAAAATCGGGTCCCGCGGCTCTAAAAATAGTGCGTCACCTCTAAAAATGCCAAAAACCACCCCTTTTGGGAATAATACTGTAAAATAATGTTATGAATGTGCTAATTGTAATGACATTTTGCCAGTTCAGTATGTTCATCTAATGTAAGGATAAATTTTATGCTGAGGGGGTGAAAATACCCCTAAATTGACGTAAAATGGAAAAATGATGGAATTTTTTTTTAATTCACTTTTTGATTTAAATTTATATAAATGGGGATTGTATAATGAAGAAAATTTGTTTCCAACTCTTCAGGGGTGAAAACTGGAAAAATGATTGAATTTTTTTTTATTCACTTTTTGATTTAAATTTAGGAGAATGAGGATTGTATAATGAAGAAAATTTTTTCCAACCCATCAGGGTGAAAACTACCCCTGCATCGCCTTTAAATTGAACTAACGCGTAGAAATTAAGTAGAGATGTATACTTTTTAGTTTGCTTGTAATTTCTGATAAACTTCCGTCGAAAAAATACCACAAAATTTTTCACCCCTAAACGTTAGTTCAATTTAAAGGCGATACAGGGGTAGTTTTCACCCCTGAAGGGTTGGAAAAAATTTTTCTTCATTGTAAAATTCCCGTTCATCTAAATTTAAATCAAAAAGTGAATAAAAAAAAAATTCAATCATTTTTCCATTTTACGTCAATTTAGGGGAAGTTTCACCCCCTCTATAAAATTGGTCCTTAATTTAGATGAACGTACTGAACTGGCAAAATATCATTACAATTAGCACATTCATAACATTATTTTACAGTAGTATTCCCAAAAGGGGTGGTTTTTGGCATCTTGAGGGGTAACGCACTATTTTCAGAGCCGCGGGACTCCGATTTTCGTGATCAGCGACCCAAAAAACATGGGGTAAAAGTAGTTCCGATGAGGGGGGCATTCCGAGCGTTAAACTCCGCGTTTTATATGGACTAAAGTGGACGAGTAGTAGAAAAACAACATATATTTCTTTCAGAATGTAAGTTTTTTCATGTAATTTTCAGTGGTGAAAAACTATATTTTAAACAAATGCATATTTTCGCGCAAACAAAATCTTTTATCTCTGTTCCCAATGGGCATAGAAAAAAAAAACAGGTTTTTTAATTTTTTTTTTCTATTTTTGTATATTTTTGATGCATAATAATAACTTTAATTTTCGAATAGAGTTTTGATTTGTTTAAAAAAGATAATTTAAAGAAAAGCAAGAAATGATTTTAAACATTTCAAAAAACAATGTAGGTTATTAAGCCCAATAAAAAGTACATGAAAAAACCTTCATTGTAACAAAAAAGATGTTGTACGACTTGATGCATTTACAATCGACTATTCAATTTTCGATAGCTATTTTTTTAGGCGTTCGCCTTAATATTATGCCATGATGATTTAGCTCAACTAGAAGCGTTACTTCCTAAAATTTGGTTGAAATGTATGCATTATTACTTAAGTCACCGTCAATTGTTTAAAGGCTATCGATTTTAATTGTCTTAATTTCTTCGACAAATCGACGAGAAGGGTTCGGTACATATCTAGTTTTCGTCGCAATTTCATAATAAATATTCTAGTTTGTTGTTTATTGTGATATGAACTAAACAACCAGAGGTAGCTTAGAAAAAAGACGAAATACTCTACTTTAAACATTGTTTTGTTTACTCAAATACCTTCCGGAACTTAGATTGAATCCAAAACTTTTTGCTACACCAAATAAAATCAATAGGTTTTTATGTAGATAAAAGGCTTAAATAAAATTAGGTTGTGTGGCATCGTTATCGACCTTAATTTAACCTTTTATTACACTGTAATAACTAAGTTTTTAAAGTTATGTGAATGTATTTTAATTTGTAAGCATAATTTCACATTCGTCTAATAGTCTCTTTTTTGTATTGTTTTGAGGAAATGCTTGCCCTGTATGACTGATATGCTCTAATTTCTTACAAATGTTCGAAATTTGAAATAAAAATTTTCAGTCTAACTACAGTCATCATGTTTAATATGTATTAGCATTCGGTAGCACACGAATGCAACTTTCATTATTAAAAACACCTCAATAGCATTTTGAAGTTAAATTGATAGATCCTTCAAACTACGTAAAAGTACTTTCGAACCTTATAGACACACTATATTATATAGTTTTGATACCTTATATATCTTCATATTTTTGTATAGTAATATTTTGCTCTAAAATTATAATAAACACAGTTTATGTAAAAACCTGATCATTTGTACGCCTCTGGCTATCGCCCTGTATGGCGGATATGGCCCAATTTCAACAGGGAGTATTTTACCACACTATTTTACATACGCGCCAAAGAAATAATTATTTTAAGTCTAATAGAAGTTACCGCGTTTACAAGAAACGATCTACACACACACATACATTCGATAATTGAGTTCAACCTATTATGAAACGGATTTCTGTACGATTTTTTTTTTCTACTATGACTATTATAATTTTTTTTTTTTGGTTAAAATATACCTATCTGATTAAATCAAATAGGTATAATAATAAAATAATGTGAATAGGGATTTAATAGCAAAATTCATTTCATAAACGAGTTTATAAGATGAGAATTTTAGGGCCAATAAAGCCATAAATTCATTTTCTACGCCATGCTTTAAGCTGTTCAATTGTCAACAGAAAAGGTTAGCAAAGATAATATTTTACAATTACAACAGTATTCAAGTAGAGGGATGCTCTTAAAACTAAAGTTAACAATGAACATGTGTTGCTAGTAAAATCTACCAGAAATTCAAATATTTCTCTCTCGATCCTAGTAATTGCATCTCAAAAATAAAAATACCAAATTGTTCCCAATAAAATTTGAAATAAATAAAACTTCTAAATAAACTTTCTGATAATTTGTTAATTTGCAAAAAATATATCTTTTTAAAATTGTCTTTTTTGAATAATATAAAGAATATAATGTAGTAATAATACACAAATCATAATGGGAGTATTCCCTTTTATTGAACTAAACATTGATGTCTAATTTTAATGAAAAATATTTATTTAAACAGCTGAAAATAAAAAAGATTTCGAAATTTCAGTTGATTAATGTTTAAATGCACCGACTCATAGAAGCGCATTTTTTAAAATATAAGTTGTTTTAATGTATTTTGCAGCACAATTAAGAACATGTTTTTTTTTTAATTTAAACATTTTTTTTTGGAATTTGTTTATAATTTTCACAGTTGTAATTATAAACAAATTTTAATAAGTCTGGATTTTTATGAAATCAAAAACTGTCAAGAATTATGAATGTAGATGAATAAACCAACATCTGAAAAACAGAATGTGATTTACTTGAATTTGGGGCCGAGATACGTTAATTTTTGTGTTTTGGTGTCTTATAAATAAAAAAATTGATATTTCTTCTTCTCTAAAGTTAGTCCTCAATGTTTTGGTCTCACTTTCTAAAATTGTAAACTAATTCCAAAAAAATCGTTTATATGAAGAAAAAAAGTGTTTTTCTTATTACCATCATCAAATATTTGTAAAATTATATATATAAAAAAAATAATTGCCTTCTTACGAGTCTACGCACTTAAATAATAAATGATTGATATTTCAAAATTTTTTTAGATCTTTAGTCGTTTAAATAAATATTTTGCGCTATTTGGTAAGAAGGTTTAGTTTACCTGCAAATTTTTTTATTTCTTTTATAATTACAATTCACATTTTTTAAAATGTCTCCCCGTAAATTTTAGCAGTTTTGGATAAGGAACAGAAAAATATTTCTAAGAAACCTATTAGATACCTTTCGATTTATACACAATATTTAAAATACTAGCATCCCAAAAACAACTCAGTCTTGGTTTGGACACCTTAAAAAAATGGTCAAGCTTCTCAAGTAAATCTGGAATTAAAAAGTATGTAATGTTTGGTTGATCCATTTAAAAACCGAAAAAGTCGTACTACATATATATTTCCTCTGCATTTTCAGTAGCAATTAAGTAGGTATTACATGATTTTTAAAATTAATTAAACAGCCGCCCAAAAAAAATATTTTATTTTCCAAAGGTGAAAGACATCTGTCCTTATGTTTTTTGGGAGGCTGGTTCCAAATATCACTTCAAAAATATATGTTTCACTGCACTAGTTTTTTTGGGGGGAGTACACCACCATAATGCAAGAGCCATTTTAAACGATTCAGAAGTTTCATTTCAACGCATGTCGTGCTATTAGTTTTAAAGGCCATTAAACCCCGAATTTAGGGATAAAATGTCAATTTGCTAAAAATTGAGCAGTGAAACATATCTTTTTGACGTGATATTTGGAATCAGCGGCCCAAAAAACATGAGGACAGATGTCTTTCACCTTTGGAAAATATTTGTGCTATATTATTTTTTCTACGACAGTTGTAGAAAAAATAATATAGCGAATTAATATTAGTCATAATAATTTATTTCGTATGCAATCTTTATACTACAGTGAAGGGAAATCAAGATGAAATGATATTTGCTGTGATTAAAATTGGTGACAAATAATATGCCCTAAAAAAATCGCTAATAGTTAGCCATGGAATCACAAGTGTCTTGGAATATGTCATAAAACGGATCTGTGCTTTACTTTCTGAGGAGAGAAGGTGTACAAGTGAAATTTTTAAAGCATTTGGATTTAGTTAATGATGTAAGGAATCATAGTAAGCCAGAATTGTACTAATTTAATTCAAAATAAATATAAAGATATTTTTCATAATATAAACGCCATTGTCTAATCATTGCTGTCAAACCAGGGAAATTTCCACTTATTAATCACATAGGTAGGTGCTCATGGGTAAGTAAAATTTCCAAAAAATTTGATGGTTGTCATAGCAACAATGACAAAATAAACGTGTCCGATTAGCTAATAATGATTGGTATACAATTTTCAACAATAATACCTCTGCAATTTATTTATTAGTATGCCCATTTTAAATTTTTATAAAAGATTCTAAATCTTAAAAAACCATTGAAAAGAAGTGTCTTAAAAATATATTTTCTAAATGAAGAGTGCGCAAAAAAAATTGGAAAATGATATCACTGCATTTTCTTTAAATTAATATGTAAATTTTAAACATTAAAACACAAAATTAAATTATAAATAATTTTTGTATTTGTGAATCAACTGTTTGAAAGTTACACGCATATTTTTCTATTATTTGAATCTCCGAATATCTACCTTTTTGCAGAAAATATAAACTTAGGTTTTACTAAAAGAAAACTTTGAGAAAGTAATAAAGTTGTAAACATGCACAATGCAATTTACAGGAAATTTTAATAACCGGTAAATCGGTAAATAAAAACCGCTGCCCAAGGAATCACGACTTCCACATCCAGACTCTCTATCCAAGTCACTCACAACAAAAAACTTTGTATGTTAAAATAATTGTTTATGGAACTTTAATAATATCATATTTGAAATCCTCTACCCCAAAAACCCATAAAACGATACCCCACATCGGTAGTGGGGTAGGGGTGGTGATAGGGGGGTGGTAATGGGGGGGGTGGATGAAGTAAAAAAATATTTTGAGGTTTCCGGTTCCTGTACATACACTAAATCACATTTTTTTTTCATCCCCTTTAATAGGGGGTGGGGGTGGTAATGGGGGTGGCTAATGCCAAATTTTTTTTGAGACCTTGTATATACTAAATACCAATTTCGTGGACTCTTACCTGCTCGATTTATCCATTTACCCCAAATTTACCCCAATTTTCACCCCAACCCTTCGACGGAACAAGATGAAAATATAATCCAGTCCTAGATCTCGTTAAAGCACATATGTGTACCAAATTTCAAGTCAATATCTTAAACGGTTCCAGAGTAAACGTGCGCACAAAAAAAAGTTACAGACAGACAGACCGACAGACAGACCGACAGACAGACCGACAGACAGACCGACAGACAGACAGAAATTTTTTTTTCGCTCAAACTTAAAATCTCGACGTTTCATGACATTTTAAGCCTATTTGGACAATAAAAATTTTTTAAAATTTTTTTGTTACTATACTTCCACTGGACGTGGAAGTAAAATGAACATAACCGGTTAACCGGTATTTAAATATGTACCGAAATATGTAAAAAAATTATGTAATGAAGGTTAGGTTAGAGGCAACTTTTTGATGTGCTACAAAATGTTTTTACCGTAATGTGCTTGAATTAGAAATTTTATTTCTACCGTGTGGTCCACGATACACAATGATTCTTTTCTCCATAATTCCCGCCAACTAATTAGTTACTTTAAAATTCAGTCAAAGTAAGTTCTAGTATCTTCTTTTGTGTCTTATTATTAACACGTGTTTGTTACCTCTCTGTCCCTTTTCAACATTACATTGAACCTTTCTGGAATCTTATTCATTTTAAACATTTATGTTGCAGGCACTTTTTCTAAGAAACTATTCAGTTTTCATTAATTTTATATAATTCTCTGTTACTTAAAATTAAATGGAAAACACATATTACAAACAAATAATAGAAAAGAAAATGGGACTTCTATTAAAAAAAAATGTTTAAAAAGATTTATTTTCAATAATTTTTGAAAATTTTAATTCTTATACTAGTTTAAAATTGACATATTGAATTAAGGAAGGTGGTTTTATGTTTTTTGTACACTCCATGTTAAGCTTGTTAAAATTTTTCAGCTTATATATTTTTTCCATGGCATTCTTTCTACTGAGATGTTAAATTTTATTTTTACTCAGCCATTCTTAAATTCGAAAAAAGGAGTATAAAGAAAATTGAACTTCGGATTACGAAAGAAAGTTACTATTAAAAATAAAAAAGTTGCAAACTTCGGCTAAATTGGAAGTAACCCAAAAAAAATTGTGTGCCGGTGACTTCAAGTAACCAAAAACATTTTATAGTACTTTACTTCCTACTGAAAAATGCCTAACGCGCCCATAGAAGTTTCACGGTAAAAACTTGTCCCCATCCTTTATCTAGAAAGATAAAAGTTTCTCGCTGTATTAATGAATGCAATTTTTCACTATCGACATGGTAATAAAAATCCATATTTTCTACACTTATTAAAATTTGACCTTCATATTAACAGTTATTGTTAACAAATATGTAAATATGCTAATATACTAGTTAGGTAAATACTTTAAAACACTCATTATTGGAGAACCAATCAAAACAACTATCTTCTAGCTAATACTGACGAAGTATTGAATTACTAGTATATTAGCGTGTCCAGATTAGGGCAACAATATACAGAAAGTAGGTATTTTCATAATAAATAAGAAAGTGTGTAAGTTGTGATTTGCATAATACCTAAATAATATTCTCTAATCATGATAAAAGCAAATAAATAAAAATAATCGATTGTAAATATGTAAAATATAAAAAAAGGTGAAAACTTGAGGCCAATTGATTGATCATTTTTGAAAAATAATTAACGTAATCTAAACGTTGCCTATACTTTCGTAACTACTTTCGTTAACATAACCTGTTTGTTATGAATAGCTCCCTACTGAGAAGTGCCTAATCTTTGTTAATTACATTTTTTTTCAGAGTTTTTCAACTGATACGTGATATATACAATGAGTGTCAATATCACATACAATTATTTAGCTTACTTTTTCAGAATTTTACTTGACTATTTCCTGTATTCCTACAATTACTCTACCTATATTGCCGCATTGTCATACGTATATTGTAATGACAATGCATAGTCATTGTTCATCCCTGAACTAGCTTCATCTGATAATGTAATAAAATTGTAGTATCTGTCTGTATTATGTTCTTTCAGGCAGGAGGAGTCTGGCCTATCTACAAATTGTTGTTTACATTATTTCTCACTTTAAACTATACTTTATAATCAGGGCCCCAACAGAGGAGGGGGGGTAGGTCCAGTAGGTACCGTGGTACCAGGGCCCGACCACTTAGAGGTCCGAATAAACTAGGAAACGCAATGCAAAAATATTAAACTAATTAAAATTTGGGTACAGGTAGTGTAGTTATAATGAAAGGGGCCGGGGCCCATGATTTGATGTGAGTGCCTGTTAATAAAATAAGTCTATGAACTGAAAATTGACAAAACTTTGATGCACCGACCATTTGAACCGTAACTAAGATAATATATAAACATATATAAACATTTATTTATTACGGCACTTGTCCCTTTTATAGACAAGAGAATGGGATAACTCTGAAAACAACCTATTTAGCAGCGTTAACAAATTTAAGAGCTAAAGCTCCATATACTTTATAACTTTCACCCAAACTAAATCTAAGAGCATATTATATATGTATAATTTTCTGAAAAGGCATAAATAAAATCAAGAGTATCGAAATCAACCGCAGTTTAATCTTTTATTGCAATTAAGCCGCGAACGTAATTCGACAATTTCTCCTACATTCCTAAACCGATTAAAATAATTTTTTGATAGGCTTTTATAGGCAACTTTATAGAATGGTACGAGCCTATTGAAAACTAAAGAAAGAAAAACATTTTTTCTTGTGTGAAAAACAAAAAAAAATATATTTTTTGTTGACTTCAATATCCCAGTATCATTCTATCAAGTATTTTCTAAAAGCCTGTCAAAGTATTTTCTCAATCGGTTCATAGGAGAACTTGTCGAATTACGAAATCATTTTTTTAAGCCACACCGCCACCCTTAAAGCAATTGTACAAATTCAACAAAATATATTAACGTTGAGATCCAACGTTACCGTATGTAACAGTTCGTGCAAAATAAGGTAATAAATTATATTTTTAAATCATACTACCTATTACACTATTTCATAATATAATATTTAGAATCAAAAGATTGTAAATAAATTGACATTTTTATTAGATGAAATTAATATTTTACTCGCTTATTGTTTTGTAATATACATTTTTGTGATTTTAAGAATTTTTGAGGGAAACAATTATTATATTATTTACCTACGATCACTACTGTAACTAGTCAAAAACACACTACCTGACATCTATGTAAGTTGAACTTTACATATTGTAAACAAATCGCACTGTAAACAAACCGCACGGTAAACAAAACGCACGGGACACGCAATTATCGGTGGCTTATATCGCTGACGCGGGGTTTAAAAAAACAAATGCGCCTACGTAATTTTCAAACGCTGTCAAAACTGACATAATATTTGTTGAATAATATTGTTGACAACTAAATCAGGATTTTACTAAATAAATAAATGAATATGATCGTAGGTAATAGTATATTACGTAATGCGAATTGTAAGAAGCATATTACGCACGAATGGAAAAGTTACGCACGATGCCGCGTAGCGGCGAGTGCGTATTCCCATGAGTGCGTAATTGCTTTACAACTCGAATTATGTACTATACTTTACCTACGATCATATTTATTTATTTATTTAGTAAAATCTGGATTTAGTTTACTAGTCAACAATGTCATTCAACAAATATTATGTCAGTTTTGACAGGGTTTGAAAATTACGTAGGCCCATTTGTTTTTTTTAAACCCCGCGTCAGCGATATAAGCCACCTATAATTGGGTGTCCCGTGCGTTTTGATTACCGTGCGATTTGTTTACAGTGCGTTTTGTTTACAATGCGTAAAATTCAACTTACATGAATGGCAGGTAGTTTGTTTTTTACTATTTACAGTAGTGATCGTAGGTAAAATATAGTACATAATTAGAGTTGTAAAGCAATTACGCACTCATGAAAATAACTTTTCCATTCGTGCGTAATATGCTTCTTACAACACTCATTACGTAATATACTATTTTGTACGACATGCTTTGAAATTAGCCGAACTGTCAATAATAAATGTCAGTTACTATTGGTATGTCATATACACAAATTCACACTGTATTTTACAATAACTAAAATTGATATTCTAATTACATGTTTTCATAAGTGATTTATCACCACTGAATAATAAATAATTAATTTGTTTCTTTTTTAATCAACCTCATCTACTTGTCTTTTTTTTTTCAAATAATTTTCTAGACCTCAATTGAAACTAAATATAGAATATGATGAGTCAACATCCTGGTTGGCATTTATAGCAGCTTTGTGAGCCGATACCCCGCCAGGTTAGATAAAGGCATTTTTATTTATTTATTTATTTATTTAATAACAATTTTTAGTTCACTCTGAGAATTATTTCTCATCTTATTTCCTCTATTTCTGCAATTACACCACAGATATCGCACGTATGTGATACGTTCCAAAAAGACAAGCAACACAATGGCCTATTTTTACAGAGTGCGTTAGCAATCCTAAATGTATTAACAACACAGTGAGTATCTAAAGAAAAAGTGTCTTCTCCATATATACGGTGCCAGAACGCATATACATATCGGGAATATATAGGGAGCCACTTGCTCACATTAAATGCGGAAAATATTGGGTGCGAGAACGTCAATTTAGTTTTCGGTGCCACTTGGTGATTTTACGCGTATATATATATATATATATATATATATATATATAACCATATGCAGTTTTTATCATAAATTTTGTATATAGTTAAATGCCATGCTCTGATAATTAAATTAGGAACTATTTTCATTGGCAAACGACAATATTCGAGTCCAACAGAAATTTACAATAAAATATATATATATATATATATATATATATATATATATATATATATATATATATATATATATATATATATATATATATATATATATATATATATATATATATATATATATATATATATATATATATATATATATATTTTATTGTAAATTTCTGTTGGACTCGAATATTGTCGTTCGCCAATGAAAATAGTTCCTAATTTAATTATCAGAGCATGGCATTTAACTATATACAAAATTTATGATAAAAACTGCATATGGTTATATTCCTTAGAGCAATGAGAAGTACCCGAAACTATTTTAAAGATTATACCATTTATGGTTTTTTAAATATTTATAATAAACCGAAAATAAACGAATATTTTCCTTTCAATCTGCAAAATCCTATTCTGGAAACAGAAACCTCACATACCGAACAGCGGTGTAAGAATGAATTAAAATATGTTTTTATTTTTTTTTAGATTTCAAAAATTTATTTTGACTGTCCTTAATTTTCGATATAATTTGGTAATTTAAATTTAAAAACTCACCTTAACTAACAGTTTATCACAGACACAAATCACTAAATTGGCACCTTACGCAATTATCAGTTTATATCGAATGTTGGGATACGCACAATGAAAGTAAGCGCAGTCCGAATAAGCTATCCTTGGTGTTAGTGCAACCAAACAGCGACGTAACGTTCTACACACAAGCTTTGCAAGAATAATGTAAGCTAACTTTTATAATTTCTCCCCACCTGTAAGGTAAATTACTTGACTTTAACCCAAAGTGAACACGTGCTTTCGGATACATCACATTTTGAAAGTTTTCATTCATTTCTTTGTTGTTGTTTCTTGGCTGTTTTGTCGTATTTGTTATAATTATTTTACTGGAACAATTTTAAAGACATATTTTTAGCCAAAAATATTTATTCCGTGTTTATAATTTTTATATTTAGATTAAAAAAAAAAAGCACGTTTACGATATTCTGAGTAACGTCTATCGACCGCAGTATCTAATGATTTTCCGCAAATTTATAGCATTTTAAAGAAAAATATTATGGTAATTATTTTTTAGATTCCTTTGATATTATTTGGATTCTAAGTACTAATTAAATTCATTCCCTTATAACTTATACTATTGTTAGAAAATATTCCATTGATAGTTGTCACAAATCGAGATCAATTTAATTCTTTACTTATTTATTATAGTCCAATCGATGAATGACCAAAAGGGGATTGTAGAGGACATTTTGGAAGGGAGAATTTTAATCTTCAGGAATGTGTTGGAGGTAGTTAGGAGGTAAACATACTAAAAGTCCCCACCCCTAGCCCCGCCGCTACAGGGGGGAGGGGGGCTGAAAGGTTCCTTTTTTCGATTCTTCGCTTATAACTCGGAAACGATGCCTCGTACGGAAAAAGGTAATCTATTCAAAAGTAAACATAATTAAATTTTCTACAAGAATGTCTATATTATTTTTTTTCCTATGTGTTGTAGTTTACGAGATATTCACCAGCGAAAATCGATAATTAATAAAAAAATCAATTATGTATCTTAAATTATTCTGTCAAAACGGCTTACCGTGGTCTGCTAATAAATCACAAAATAATCTTTATTTTACAACACTCGATGTATTTACTAACCTAGTATTTTGTCAAAATCTATACATTTCCTTAAATATACAGTGTGATTCACTTAAAATGAAGACATCCTTACAACTTTTTTATTATGTTTCCGATTTGAATCAAATTTTACTCAAGTATAGAACAAATTAGGATCTACTTATGATCAGAAGAACATCCACCTGCTACAAATGCAAAGCCACCTGCGCTACCAATATACGTTGAAAAAAATGAAAAATCATATTATGCATTTTTTTATCGCAAAATTTTGTTAACGAAAATTGTTCAGAATTGTCCAAAAACCTTAAGTCCAAAATTTAACCAAAATAAAAAAATTAAAAAATTAAAATTTTTAAAATCTTTAAAATATTTAGTTTTAAAAAAATTGCAAATTGCTTTATAACTATCTGGCAGCTTGGGTTTTAATCCAATAAATGAATGCCCAAAAGGAGATATTAGAGGACACGGGGGGGGGGGGGGTGGGGGGGGGGGAATTTCTTTCTTCAGGAATGTGTTCGCGGTATTTAATATGTAATAATGAAAAATAAAATTACATCTTCTAATCTCATAAATTTTGTTGGCCTGGCTCTCTTGGGACGAGAGGGTCCGGCTTCTTGTTCCGACTCCAAAACTTCGACATCCCCGTCGTCGTCTTCATCTGTTCCTTGATTATTGGATTCAGGGTCTACACGGAATGTGGGGAGTTCTACGTCATCTTCTTCATCATCCTCGTTCATTAAAATTGACACTCCGTTTAAACAATTCCCCTGGCAGTTCTGGCATAAAGGGGAGCAATTCATGGATACTTTCTTGTCGCTACATCTGGCGCTGCTGCAATCTTTAGTGCACTTGCAAAAAATCAAGACTAAAATTATTTTTGCTGCCGCTGGGTCTTTGGTCAGCACCGGAGCTAGATACTTTGCATTGTGCTCCCAACCCCACAGCTCTGGGGGTAGCTGATTTCCCAACCAGAGCTGCACCTGGTGAAATGTGCGAAATGAATGCTCTTTTGTTGCCCCCTCGCTTGGTGGAAGTGATGAGAGATCTGGTTTGATATTTGCTACGGATTTCAAAAATGAATGGTATCGGTAGATGTTGCGGGAGCTCTCCTTTGCTGGGGCGCCACACCATTTTAGCATACATAATCGTCCAGCTTCTTCAACATCAACATGAGAGGAGGAAGGGTTGTGAAACACTTCGGCTGCTCTTCGAACATCAGGATGTTTTTGGTAAAGTTTTATAAAACCAAGTTTACTCTTCCGGAATATTGCAGACGTTGAATCGCAGCCAGTAAAAGCATGCAGGAACATAATTTCTTTCAGTTCCAGTTGCTGCATTTGGTGGGTGGATTAAATATTGGTTTGAACTTTTCCTCTGCCAGGTTTTATGAATAAAATATTGCGGTCTGGTGGAGTCTTTGCAGTAAGCATCACTGCGAGGTGTACATCTTCTCCAATGACAGCCACATTGGATGTTTCTCTTATAGATTGTGCAATAGCTGTACTTACAATCAGCACGTCAGCATCGTCTGATGCTTGCTGCGTTGTGATGCCGTTTTCGTGCAGTTTAGACATCAGTAGGCTGATCAGTCTATCTTTATTGTGCTGATTGGAGAGGAATAAATCTTGATTCACTGTTATTTCGGTGTCCACATTGAAATGGATATCTACCGACTTTTTCATTCGGTAGCGTCTTCCCTGCTCTGCTGCCTTAGTGTTATTTGGTGAGTTGTTGTATCCATCAAAAACAACTGTGCATCTCCTCCCTGAGTAGTGGGTCTCGACGAATTTCACGTATCCACCACAAATTGCGGAAACTGAGGATCCCCTTTGCCAGATGACCTTATGTATGAGAAATCCACCATCAATAACCAAATCAAATGTTGGTGTATGTACGCTCTCGTTGGTAGGTTCAAACAGCTTGAACAGGACAGACTTTTGGTTTTTTCTCATACCACCTTCATTGAATAAGGCTAAGGGAAATGGGGCCAATTCGTATCGTAAATAATCCTTCAAGTCTTCATCACTTTTTTTGCAAATGGAAATCCTTTGAAAGAGTAGGAAAAAGTCTACTGGAACTTTTTCATCTTGGATCTTGATTGATGAACTAATAGAGGAAATAGGGAGTGCCCTGTTTTTGCGTGACAACTTGACATCTGAAAATGGCAATGTTACCATTTTATTCATTGCTTGTTTTCCACATGTAACAGCGTCATAACAGTTGATTGTATCGTCTCCCACCACCCCAGTGGCTATCGACATGGTGTCAATTGTTTCAGGAAAAGGAGGATGATTTTCTAGCCACGTTGTGAATTTAGCAATGTCAGCCATATCTTTTGTTATGCGTGCTTCCCCGAAATCCCTATGCTGCTCACTCGAATTGAAGAAAATTCCATAGAACTCTTCCAATGAAGTGCAGACGTCATGAGTTGCCTCATCCCCACAACCCACTTGCTGATTACACTATCTGTGACACCACGCCCTCTCTTTATGCCGCCTTGGGCACTGAAGCTTCGCATCAGATTGGTCTCAATTGTTATATCCGACCAAACGCATTTGGGCATTCATTTATTGGATTAAAACCCAAGCTGCCAGATAGTTATAAAGCAATTTGCAATTTTTTTTTAAATTAATTTTTTAAATATTTTTAAAATTTTAATTTTTGAATTTTTTTTATTTTGGTTAAATTTTGGACTTAAGGTTTTTGGACAATTTTGAACAATTTTCGTTAACAAAATTTTGCGATAAAAAAATGCATAATATGATTTTTCATTTTTTTCAACATATATTGGTAGCGCAGGTGGCTTTGCATTTGTAGCAGGTGGATGTTCCTTTGGTCATAAGTAGATCCTAATTTGTTCTATACTTGAGTAAAATTTGATTCAAATCGGAAACATAATAAAAAAGTTACAAGGGTGTCTTCATTTTAAGTGAATCACACTGTATATTTAAGGAAATGTATAGATTTTGACAAAATATTAGGTTAGTAAATACATCGAGTGTTGTAAAATAAAGATTATTTTGTGACTGTGATTTATTAGCAGACCACGGTAAGCCGTTTTGACAGAATAATTTAAGATACATAATTGATTTTTTTTATTAATTATCGATTTTCGCTGGTGAATATCTCGTAAACTACAACACATAGGAAAAAAAATAATATAGACATTCTTGTAGGAAATTTAATTATGTTTACTTTTGTATAGATTACCTTTTTCCGTACAACGCATCGTTTCCGAGTTATAAGCGAAGAATCGAAAAAAGGAACCTTTCAACCTCTCTCCCCCCTGTAGCGGTGGGGCTAGGGGTGGGGACTTTTAGTATGTTTACCTCCTAACTACCCCCAACACATTCCTGAAGATTAAAATTCTCCCCTCCAAAATGTCCTCTACAACTCTTTCGTTGACTGGACTATTAGTGGTGAGTGTTGATTGATACGACTCAATACTAAAATGTTTACTAGTTAGAATTTGACGATCTACGTTTGCTTAGTAGTTTCTTGGAAAATTCAGGAAATAATTGTAAATTAATGATTAATCCGAAGCAACTACAATAATTTTAGCCCTATGGACAAAATTAACATTATTTATGTTTTTGGGCTTGGTAAAATTTGCAAATTTAAAAGGGAAGGAATTTTCGCGGATTTTGCGTTTTATTTTTCACTTCGATTGCTCGTATCTCGAGAATGGAGGAGATATCGACTTCCTGCTTGAGCCACTCGTTTCTTTTCGTCAAATTCCATAATCTTTGGTCATTTCTTCGAGTCATTTCGACCGAAAAAAAAAAAAACTTCAAACCTAATCTATACAACGTGATCTACCATGACATGAGGAAAATTTAACAGTAGGTTGTCCCCCCCGAAAGGAGTTAAAAAAATGAAAAATTGAAAAAAAATGGCCAAAAAAATTACCTTATTTTTTTGTAGAAATGCGCTGCCAATGACTTTAACTAATCTAACGTAACGCGGTACAACCATATCACTTTATCAGACTTGGGATTGACACTACTGAGAGAAAATCTGATAGAAGTGACTTTTTGGTTTTAATCAAATCGCACTACAAAAATAGCGAAATAAATCGAAATAAATCGAAGACATTGTCCCCATGCTGAAACGACAAGCAGATCTACGAGGTATTTAGTTAAACCGGTCAATGACACGGCGGTGTCCCTATTGTTCGACCGAAAACAAGAAATGCGTCTCTCTTTGGGGGTCTACACACGATCCAGCGGCAGAGAGCCAGCCTTGTCGGCATGCTTTGAACTCATTCGTAAAAGTGAACTGGTCCGCTGGAATTCCAATTATCTTCAAAGCGTACCGACAATGTTGGCTCACTGCCGCTGGATCGTGTGTAGACCTCTTTTTTTGATCTCGCCGGCCGGCTTCACTTTTAATGCCAATTAAGGAAATGTAAACAACTCGAATACGTTCGCCGACCTATTCAGGAGTAGGTCAGGACTTACTCAATATCAGTAGTGTATCTTCGCAAATTTACTAGTAATTTAATATACTAAATTATCCAGAATCCTCTAAAATTTTGCAGGGGCTTTCCCACATTGAAGACTAGTACACCATTTTATTTTCCGCATTTCTTGGTAGATCACGCTGTACACGTATCAGAAAGTCCTGGATTAGGTATTGCATAATTTCAACGACTTAACCGACCGCCCACAATAAAGGCGTCTATCAGTGCTCTAGAAGAGGAGCAAATAGTGACACAACGCGCATCAAGAAAATCATATGTACATCATTGACCATTTAAGTACCTGAATCTTTTCAGCAGGCGTATAACCTGACATTTTGAGTAGTTACTAAATAAAAACAAATCAAACTTTTACTTATTAGGCTAAACGAGAAATGAAGGGTGGGTGCAAGACGGAAACAAATTGAAATTCCGCAGACAGAGCTGCCCACGCACATGTGGTGGGGAAAGCAGGTGGCACGAGTAGGATGTGTTATACGATAAAAAAGAATAGCCTAGTTGCTTCGCTCTCGCTTGCTCTTATTGCCGTACCTAATCAAACGCTTGCCGATACTGTATATAAAAGAATACCTTGACTGACTCAGTGACCTATCAACGCACAGCTCAAACCACTGCGTCTAGAAGCTTCAAATTTTGCAGAGATTCCTCGAATGGCGTAGGCAACCACTAAGAAGGGATTTTTCGAAATTCGACTCCCAAGAGGATAAAAAGGGGGTTGAAATTCCACGCGGACGAAGTCGCGGGCATCAGCTAGTATCTAAATCACCTTTTGGCTGAGATTGAAAAATGAAAAGTCCCAATCGTTCACCTGAAATAATTCATGTAAATCGACGAGAAAATGAGAATGACGCAAACAGCGATTCGATATCTCGAAAGGTACGCGAGATATCGGTTGAAGAAGTCGAAATCTTAAGTAAATCATCTCTTTCGTATACAATGAAATGAAATATTTGTTCACCGGCGTAAATATCGGTCAGGTCTGTAACGCAATATTCTTCTTCGTTCATTAACAGCATTGAAAACAATGACCTGAGCGACAGCACGCTGTATAATTTGTTTCTAAAGTAAATTTGTTCAACGGGTACGTTTCTCAATAAAAGTCTTAGTTCATATTGTTGTCGTAGAAAACATTTTTCAGCTGATTCTCCTCCATGGAAGGCTCTCTTTCAATGCGAAATGGTATATGAGATGCTAGGAAGTTATAATAATATTGTTTGTGAAAAATTACCATTATTATAAATCGAGAACTAAGTTTTTAATTGAAATCACCGGCGACTCCTCCAAATCTTCAAATTGCTCGTAATATAAAAAATTGTTTCCTATTTTTGTTCACCTTACACTATATGTAGCTTGATAAATTTTGTCTGGGACCACCGCCGGACCATAGCCTAGACCACAGTTTGCAGCAGGTTTGACAAAAATCGCTTAAGCTATGCCAGAGTAATCGTTGAACAAACATAAAAAAAAACATATATACGGGTCGAATTGAGAACATCCTCCTTTTTACTTGCACATCCAGTGGAAGTATAGTAACGACAAAAAAAAATTTTTAAAAATTTTTATTGTTCAAATAGGCTTAGAATGTCATGAAACGTCGAGATTTCAAGTTTGAGAGAAAAAAATTCCTGTCTGTCTGTCGGTCTGTAACTTTTATTGTGCGCATGTTTACTCTGGAACCGTTTGAGATATAGACTTGAAATTTGGTACACATATGTACTTTAGCGAGATCTAGAATTAGATTATATTTTCATCTTGTTCCGTCGTAGGTTGGGGGGTAAATTGGGGTACATTTGGAGTAAATAGGTAAGCAGGTAAGAGTTCATAAAATTGATATTTAGTATAGACAAGAGAAGCTAAGATCTTAAAAAAAAATTTGACATTAGCCACCCCCATTATTAAAGGGGATGAAAAAAAATGTGATTTAGTGTGTACAAGAACCAGAAACCTCAAAATATTTTTTTACTTTATCCTATAAATTATATTCTCACCTCGCCCTCATGATCACTATTATGTAGATGTAAGCTTGTTGCGACCGGAAGATAATGACATTCTCTTGAAAATGAAACAAATTTTAATGAACATGAAACATTAAAAAAATAATAATAACAAAATAATTAATTGTAAAAATGAAACGTTGGTTGTTTTCTCTTAGCTGCTGAAGCTGCCGCATGGCGGGTGCTATGTGCTGAGAACTTATCTGTATTAATGCCGCTTCTGATAACGGTTCGGTCCCTCTAGTCTGTTCAGGCGAGTTTGTTGACGAGGAGGACCCCGGAAGTTTAAAGATGTGGTTTTGACGGTGATCGGCAAGCTAGGTTTCCTAAGTTCTCCTGATGTTTTATCGAGTGATTTAGCAGCCTTTATTCTGTCCGTTAAATTACTTCCAAATAGTAATCCATCTACAGGAGCCTCTGTAAGAGCCTCAGCTAGGTCCTTGTTAAGGTTTTGTTTTAGAATTATCCTTCTTGTTTGAGATTGCTCAAAGTGAATATCAGCCATAAGTCTAGCTGCATCGCTTGTCATTTCAAGTAAGTGTTGGATTATTTCTGATTCTAAATCGTTCGCCAGTAAAATGTTCAAAATGCCTCCAAGTGCCGATAGGGCGATTGCAATACGATTTTGTATATCTTTTACACGATTATCTCGAAGTTTTGTGGCTTCAGATATTGCTGCCAGCACTTCAGGATTAACTACAGGAGGTTTTACAAGAGGATCACCTCTGACTTATCAGAAGCAGTTTCTGTGTGTCCCAAAATCTTCAAAATGTTTTTCTGGAGTGATGCTTGGTCTCCATCTTCATTCCGTACCTCAAAACTGCCTCCCCCTTCTCATCTCCTAATAAATTGAGCGGCGGATGGTCATTAAGACCTAAAAGAGGATGAAATTCTTACTAATCAGAAGAGATTTTGTTACTAAGTCTCGTGAGAGAGAAGTAATTTCTATTGTTGATAACCATAAAGATATCAGTCTAACGTTACCCATAAGGGTATCATTATCAGTGTAAAAGTACCCATAAGGATATCGGTGTAGACGTATTCAAAATATAAAAATATTGCCCAATAATGCCCATGAGGGCATTTTATGATAATCTTATCCATGAGAATAAATTAATTGGGCCCCAAAAGGCCGCACCATATCATAAAATAACCATAGAACGCTCAGTAATTTTGAGAGTATATCGGAATTTGGACTGAAACAGAAAAAACCTTTGAGTTGGTACTTACTCAAGATATTAGAAGCTACTTCGTTATTATCATTAGTTGTTACAGTTTGATTTTGCTGCCTTTCATGCCGCTCTCGCTCTTCATGCCTCTTTTCAAGGATCCGACGAAGTTTTTTAACATGGTAATCAACTGAATCTTCAGAATCACTTGATTCATAACGCCTGCGTTTATGTTTACCCATAATTTTTACTGCAAAAGTATTATATTTCACCAAAACACAAAAACGTGTATGACACTTCTGGCGCAAGAAAGAGTAATGAAGAATTCTAGGTTACCGGCTGTTAGCACATGTATGGCGCCAAATTTGAATTTTGGCAGCGGGTTTTAAATTTTATTAAAATATATTTTAATAAAATTACATATGTATCAAAAAATTGAAAATTATTTATTTAAAATATTAAAAAAATTAAAAATCGAGAAAAATCAACATAAACATTTTAGTATGTAGTGTCAAAAACACATTTCAAAAGTTATAATAACAATTTGATCACTGGCGAATTCGTTCGGGCTCTAAATCTAACGACTCTCCACTATATGTTTTCACTTATAATATCCCTAGAGCTTAAATTATTTCCGGAAATTTTTTCGAGGTCATGAATTTCCTTCAAATATTCATGAACGAGGAAAAATTTCCGGATATTAATTTAAGCTCGTGGGATATTCGGTAAGAAAATTTCATACCTAAATAAATTAAATAAATGCTAATTTCAACTGACATTAAGATTATTTTGAGACATAACAAGGTATAAGCACAGAAAAGAGAACTACCAGAAACGACACTTGAGCTACCCGCCAAAATTCCATTGCCGCCATTTTGTTGTTAGTACATCCGTCAGTTCATTTATTGTTTTAGGTTAAAACAATAAAGTGCGGTAAATGACAGACTGTGACATAATACCGAAATAAATTCTTAAAAGGTTTTAGTATTATTGTGCTGTGTTAATAGTAATTTTTATTAGCGATATGAGTAAACGAGGTGGAACCGTTTGCGCTGTTAAGGAATGTACAAGTAGTACGACAGGAAAAGACATTAGTTTATTTGGGTTTCCTAAGGATTCCCAAAGGTATTTTATTATTGATGTAAATTATAAGATATTTCCAAGTAGTTGTGAACCTTTCTTCTTTTAAGGTCCGTATTGTGGTTGGAAGCATGCGATCGTGGGGATTTGGCAAGTAAAAGTTCAACCGAACTTTATAACAATTTTAAGTTGTGCGCACGACAAATATGTATCAGAATAGATTGCTACCAATAGCACTTGCCTACTATTTTTCCTCAATTTGGTAGTTTAAACAGAAAAAAAATTAATATTTCCTCAGAACAACCTCCCAGTAAGAAATTACAGATTTTCTCGAGATATTGTATTGATTTTAATACATTTTGTGACTATTTATATTGAGAATACAATTGTTCATAGAGACAAATTTATCCAGTTTACTTTAATAGTTTTAATGTCCATTATAAGTAGATTTCTTCGAAAAGGTGATTGTATTCAGCTTGTGTAAAGTTTGTTTATAAACATGCTGTTTAAATTTCCCGCCAAAATTACCAACAACAAAATGGCGAAGGTCACAAAAAAAGATCAAAGGCGGTGCTGAGAGTGCCGCTTCTGGTAGTTCCTTCTTCTGTGGTATAAGATTAGTAGGCCATAAATGGGTTTTGGTGACAAAATTACAGAAACGCATCGGAATTAGTATTGTTGTGTCATAAGTCATAAGTGTAAGAGTTAGTAAAATGTCGCGTTTTAGAAACAAAAGTAAAAAAAATACTTCCACCCATTTTAGTTGCAAAAAACTGCTACATGAGGGGTTAATATATATTCATTGAAATGTTTGATATTACGTTTTCTTCACTAAAATGAGTGGAATTCTGTTTTTCTTCTATTTTCTAATGTTACAACAGTTTGGGTGAACCGGAATACCTATATTCTTTAATAGATAAATAATATCTTTTTCACCCATTTTAGTTTCAAAAAATTACTGAAAATTGTTTAAGACAACTCTACTTGTGTGTTATGAAATAAGTTTTGTTTACTAAAATAGGTGGAACAACTGTTTCAAAATATTATATTTATGCATTCAAGCATAGACATTTAATTGATCTAGATTTTTCACCGATGTATTCACCATTGAAACGCGAGGAGTTTTTCAAGCGCGGATCTAGAAATTTCAATAATTTTTTTCTCGTTTGTGGCGCATGGGACCCATACGAAATATGGAAAATAACATCTCCAGAAGCACTTCTCTAACGACCCCTAAAAAATTTTGAAAAAGCAGTTTGCGAAAAATTTTTTCAAAATTCGATTACCCCCCCCCCCCCCAGGTCTAGGGACTCCTGTTTAAAATTATTTTTATTGTCATATGCATTTTACTTTTCATAAAAATACAGCAACACATTCTGAAGTTTATGAAAATATTTTCATTACTAACTGAGATACAACGAATTGAAATTTTGTGATTTACAATTTAACAAATCACAAAATTTCAATTCGTTGTATCTCAGTTAGTAATGAAAATATTTTCATAAACTTCAGAATGTGTTGCTGTATTTTTATGAAAAGTAAAATGCATATGACAAAAAAAATAATTTTAAACAGGGGGGGGTAATCGAATTTTGAAAAAATTTTTGGCAAACTGCTTTTTCAAAATTTTTTAGGGGTCGTTAGAGAAGTGCTTCTCGAGATGTTATTTTCCATATTTCATATGGGTCCCATGCGCCACAGACGAGAAAAAAATTATTGAAATTTCTAGATCCGCGCTTGAGTTTTTAAAGGATTTTCAAACACATTTGAAATATGCAGTATCATAATTAGATACGAAATAAGATGCTGTTTCACGAGCTCAATAATTTTTTTTATAATTATCTCGTTTAATATGAGAAATAAAATTCCATTTTTATGTAAAAGCAAATGTCAAATATGATCATATGTCAGTAATTTGACAGAAAAATTTCCACTTATTAATTTCGCCCAGAAGGGAAAAATTTCCAGAAATTTTTTGGGTTGCTATGGTAACGATACCAAGAATAAACTTCTGATTGGCTAAAAAAGTGAGGTATGAAATTTTCACTATAATTATTTTAAAATAAATTAAATTTCATTTTGATCTGAAACCGAAACGTTTAAAGGATGAGAAAAAAATGTATTTGGATAGGCAAAAAAAACATCATCAAACAGGCCGATAAATAGTTTAAAGGTTGAATTGTGTGTGGGGCGGTTTATAATTAGATTTTTACTTCGGGAAAAAATTTTCAGTTGTTGTAATTTTGTGATATTCTTAAAAGTTAGACAAATAATTAATTCGAAAAATTTACTTTCTTAACCCATTTGAATCATTTGTCTATATAACATATAAACTGTAAAAACAGATTTCTATAATTTTTCCAAATATTGGTATGATTGTGATAGGACGGAATTTGTCCATCTCACCTACGTCCCCTTTTTAAAATATAGGCAACTTTGAATGCATCAAGAAATGTACCTTCCTTAAAACATACATTTGCAAGTCTACAGTATCTTTGATAATCTTCAGATGTTTTTTTTTTGTATCAGTGACTAATATGTACCTATTAGAAATGTGGATAATGATTCTGTATTAGAATTTAGTTTGCTGAAGATACTCCAATTTACAAGAAATACTTGCGATCTCATTTGGTCAACGCCATGTTTAGTGATTTTTCTCATCACCTTTTTGCAATTACTGGTATATTTTTATTGAAAATGAGGAACTGACCATAGTGGTCTGAGAAAGATGGATCGACAACCCTCGTCTCCTAGCAATCATAGCTTAAATTTGTAAATATGTTATCAATACACCTAGATGAGCTCGAAGTCTCTTTGCTGCTCTCTGAAATGGTAATATTAAGATTGAAGGTAGATATCAGTTAAGTCAAAGGACTGTTGGGTGGAGCTGATATTGAAGCCTTATGACATTTTCATATTTATCGGAGATAAACGTTAGAAGTTCCTCCATCTTAGTCAGAAAATTTGTTAGACCTCTTCGTTCATAGGATCTGTATAGAGTTATGATAACCGTTTTTATTTCACATATTTCCAGGGCACAGAACTCAGCGTCGAATACGACACAGAACTTCTCCAATTTTAGGGGTTTGTATTTTAGTCCATGTTTATATTTTAGTCCATTTTTTATAAATATGGACACCCTTCATGTTTGCCAAGTGATCTACAGGAAAAAAACCTAGGTTATATGTATTTAAGTTTACCATTCTTAAACTTGTATCACAGAACTAGTGCTCTGATAGACAATGTCAAAATTAAATTTATCTAGATATAAGGATAGTTCGTATATTTTATTTGAAAGACCCTGTATATTTACAGGAAATAAGGTTTCGTTATTGGTCAATTATAATTTATTTCTTAAGTGCAATATGCTCACCCCGTCAATATAATTTTTTAAATTATCTGAGATAAAGCATTTTTTTTTCTAGACTAAGTTAGACTCTCTTCGCGCTAACTTATGGTTGGTGGCTCCTTGGCCGAAAAGTTGAGTTTCTGCAAAAGATAAACCGCTGCACAATAGCTCCATCAGGCCAAATCGATGGATTGTAGACTTCGTTTACCTCGTTAAGACGAGACGACACTTTGAAGAAGGAAGTCGTCTCTTCCATAACTTGCAGTTGAAGGAGACGTAAGGGGCAAATACAGCTAAAAAGTTTTCAAGATCTTCTGTAGTCATCAATCCGTTAAACATAAACATGCTCTTGGTTTGGGACAGTTTTTAATCTTGAGTTGTTGGTTCCCCTGGAGTAATGGAAACTCAATCTCACAAATAGATCATATTCTGGTAAGCAGAGAAATAAGAGAAAGGACCGAGAACGTTAAAGCAAAGAGGGCAGCAGAAATCAATACACACCACAATATCCTATACGGAAAATTGGAAATAAAAGAAGAAAACAGAAGTCAAGGAAACAACAAAACACCATACAGTACCTGGAATAGTTCTCTACTACAGCACGAAGAACTTCAGAAGAAATACGGTGAAGAAATAGAAAACCAACTGATAGGAGAAGAATTAGACTGGACATCAATGGGCGCAAAAACAAAAATTGCAGCAAGAAAAACGCTAAAAAGGAATAGATCAGCTATGACTCCTACAAGAAAGGAAAAAAAATAATAAGTACGAGCAGCTAAAAAAGATGAAGGCCACAGGCAAACAACAACCGACGGGGAACTTAAACGAAAAGTTAAGAGAAGCACTGAAGGAAAAAAGAGAGGCGGAGAGAAACCACGACGAGGAAAAATACAGATCGTTCTTCGAAAACATAGAAACGCTCCCAACAGGACAACGACTAAACCTTCAGATATCTGAAAGAACATAGAAGAAACAACATTACTCACAAGATAAGATGCATACCAATGCAACATTGAACCAAGAAGCTGGAGGAAGAAGAGATGGCAACTAAAGAACTAACAAAACTAATAAAAGAAACGGACCACTGGCTCTTGGATAAGCCACCATCAAAAGACCAACTGCTGGAAATAATAGCCAGAGCTAGAAGAAACACCGCACCTGGAGTAAACAAAATAAACAACGAGTTAATACACTACGGTACGGAAAGGCTAAAGGAGCAAACCCTAGAAATCATCACCAGAGTATGGACAGAAACCACACCTCTGCCTACGGAATGTACCACGACTATACAAATACCCCTCCCAAAAACCAACTCGAGAAAGAATATAGGTGACTACAGAAGAATAACACTGTACAGCATAGGATACAAATACTACTCACAATTCCTGCTCGAGCAACTGGAGAAGTACATTGGACCACCGCCAGACTACCAGACAGCATTCATCAAAGGCAGATCAACGGACGACCACATGTACACCAGAAGAATACTGGAAGAAAAATGGAGAGAAGGGACAAAACTGCACATAATAGCTATAGATCTCCAAAAGGCATTCGATATCATCAGTCACGAGGCCATTGTTACCACAATGGGTACCGCACTATTTAATAAACAAGATAATAAAGGCCTGCCTTCATGAAACCACTGCCATACAATGGTTCGGACAAATGAAACCAGACAAAAGAACAGATTAGTCAAACAAGGATGCCCCCTATCCCCCTGAGTATTCACCACGATCCTAGACCAAGTAATACAAAACACAATAAGGGAAACACCAAATTTCAACGAAGACACGGAAACACTGAGAACCCCAATCGTACTAGCATACGCCGATGACCTCCTAATCAATGCAGAAGAAGGGCAACAAATTTTCAACGTCCTAGAAAACATGAAACCGCATCTGGACACATCTGGACTGAAAATAAACTTCAAGAAAAGTCTAATAATGGAGCGAGACCCATTAACCAGAGAGAGTCAGAGTCAGAGGATCAGTGGAGAACAGTGGCGGATCTAAGATAAAAGGCTCAGGTGGCAAACGCTCTGAAGGGCCCATTTTTTCGGATGATAACCTATATAATCTACAGTATAAGGGCCTTGAGGGCCCTTTTGCACAGGGGGCCAAGGTGGCATTTGCTCATTGTCCGCCCGGTTAGATCCGCCACTGGTGGAGAAGAATACATAATAGGTGACTACTCCCTAGGAACAACGAACAAACCGAAATATATCTGACGACCCAACTGAAAAGGAGAGAAACAGTAAAGGAGAGAATAAAAACGGCATACAGAGTCACAAGGGCAATTATACCGTTCACCGAGAAAAACAAACTATCATGGGGCCTGACCAAACGGCTGTACATAGCCATCAACTATGAAATATGGAGTTAAAAACGCGACACCAACAAAATCCAACAGAAAAAGTTTGAAAAGAGCTGAAAGAGACATCATCCAACTACTCGTAAAAACAACAGGACAAAAACAGCGACATAAAACATTAACACTACTAGAAGGGAAGACAATCACAAAAAGGATGGAAATGTACGCATTGAAGTACTGGGGACACGTCCAAAGAAGGGAACCAACACATCTACTGAAGAAAGCACTAACACTGAACAGCAGCAAACTAAAAATAGGGAGACCATGTTACACGTGGAAAACAACAATCGATAAAATCATGAACAAACTGGGAAAGGACCAAACATACTGGGAAAGAAAAGCGAGGGGAAAAATGAATTCCACAAAGAAATCGGGGCGATATACACTCTACCAGAATAAGAAACGGAGGAATCAGAAGGCTCAGAAGAACATTTGTAGAAGCAGAAATACAAAAAAGGAGCTTAAATGCTCCCTCACGACACAAAGCGGTAACACATCTCACAAATACCTACACCTCCACCCCAGCGTGGACGTAGCAGGCACAGCTATATAATTCTTGGGAGTGGCAGAGTTGTTGGTTCCAATTATCACATTGTTATTAAGGGAAGGCCTTTTATTTGGTTTCGGCCTATTTGAAGTTTCACTACTCCCAAGCATGGGCGAACCAGGAGCTCCCTAAGGGGGGGGGGGGGGGGCACTTTCACAAATTGACAAATATTGAAAAGTACCTGATAAAAAACCCAAGTAGCAAAATAAATAATTTATTTTATAGTAGTTTATACAACCTTTATAAAATTACTTTGCTACTTGGGAATGGTGTAAAAAAACATATACCGGGCGACTTCGACAAAGCGGTGCCGCCGGACCGGATGTTTCAGATTTGCGCACAACACAATGAAGGCCCAAGGGGGGGGGGGGGGGGGGATTGCACCCTTTGCCCCCCCCCCCCTGGATCCGCGCCTGCTCCCAAGTGAAATAACATAATTCATGTTAGCCCCGCTCTGAGCTTCAAGTAAATTATTGGAGACTTGTTGTTTAGTTATTATATTGGGCATTTGAGATTTAACTCCTAGTTTCGCCATTCCACTGCCTCTGCCTTAAAACTTGCTGGTTTCATATAGACTTTTAACTTTACCATCATCTTTCGCGTTTTCAATGACGTTAATTTGTAGGTAAATTAATCCGTCATCTTTGATGATAGGGAGGGCAAGCTAGGAGGAAGAAGAAGAAGAAGAAGAAGAAGAAGAAGAAGAAGAAGAAGAATTTCTTCTTGTAGGCGGTTCATTTCTAGGACGAAGTGGAGGATTTTTCCTTGTTTCTGTTTGTCTCTTTCTTTTGACTGTCTTTGTTGTCATAGGAAAGTTGTAAAAGAATAATGTTCTCTTGTAGTTGTGTGATAATGGGATGAATTGAGCTTTTCAGAAGTTTATTTTTCATTTTAGTAGCTTCGATTAACTGGATACTTTCAACATTTATATTTACATCACAGAAACTTAAGTTTAGATCATCGTCCTCGTCTATGGCGGAGGGCGGCGTCTCAGGTACCGTATACGGTAGCATTTTATTGCAGCAAGTTATTTCACTATCACTGTCACACCATCAATGGCTTAGCACAACTTGGGTAACATACCGTTTTGTATTTATACATTTAAGCCCACTTACAGCCTCGTTTGTTGCACTATTTGCAGAGCAACTCGTTCAAAACATCTTTACTTGCGGCCGGGGCCGCCGACAGGGGCGGCAGGGAGGAATAAATCCCCGGAGCCCGGGGCTCCGGCTATATTATGTCATAAAAGCTAGGCATTCAGTTGTGCACATTTGGCGATTCTCAAAAAAAACAAAATTATAGAAATATTTCAATTTTAATGAATTTTAGCCTTTTGGCTGTTTATATTCATAACCCAAGCAGCATTCAAAGTTATGGGAACTGGCATCTGAGGCATCGGAACTTTAATATAGTAGGAATGACATAACTGTTACTAATTTTGCGACTTCAGGGTAATATTCACTTTGCGGTATGCATTTGTAGTGACAATTATGTAGATTCTACTGAATTTAGGCATTGTATAGTTATAACACTTTCAAGTAACTGCTGGAGAATCTGCAACGTCGCGGATACTACTCTGCATTACTTTGAAGCATCCTCAACTGCTAAGTGAAAATTGGTAGTAATGCCGACTGCACAGCTTTACCAAAGGACCACTTCAAAGTTGTCTAACTTATTAGTGACATCTCGAGTAAAAATTAGGTTATTTTTACGAGGCTTTGAAGTTATTTTTACTACTCCCCACTAATTGAAAATGACTTAAAAGTTACATATACCTTGAAAATCTACTATGAAGTAATATTAACTTTTAAGACAATTTATATAATTATTGGCATTGAATAAAATGGCGCCATCTGAAATGCTCAGTAAAAGCGAAATAAAGTTTATCGGCACTCATCCACGTTTTATAGAAAACTGAAGAAACAGTTAAACAGTAGTGGAAACAGTGATTCTTCAGAATATGATGCAAACATGAAAGATTATTTCGCCACAGCGAAACCATCATCTTTGACAACAAGTGCAAAAGTGTTCCCATCAACACAAGGAGAAAAGTGATCGAAAACTATCAGTCTGCAGTGATATTAGTGATACTGTGTACTGCACGAAAGTTACAACTTGTCTTTAAAACACAGATTGATCCATAGTTCAGTTAGTGATCCACTGAGCATATTAAATGAATTTGCCGATTAAAAACTCCAAATTTAATAAATATTGTGTCGATGGGGAACGGACAATTTCGGTATACACGGCATAAGACATTGTTTGTGTACAATAAATTGAACTGAATATATATACAAAAAAAAATAGCAAAAAAACTATATTTCTTTTCTAGAATATCTCAAAAGTTATCAGTGAGGACAAAAATAACAGTTTACAACACCATTATCCAACCTCATTTCGATTACTGTGCCAGTTTCCTTCGATTTAAATAAAATAACTTCCCTACAGAATAGAGGAATGAGAGTGATTTTGAAATGCAGCCGATATACCTCAATTCAACATATGCTTTCTTCTCTTCAGTGGCTGCCTGTAAAAGATAGATTGCTTTCCATGGCTATGGTATTTAGTTTCAAAATTTTAAATAACTTAATAGCCAAGAATTTAAATAAGTTTATATTTTATGCAAACCAAATACATCAACACCACACAAGAAATAACAACAAATTTTATATACCAAGGCAAAATCTAAGTCAAATCAAAGGAAAATTATGTTATATAAAGGCCTCGATCAATATCCCAGATAGCACAGAGATGTCTTTAAGATGTCTTAAAGATGCCTTCCTTAGACTTTCACTACGTCTTAAAGACGTCCATTTATGCCTTATAAACGTCTTATTTAGGTCTTATGTTAAAACTTCAGACGTCTTTTCGAGGTCCATTGATGGTCTAAAACAGATCTAAAATTGAAAAAAAATACATGTGCGTATCAGTTTTATAAGTTATCAGTTTTATAAGCAACCTTTATAAAAACCAACAAAAACTTTTTTCGCAATTATTTTAACGAAAAAAAAAGGGGGGGATCAGTAGGGATTAAACCGTAGATCTCTTGACTTGTAATTGAACTCTTTAACTCCGCGGCCACTGAACGGTTATTATTTATTTACTTAAAGACTGTATAGTTAGAAAATGTAACGGCTAGATTTTGCTGGGCAACCCAGCCGTTATTTATTATGTTATCATTAATCTTTCATTTAAATCTAATAATATCATTAATAATTTATAAAAAAAAAAGATTAAAATTAAATTATTAATGACAATTACAAATACACAAACAAAATACACTACACATTTTACAGAAATATCGGTCAAATATAAACAAAAACTTTGTAAAATTGAAAAAACAGTTTTGTTAACATTTTTTTGCTTCTATTGGGCAATACTAACATTGACATTGTCGTTATGACGTCTTTAAAATGTCTTTAAGACGTAGAAATCAGACATCTTAAAGACGTCTAAAGAAAGACGTCTTCAAGACATCTTTATAAGGAATCAGACGTTCAGACCTAAATAAGACTTAATATGGACGTCTTAAAGATGTCTTGTGCTATCTGGGATAACAAGTTGCCAGAGGATGAAAGGAATCTATCTCTCTACCTGTATTCAAACGTAAAATTGTAAGCTACATAAAGTCGATTGATTAACTCCACTTGTTTTATATAGGTATTTTTTCCTCGTTATTTTTTAATTTATTTGTATATGTATTAGTCTGAGTGTGTAAGTGCGTGTATTATTTATTTATGTATAAATTATGATTCTTTGTAATTACATTAGAAAAGTTAATTTGTATATTAGGATTTTCCTATTCAAATAAATACTTACTTACTATTTTTTGAACGAAATTAAATGTAAACTGATCACTAAAATATGAAAACTCATGTATTTTTTCCATTATTATTATTACACACCATACGTTAATAAATATATTTACAAGACATACATTGTACATCGTTTTCAGTAAAAAAACAAATATTTTATTTGCACAAATTTATTAACAACTTAATTAATATCAGATAATAAAAAGTACTTGATAAAAATATAATAATTGTTATTTTTAATCCACATTCGTGTACTTGTCCACATCATACACAGTGACACTCCGTGTTGCCAATTAAAAAAAAATTACCTATCTCGGATCTGCCAATTGTCCCAACATAAAAATAAGTTGATAGCAATAGTTACCAAGATCTTATACCGTCATTGGTCCCATTTGCTACATCTAGGTAAATATAACTACACAGTGAAATTGTTGTAGTTCCCGTCACCACTTTTAAAGTAGCAACAACTATAACGTTGGTGGCATCTGCTACTTTATGGGAAATGTAACTTGTAGGGAATTAATTTTGGTTTTTGCAACCTCTAAGTTACTGCAATTAAAATCGCCATTTTTCTGTTGTTGAATGAAGACGCCATATTGACACAGATAAAAATATAATTCAATAAAAAATTTGTTTTTATTATGGTCATTTACAAATATGTTTTCTAAATAGATTATTACTTTATAATATATCAAATTAAAAAAAAACGTTTTCCATAAAAAAATTTTGCAGTTTTGTGGTAGGTACTTTTGAAAAATCAATTTCGGCGTACTTTTGAAAAATTAATTTTCAAGCCAAATTTCAACGCAGTTTTGAAAAATTAATCTGCGGGTGAAATTTTGGCGTACTTTTGAAAAATCAATTTTCAAGCCAAATTTCAACGCAGTTTTGAGAAAATTAATCTACGGGTAAAATTTTGGCGTACTTTTGATAAATCGATTCTCAAGCCAAATTTCGACGCAGTTTTGAAAAATTAGTCTGCAAGTGAAATTTTGGCGTACTTTCGATAAATCGATTCTTGAGTCAAATTTCGACGCTCTTTCAAAAATATTATTTTTCAAAGTCCAATTTGTGGTACCTTTGAAAAAGTATATTATTCATAAATCTTTGTCATTATATACTTTTGCTCTCATATCCTGAACCAAAAACATTTTTCCTAAGTGAAAATTCGGTGTTTCTTCGAATTTTCACTGTGCCTCTGCAGACTCTTAAAAATGACTTTAAATGAAATTTTTGCCTAAAACGAATTTTGATTCTGTCTTCAACTTTGGACGATTTTGGAGAGTTCTACAACATTCACATACATACACACACGCCTACACATAGACAGACATTTTTTAAAAAGCACTTTTTTGGGTTCCTTGAACCTCAAAACGTAAAGATTTGATATTATCTCAATTTTCGATTTTGGAGTAAATGTAGTAACCTCCCACAATTTTATTGTGGGCAGGTTAAAATATATCAAAAGATGACATTCAATATAAACCTTTTGACATGAAATTTACACTTTTCATCGACTACTTTTCGAAAGCACTGTTTGGTGCTAAATCAAGGCCCAACTTGGTTTCAACGGCTGAAGCAGTTTTTGTTAAATATACCATATCAAAACTCACACAATCTACTGTTATTTAATTACATATGTACATACAAAAAAATGGTAAACAATTGGTGTAAGTATAATTGAGAAAAGAACCGAGTCATTGTCCAGTCTGACGTAAATGAATTTAAGATCTATAAATATAATTAGTGAATATTTTATCCTTCATGGCATCAAAGAAATATGTTGAGTCACATTGTGAATAAAAAACCTGCTCAATCATTTAATTTACTATTTACACGCTTCTTCAGGTGCTTAGAGAAAAGTCTGAAGTCCAATTTGTGGTACCTTTGAAAAAGTATATTATTCATAAATCTTTGTCATTATATACTTTTGCTCTCATATCCTGAACCAAAAACATTTTTCCTAAGTGAAAATTCGGTGTTTCTTCGAATTTTCACTGTGCCTCTGCAGACTCTTAAAAATGTCTTTAAATGAAATTTTTGCCTAAAACGAATTTTGATTCTGTCTTCAACTTTGGACGATTTTGGAGAGTTCTACAACATTCACATACATACACACACGCCTACACACAGACAGACATTTTTTAAAAAGCACTTTTTTGGGTTCCTTGAACCTCAAAACGTAAAGATTTGATATTATCTCAATTTTCGATTTTGGAGTAAATGTAGTAACCTCCCACAATTTTATTGTGGGCAGGTTAAAATATATCAAAAGATGACATTCAATATAAACCTTTTGACATGAAATTTACACTTTTCATCGACTACTTTTCGAAAGCACTGTTTGGTGCTAAATCAAGGCCCAACTTGGTTTCAACGGCTGAAGCAGTTTTTGTTAAATATACCATATCAAAACTCACACAATCTACTGTTATTTAATTACATATGTACATACAAAAAAATGGTAAACAATTGGTGTAAGTATAATTGAGAAAAGAACCGAGTCATTGTCCAGTCTGACGTAAATGAATTTAAGATCTATAAATATAATTAGTGAATATTTTATCCTTCATGGCATCAAAGAAATATGTTGAGTCACATTGTGAATAAAAAACCTGCTCAATCATTTAATTTACTATTTACACGCTTCTTCAGGTGCTTAGAGAAAAGTCTGAAGTTGAAAACGACTTACTAATCTATAAATATAAATTTGTAACGGCATATTGTGCCATAATAAAAATTGAAAAACAGCACTTTTCACGCGAGTGTAAAAAGTGATTTTTACATGTGTTGTACAATACTTTTTCTGCGACTGTCCTCAGTGTCCATATTTAAATAAATAAAGGACCCCGCACAAAATACATGGAATTTTACTTTTGGTTGAAATTGTTCGTAATTCTGAGAAAAGATAGTTTGGAGTATGGTGATTAAAAGTTGTAATGGCCTAAAACCCCGTATTTTCGGCTCTAGAGGGTTGTAAACACAAAAATTTACCATGTTAAATGCCATATAACATGTACTGAAAATCAATTTTATGTGATGCTCCAGCAATTAAACAACCAATAAACCCTTGTAAAATTAGATAACCTTTTTCTTGCACCCTGCCCTACCTGAAAATATCCATATTCAAAAATGATATTCTCAAGATGTACTCTTGCATTTAAGAAAATCGGGTGAAGGTGGGAGAAATAAGGGGAAAATGGAAAGGATGGTGGAATAGTGAGGGAGAGGTGGCAAAGGTTGCGGGATACACGCGAGTAGCCGCAGATGCAGGGTGTTCTTTAACGACGTGCTAATATTTCAGGGTGTGATTCCTTAGGTCATTTTATAAAGAAAAGTTCATATGACCATTTGTCTGCAACGGCTTAAATATTTGCTACAGGGTGTTGATTTTTTTTGGATCGTTATTTTTTAATATCTCAGAAAGTACTGTTACGTGTTTACGCCCCTTTTGTAAACACCCTGTATCGTGGATCCGGAAATTATAACACCAGAGTAACACTAAACTAATTTATTACCTTACTAATTACAACAAATAATTACTTCACTAATCTTATACTAAATACTATAATAATTCACTAGTTTAGTCACTTGATCACTTTACTTTACTATCTTCCTGATCTTACTGAACTTGCTAGGTGTGCCATCTCTGGGCCGACTGCCAAACTAACCAAACCAGCTTAGCTTTTTGTTGCCCTTATAATTGGAACTTAGAGGAAATTTCCACAGATGTCTCTGGAGGTATAAACATCTAACACTGCCCCCTCCTTAAGCCTGAACGTCCTGGTTAGGCAATTTAGTCTCTTCAGCGTACTTAGCAAGTCTGTCTAAGTGTACGATTATCATTTTCGACATTTTACTTCTTTTTATTCGATAGACAACGTCATTGATTCTGGTGATGACAGAGTACGATCCTTCCCAAGGTGGTTGAAGCTTCGGGGATCTCCACTTTTTCTGCTCCCACCTTGAATCCTTCTGTACTCGCATTACGATCATAACGAGCCTTTATTCGGACACTAGCTTTGGTGATCTGCTCTTGGACATTCTTCGGCTGTCCTCGAGTTTCATCCGCATAGTGGCTTATGGTTTCCCATTGGCAGCACAATTCTTACATTTGCGTCACCAAGCTTCCACATCCTGACGACTATTAATCCAATAGAATCGTTCCCGAACTTTACTCAACGTCTTGTTTACGCCAAAGTGTCCGCAGGACATTCCATTATGCACTTCCTGGAGTACTTCTGGTACACGACACCTGGGAATCACTAGACGCATGGCAACCTGCTTTCCATCTGGGCTTTCCCATGCTCTCCTCAACAGCCCAGTCTACGACCATCAGTGAATCCCATTGTGACCATAAAGCTTTCAGCCTCAGTCCTTTGTCTGAAACATTCTTCCACACTGCTCTTGCCTTAGAGCTTTCTTTGTCCAATTGTCTGGAAGATTTACCTTGACAGTGTTCACTTCAACCATGTTCTGGTAGTGCTTGCAATCTTCCCTGTATGATTTTCTGGATAGAGTAGAAATTTTGACAGTCTCCGTTGTTAACAGCCTTGTTTTCTGCTGGAATTGGTCGTCTACTGTTGACAGAATAAATTGTTCGTTCCCAATCTTTAAGACTCGCTTTCCTACGTCAACAATAAATCCATACCGTTCCATAATGTCGTCTCAAAATGAAGTCATCTGTAATGTCAGCCACGATGACCCTGTGGTCAAACCTTAAATGTCCAATCTGCAAACCCAGGTCTACTTCTCCATGAATCGTAACCTTGTCTCCCGTAGCTATCCGGACGATCTCTTCATTTTGCCTTTCGTTAATCTTTATGCCCGATATAAATCTTGGCCGTACTATCGATGACGTAGTACCTGTGCCGATGGTAAACATGCATTTCCTGTCATTTAGACAGCCTTGTAACAGTAGACTATTCGAAATTCCTCGAAGCTGGGAAATCTTTATTTCTCTGCGGACATCCTGTTCTGGCCTTTACTCTCTCAGGGCTCCACTGTCGACAATCTCGCCTAATATGCCCTAACTTGTCGCAGTGATAGCATCGGATACCCCCGCTTGGCTTTTCACTACTTTGTTGTTTGTCCTGCTTACCTGAAGAGTTCATCATTTTGTACATGTCTGTCAGTATACTCAGTATAGTCTCCAGGCTCTTTTTGTCCGCATGTAACTCTTCGACTGTCATAGCACTCATTCTTGACCGCGGGGTGTTTTTAAAGGCAGGCTCTACTTCAAGGGTAAGCACCAAAGCCTCGCTAATACTTTGATGCCCCGATATTTTAAGAATTCGCCTGACTTCTTTGTCCCCTATGCCATCTAAGAAGGCTCCCACGGCTAGTTGTTCCTGAAATTCTCTAGGTGCACTTGGATATGACAGCTATGTCAGTCTCTCTATCGCAGCTTCGAATTTTTGTGAACTTTCCCCAGCTTTTTGCATCCGTGACTTCAGCTGTACTTGATATACTCGGGCGAGGTGTTGGTCACCATATCTCAAGTCCAATGCAGCTTCCAAAACTTTGAAATCCTTTTGTTTTTCAACTGGGATAGTCTGAAGTAACTCCGATGCTTGGCCCCTTAGGGCTAAAACTAATGTCATGGCCTTGTCCTCGTTATCCCAGTTATTCGCAGATGCAGCTGCTTCTAATTGTCTTTTATAGGTCAAGCTTTGGCCGTCGAAGGAGGAAGGTTTTAACCGAGAACCTGATGATGTTACTAGCTGGCCTCCTTTCTTGTTTAATTTTCGTTTAAGTCACTCCACTTCTCCTTCGATCTCACTCATCTTTGCTTTGATCGGACTGACTTCTGTTTCGACTACACCTACTTTATCTTCAACCTTGTTTATCTCTTTTTTGAATTCACTCTGTAGTTCTTCCTTGAGGGAAATAATTGCGTCCTGTTATATTTTTATTTGATCGCTCAGAATTTGAATTAATTCTTCCTCTTTTTCTTCTTGAAGCTGTCTTTTTTGTTCCTCTTTCTCCTTTTCATGTTTTTCTTTTTCTTCTTGGCGTCTTATTTCCAGATTTTCCATCATTTCCTTTAATTCATCTCTTTATTCTTGGCGCCGCTCTTCTTCCTCTTGACGTCTTCTTTCTTGGTCTTCCGTAATTTTTTTCAGTTCGGTTTTTTCTTCTTGATGTCGTCTTTCTTGTTCCTCTTTTTCCTCTTGACGTCGCCTTGTTCCTCTTTTTCTTCTTGACGTCGTCTTTCTTGTTCTTCTTTTTCCTCTTGGCGTCTTTTCTCCTGCTCTTCTTTATCTTCCTGGCGTTGCTGCACCATCATCCTCTTAAACTCCGCAAGTAGGTCCTGTATTTGTTTCTCTGCTGCCATATTTCTTGTTGTTATGGGCATATAATCACTTTAAACATTTATTACACAATAGCGTTAAGAAAATCCAGATATCTCGTCGATATTTTCAATGAAACTTTCTAGAAAAATCTCGAAATGGCACGAAAGAGTCCTATTTAAAGTCTGGGTCACTATCCAGTTGAAATAATTTCACTATGTCCAGTAATTTTCAAATACAATGTTCTATACATTTTCTTAAACTAACACAAATAAGTCTTATTTAATGTCTATATCACTTTTCAGTTGAAGGAATTTAATTATCTCCACTAATTTCCAAGTAGAATGTTCTAGAAATTGTCATAAACTAACACAAACAAGTCTTATTTAGTGTCTCTATCACTTTCCGGTTGAAAGAATTCGATTATCTACACTAGATTCCGATAGAATAGAATGTTCTAGAACTTTCCCGAAAACGGACTTTTCACAGTTTTGAGTCCAAAAGTAATCCTTAAACAACGTCCCGTAAGTAAATTCTCCGTGTCACCACTAATTCCCGAGAAGAACACTGTTGAAACCTTCTCGAACAATCCAGAAAATTTCTGTTATAATTCCGCTTCTGACACCAATTGTTACGTATTTTTGTAAACACCCTGTATCGTGCATCCGGAAATTATAGCACCAGGGTAACACTAAACTAATTTATTAACTTACTAATTACAACAAATAATTACTTCACTCATCTTATTCTAAATACTATAATAATTCACTACTTTAGTCACTTGATCACTTTACTTTACGATCTTCCTGATCTTACTGAACTTGCTATCAAAACAAAACTGTCATTCTCAGCTTCTCCATGCCTTTATATACTCAAAGATGAGGGATCTAGAATGTTCTGTCATGATGTCATCACTCTCTAGATATTTCCAGAAGTCTCTTTACTACTTCCAGACTCTGACACCACGCGCCATCTCTGGGCCGACTGCTAAACCAAACCAGCTTAGCTTTCTGTTGCCCTTTTAATTGGAACTTAGAGGAAATCTCCACAGATGTCTCTGAGGGTGTAAACATCTAACAGTACTTTAGATATTATTTTCTATTTTGGTATGTGTTAATAGGCAAGGGTATAGGCGTCTGAATTTAAGATGCCAGCGCCGAAGTGGAGAACTCGTGAACTAATTATAGGCTTTTTATTTATTTGTGTGGAGAATACTTATATTGATATTTTTCTGTTTATTCTTATTTTTGGCGTTAAAAATAATAACATTAATAATATAGGATCTAAAGGTTTGTAAGATTTTGTTGTAAGTGATTTGCAAGACGTTAATGGCATTATTCAGCAAAATTCATATATTTTTTAGGTTATCTAGTTTTTCCCTTGAAAAGTTTAGTTTCTTCGACATAAACGGTGCCTGGCTAGTTAAATATTAATAAACTTAAATATTTCTAAATTTATGTACAGTTGTAGTTTAAATCACTTTTTTTTTTCAGAAAACATGAGTGACATTTAGGTTAAGCATATTGCAATGTATGGAACATTTGTAAAGCACTAAAAATGTAAAAATTCTATGTGTGTGTATGAAGGGGAATATGATTTAAATGCAGGATATATTATTTTGTGTGGTACAACCCATATTCAACACACAACTTAATAAATAAATGTGTATGCTCTATGTTTACAAACAAGTGTCTTAGATTCAAATACCCATGAAATTAGTGGTACATTGAATATAACTGAAAAGACATTTATTAATTCTTTAAGTAAAATAAATGAAACAGTATTTTGTAAAATATGAAATAGAAATATTCAGGGGTTAAAACATAATAGTGCATGGTGCAATAGTATACATTACTTTTAGATATACTGGAATTACATATATTTACTTATTTCAAAAATTTCACTTACAATGTGTGATTGTCTAGGACATTATTATTGCTACCCGGACCAAGGTTATTTGCACCAGCTTTTTCCCTCTCAATGCCTGGTTAAAGGTGTCTACATCAAAGAGGGTATGTTTTGAACATTGTCGTGCCAACTCAACTTTCACGAGTTGTCCCTGCAATCTACAAAGGATACCGACTAGGTTGGCTCCAGCAAATTGTAGCCCCTTTAAACGCTATCATATTTTTAATAACTTAGCATCTCAGTTTATCATTTACTTATTGTTGATATCATCGTACACAAAGAGACAATGACAGAAAAGCCCATAATTAGTTTGACTATAGACCACCAGGTGGCGTACTCCTTATTTTCAGACGCCTATCGCTATATCGTGGTCGAGTTGGGAAATTCAAGCTTCAAGTTGGGAGAATTCGGGAAAAATTTCACCCCCGCTCATCAATTTTTATTTTCGAAGGAAATTTTTGGACCTGCTGAAACCGAATCCGATGTCAGAATTGTCAGACTGGCTTGTTTTTCACCTCCTAACCCCAAAGAACAACCCCAAAACAAAAACAAAGTGGTCTGTCCGACGGACTATACTAGTGTATCCTTACCAAATATATAAGGATACACTGGTATGGTCTACCGGGCAGACCATTTTGTGGGGTTGGGTGTTTTTTGGGGGTTGGGGGTGAACACGAGCCAATCTTATAATTCTAACTTCGGATTCGGTTTCAGCGGTCCAAATATATAAGGATACACTGGTATGGTCCGCCGGACAGACCACTTTTTTGTTTTGGAGGTGTTTTTTGGGGTTAGGTGTGAAATACGAGCAAATCTGACAATTCTGACTTCTAATTCGGTTTCAACAGGTCCAAATACATAAGAATATACTGGTCTGGTCCGCCGGACAGACTATTTTTTTTGGGAGGGTGTTTTTTGGGATTAGGGGTGAAAAACGAGCCAATCTGACAATTTTGACTTCAGATTCGGTTTCAGCGGGTGCAAATACATACGGATACATTGGTTAGGTCCACCGGACAGACCACTTTTTTTTTGTGGGGCTGTGTAATTTTTGGACACAATCTAGTTATCCTGGAATAAATGACGTTTTTACAAACATCATGTTCAAAACAATATTTGTTGACATAAAGTAATAGTCTAGGAAATAGCGTGCAAATTCGACGACGAATGGTTACCGTCTGCCAGTCGGTAATCGAAGAGACCATATAAGTACAACATTTTTTTCTCTCTGCAACTTTTTGGTATGGTGGGGGGATAGGGAGGGGGGGCATTTATTTTTTAATCGAATGATTATCGATATCTGTCCGCATAGGTAGTTAGTATATGTACTTCACATACCCCAATTACGCTGGCAGACGAAACTTCCGATCGGCGCGCGCGTTAACCTCAAACAGAAAAAAAAATTTTTGGTTTCTATTTCCACTCTGAAATATTAGCACGTCATTAAGGAACACCCTGTATAAGCTAGTATTAATAAATGTTCCACTGGACATGATTGTCCTTTTCTAGAGTGTTTTTAAAAATTCATTTACCTTTATCCAAAAATGAATCCCAAAAGAGATATAGATTAGATTAGATTCTTTATTGGTCTTTTGTTGCTATATACATATATAGATTTAAGACAGGTCAATAGGTGATTCTGATTACATAGTACAGACTAACTAGTAAGTCATACAATTACAATAAAAATACTTAGACATACTAAAATATTGAATATAAAAATCAAGTTAAAAACTTAATACTAAGTAGTAAAAATAAATAAAATGTTAATAGCAATTAATAATCAATTATTGATAAAGAATATATATCACGACAATGCAAGGGTTAAAGCTGGTTTTTATTTTCCACATGCATTTTTTTGGATATAGGTATTCATTCAATGAATAAAAAACATGTTTACTTAAATATGCTCTCAAATTAATTTTAAACTTTTTGTAGGAAGGTAAATTTTTTATGTCAACAGGTAAGAGATTAAAAAAGAAGCATCCAGCATACTTTGGCGATTTTTTATACTGCATGTAATTAAAGTTACTTCATTGTTTCGTGTGGGGTGTAGGTGTATTTCTTTGATCATTTTAAAGTCATTAAAATATAGACATACATAGCACAGTAGGATATATGGAATAAATAGTTAGTATGTTATTATCTTGTAAAGTGGCTCTGCAAGAGTCTCTGTAAGACATGTTGAAAATTAATCTCAAAATTCTTTTTTGTATTACAAATAATCTATTTATATTAGTTGCTTGGCCCCATATGGCAATGTTACAACTCAGGAATGCATAATACATATTAATTAAATAGGTTTGGTGAAAGTTGGTTTTTAAAGTTAGAAAGGCAAAAATAGTTTGTTCAGTCTATTACAAAGATTATAAGCTTTTCAAAGTTGAAAATAAAACATAATTCATTTTAAATATTTTCCACATGACTTTAGAATTCAATTCATTTCCAGTTGAGTACCTACCCTAAACCAAAAAATCTGTAAAAGTATTTACGCTAAACTTTCCTCTTGATTTACCACCTTTCATTTATTCTTTATCTTTTCTGTAGGACGACTACTCTGTATATTTTTTCAACTAAAATTCCTTTCTATATAGGAACAACTACATTCCAAATATTATTTTCTCCTGCCTTTTATTAATTAGTTATTTTTTACCATCCTGTATACTTGTATATTTTTCACTGAAAGTATGTTATGTTTCATCTTCGATAACAACTACAGTAAAAATATAATTTTCACCATAATTATTTTTTATACTGACCACCCTGTGTATTTTCCATATTTTTGCGCCGACAGCTGCGTTAACTACATGTGAATATTATTATATACTATATATTATATTATTACATTTTTCAATCATACCTGTATAATTTGTATTTTTTCATTATGTTTCTATATTTAGTGACCACTCTGTATATTTTTCATATTTTTCTTTCTTGACAGTTGTGTTAACTACATGCCAAATATTACTGCCTTGCGTCACATTTCTTTCCTTAATTATATTTTTTATGGGGTATATTTTTCAACGGAAATATATCCCAGTTCTTTCTTAGCAGTAGCGTCAACTACTTACCAAATATATTTCTTCTCTGTCAAGTGGTTTTGTAGATATAGCGTCAACAGACAGACAGACAGACGCCTGATCAACAGACGGAATTAAATGGCTTTAAATTTTCTTAATCCACATACTCTGTTACGTGAAAATCCAGAGAAATCTCGAAGGGTGATTTTTTCACGATTACAATCTTCTTCCCTTCGGTAAGCGAGGGAAGCAAAACCTGTTTAATGTCAATAGTTAAAATCAGAAATGTGGAAAAGTTTTTTTGTCAATATCTCTGGCGGGCTTCCGCTACTAATCCCTCGGAGCCCGGGCACCTAAACTAAGTACCCAATAGCCCCCGGGAGGGGGTTGGATTTAGAGGTAAACAACTCTTCCTTATAGCGACCTTTTTTTTGCAGGTTCAGCCAGTCTCTGACGGCTAAATTTAAGACCAAAATAACAAGTGACTCCTCAATCAATGTCAGTTTAGTGATGATTACACATAATGGATTTTTTAGTAAATACAAATAATTATGTGATTAAAATCAAATCATTCATAAGTTTTACACAGCAATACAGTTGAGTCTATCGAAAGATTATTCCTTATTCACTCGTACTCTTAGCAACAATATTTGTAAATGTCAAGGAATTCCACATTCCCACTAAAAACAAATACTATAGGTGACTACGATTATATACAATATACATCGCTAGACTCTTTCCGCCGATGGATTCACAAGAGGAAAATTTTTATTTACAAAAAACTAAGTCTTGACGTACTTGGGGCTTATTCTGAAACCTCAAAAAATTATCATAATTACTTCCACATCCAGTGAAAGTATAGTAACGCAAAGAAAAATTTGAAAATTTGTATTGTTCAAATAGGCTTAAAATGTCATGAAACGTCGAGATTTTAAATTTGATAAAAAAAAAATTCTGTCTATCGGTCAGTCGTTCAATCGGCCTCTCTGTAACTTTTCTTGTGGGCACGTTTACTCTGGAACCGTTTAAGATATTGAAATTTGGTATACTTATGTATTTTAACGAGATCTGGAACTAGATTATAATTTGATCTTATTCCGTTGAAGGGTTAGGAAGTAGATTAGGGTAAATTGGGGTAAATAGGTAAATCAAGCAAGTAAGTGTCCATAAAATTGGTATTTAGTATATAAGAGAAGCTAAGGTGTCAAAAAATGTTTCGGCATTAGCCCACTACCACACCGACCCTATTATTAAAGGGGGTGAAAAAAAATAAAATTGTCATTTAGTGTGTGTACAAGAACCAAAGGCCTCAAATATTTTCTTCACTTTATCCACCCCTAGTACCACCCCCCTTTTACCACCCTCACTCTCACTACCGATGTGGCATATTGTTTTATGGGTTTTTGGGGTAGACAATTTCAAATATATTATTAAAGTTCCATAAACAATTATGGCCACATACAATTTTTTTTCGTTGTGAGAGACTTGGATAGAAAATCTGGATGTGGAAGTAGTGATTCCTTTGGCAGCGGTTCTTTTATGAGGTTTGCTGCAGGGTGATCAATAATGCAAGAAATGTTAAAATTGGTCAAGTATACAGTACCTTTATGTTTGTTAGAATCGAAAAATTGTAAAAAAAATGTAGCAAATAAATATCATCGGTAAATCGTAGTAGACTTTGAATAAAAGGAATTCATATGTAGACTATTAGAGAAACTCATGTCCATCTCAATTATAAACCCCGAGTAATTATTGTATTAATATTAATTTTATACAGGGTGAGTCAGTAGTGTGTGGACGGTCGCTATCCCCTCAACTGTTTGGAATTTGAAAAAATGTCTCATAAAAATTGTGGAAAATCAAGAGTGGCGTATTCTAAAATAATTTTAAGGCATTCAAGCATATATTATTTTGGGGCTTAGACTGCGTTGCCGTTTTTCCAAAAAAAAAAAAAATGTTTGCAGCTGTCAAGAGTAAAATCTGCGAAAAACGCATTTTCATAAAGGACCCCGTACCAAATGCATGGGAAATTTGTTGTCGACGGAATCGTTGCAAATTAAAGGCATAGAATCCTTAGGTAATTCTCAATGAAAACTGTTATGGATAAAGTTCCAAAATGACTTTATTTTATTATAATACAGCAGGTCGAAGCTCAAAAATTCAAAATTTTAAAAACGAGATTTTACGTATTTTTTATTGAAACGGTATGTAAATACTTTTAATATTTAATTAGCTTTAAGAATATAATACTGATGTACAATGTAACATAGGAAAATACATTATTCTAATATTCATATAAACAAATAAAATATTTTTACGCAAATAAGAAGAATCCTATTTTAATTCCAATGGAAATCAGCAATACAAAGAGATCCCGGGGCGAAGAAAATAAGATCAAGACAGAAGAACGCCAGAAGAGGCCTTAGCCAGCAAGGTCCAACGAGCCAGGACCTAGGGAGGTGGGCCGAAATCATCTGCACCGTTCACATTTGTTTTGTAGAATTTGGGATGAACATGTAAAATTAGGTTATTAGTTTAATAAATTTTTATAAATGATATTTGGCATTTATGTCAGTAGTCGAGTTTTTAAGATAGCAGCCTGAAAATCGCAACTGAGATTTCTTTCGTTCTACCGTCGGATTTTTTATGCGATTGAACAAATACCTATTTACCTGTGCCCGGCCCCAGAGCAACCAACACCTTTTGTTGAACTTTGCCCTTTCATATCATTACTGAATAAAGTGTATTATTATTATTATATGTAAGCCATTTATTTGACGAGTGTATGAAATAATTTAATTTTTTAAAATTCTATATGAAAAAAAAATTATTCTTAAATAATTGTGTGTGCCGGCACACAGCCCCCCCGCATCAAATCATGGGCCCCGGTACCAAATTCACTGGCGGGCCCCGCACCTAATCACACACCTACAAATTTTAACTTTTATTTTGTATCGTTAACCAAAACCACTTACTTGCATTGTTTTGGTCCCAGCTACGTCTAACATAGTCATAATTGTTGGCTCTAAAAATTGTAATAACTGACCTAACTCACATATTATGGTATAATTTTAATAAAAAAGCAATTAATTACATCAAGCGAAAAAATATTTGCCATTTTGATATATATTTCAAATGCATGTTATATACTGTATATTTAATTAGAATATAAGCCCTTTTATCAGAAAATTAATTATTCTTCTTGCGCTTCTTAGCCCGTCTCTTATAAGTTACTTCTGGAGCATCCCTTATACATGTCCAACAGTAGTCTGCCAACATCGCAGAAGTCCATTTGCCCTGATATCTTTTTTCCATATTTTAAATATCCTGGTGGAACCTCTCTCCATGCTCATCACTTACTGCACCACAGTTTTCTGGGAAGTAATCTAAGTGTGAATGTAGAAAGTGGACTTTTAATGACATATTTCTGGTAGCAAGAAAGAAGATTCCCAACAAGGTCTCTATAGTTTTCTGCTCTTTTGTTACCGAGAAAGTGTGTTGCTACCATTTTAAAGGAATTCCAAGCAGCTTTTTCATTACCTTCTAGAATGTTGTCAAATTCAGCATCTTTGAAAAGGTTCTTGATTTGAGGACTCACAAAAATTCCTTCTTTAATTTTCGCATTACTAAGTCTGGGAAATTTTTGTTTTAAATAACTGAAAGCACGTCCTTCTTTGTCCATAGCTTTTACCAAATTTTTCATAAGCCCCAGTTTTATGTGGAGTGGTGGCAGTATTACCTTTTGTGAATCAACTAATGGAATGTTAGCAACATTTTTTTCTCCTGGTTCAAAACCCAGTCTTGGCGGCCAAATTTTTCTTTTGTAATGTTCTAACCGCGCTCGACTGTCCCACTCACAAAGAAAACAGCAATATTTGGTATACCCTTGCTGCATACCAAGTAAGGTAGCTATCACTTTTAAGTCTCGAGGCGTCAATAAAAAGTCTCCAGTCACTAGGATCATGGGGAATGTGTAAAGCACTCATTAAGCCGTCAATGTCCTTGCAGGCAACCAATTCATTTTCCATTTTGAAAAAAGGTTTTGACGACTTCGATACATGGAAACTTTAACATTTTCTTGTAGTAAATTCCATTGTTGTAATCGAGATGCCAAAAGCTCCGCTTTTGTCTTGGACAGATCAAGGTCTCTTATAAGATCCCTTAATTCGCGTTAATTAATTTTGTGTGGTTCACCACCGGACACTTCGGCAGAGAAATCGGGATCTTGTGATGTTGATGGCTGGACTAAGTCGTCATCTACATTATCATCCTATTCTTCGTCAGAATCAAGGCTGTATTCTTGAGGTGGATTAGGAGTAGGTAGTTCATCACTATGGAGAACCGGGCGATTGGCAGATGGTAAATCCATTTTTTCTTGTTAATACCCTGTCTAATAGGAGGTATCACGCAAAAATAACAATCGGTAACATGATCTGTAGGTTCTCGTCAGATCATGGGCACAGCAAAAGTCATTGAACGTCCTCTTCCACTTAGCCAACTGCAAAGATTGTTCGCACAATTGCTGCAACGTATATGAGGTGCCCATTTTTTGTATTCATCTCCAATTATACAACCAAAATACAATTGGTACGCCTTCTTAATTTTGGGAGTAAATAAATTACGTTTTTGATGAACAAAAGTCACTTCACCACAAATATAACAAAAGTTGTTAGGTGTATTTACAAAAACTCGTGGCATATTTTCAAAATAGCACTATTTACTTTCGAAAATGAACGCTTATTATGCACAAGCTACAAATACGACTACCTAAGAATGAATATTAGTTTTAGTGACGAATAAAGAGGTAGGTAGTTAGTATGTCTATTTTTCATAAAATTCTGATTCTACCTGTTATTTGTGATAGGACCGTCCATAAACTAGGGTTTATAAGGGGTCTACACACGATCCAGCGGCAGGGAGCCAGCCTTGTCGGCATACTTTGAACTCATTCGTAAAAGTGAACTGATCCGCTGGAATTCTAATTATCTTCAACGACAATGTCGGGTCCCAGCAGCCGTTTCGTCTGTAGACCCCTATACCTGCGTTACACTTTATTACCTGTATTGGGAAAACCAGAGCCAACTTGAACTTTTGCTTTTTATATTGTTATTTGGCATGACGAAGTTACTAAGAATTGGCTATTTTTACTTCCAATACATGTAGGCTGTGGAATAGTGAATTGATGAGCGGAGGGGAGAAATGTGAAAAAAATTTTTTTGTCAATATCTGTGGCGGGCTCCTCTGAAGCCCGAGCCCCTAAACTCAGTACCCCCATACGGGGGTCTGTCGGTACATTTAAAAAATATGAAAAATAAAAACTAAGTAGCAAATAATTTGTCTCAATTATTATGCCTGAACGCATTTTATGACTGTCCAACCCGCGCACCGTTACGCTCGCGCACACTACTTTTTCATATTTTTCGAAAACTAATTATCATAGAGTAATGTTTTTTTTTATGTGAACTCAAAAAATAGCACTTCAAAATGGTAGACATGATTTTTCGACCCTGCATTCCATTCAAAAGATATTTAAATTTAATTAGATTTTTTTATGAAAACAAATTTTTTTTTCAAATTAAATTTTGACTACTTTTTCTGAATAATGACCATACAGAAAAAAATTGTAAATATTGAACAACTCTCGAAGAATAGAATTTTTCTTCTCAATGCAAAATCTGACAGAAAGTGAAGTACTTATAGCCATTTTTCGATGACCCTTTTCTTTTCAAAAAAATTGAATCTATCAAAAAATAATGCAGATATCGATCTGATATTTTGATCAGATATTGCCTCCTATACAGCACGTACTTTAGTAAAATTTCAAAAAATTTTCTAAAATTTTACTGAAATTAAATGGCACGCTATAAGGATTGTTTTGGATGCCCAACCCATCAACTTAAAACAATAAAATCGTGGTTATGTATTTCCGCCATGTCAAATTACAACTCGACTGAACTATAAACAAATAGTCAGGAATCAGGCGCCACTAAATCCATCATAGGGTGTGCACTCGAAGATATAGTTTTTAAAAAATACATACATTATCCGAAATGACCTTGCGGATCTGAATCCAGAGGGCGCCATTCTGTCCGCGATTGCAAAAAAGCGTAAAAAATTTTTTTCCGAAAATTTTTGTGTCACTAACTATTGATTAATTTTATATTCCCACCGCATTTACAGGCTTATTTTTTAACATTTCTTAATTATTTTCCAACCAACGGAAAGCTTATTCTTTCTAGATTCAGGTGCTGCTAAATACTTCTCATAATTGTTGTTAACAAATGCTACAAAAATTGTTTAAACAAAGAGAGCCCAAAGAGTGCATGGTAAATTTCAGCATCGAAACATTTTGAAAACTATTATCGATAGATGCATACTTCTATGACATGAAATCTGCAAAATATAATGGAGTAGTTTTTAGAGAAAGAATTATCTACATTGCTTTATTGTTGTAAAAGATACGATTATTTTTGTACAGCACGAGTTGTGATCCGGGTCGTCTTTTGGTAGATATACACTATACAGTGTACATGTATGTCTCGCATTGCCTCGCTCTCTTTAGGCTTGTAGACTACCTGCTGAGGTGTAGTGTAATAACAAAAAATCTTATGAGTAGCGTATACAGAAACTGTGTTGTGTGTTGTTTATAAATTCATGCAAAATAATTTTGTATTAGTTTAATAGCCTGTATATTTCCATTATTATTGCAGAGTATCCGATGAAATTACAAAAATAATAGCGCAATTGCATTTTTCTCATCATAATCATAATGAAGCCGACACTAGAATATTTGCGATCATCCTATATTTATCAAATCTGGAGTATGGTAGAATAATAATAGAAGCTACAACAGATATTTTTGTCTTATCCCTGTATTTTGTGTCTAGAATTATGGTGTCGTAGATTTGATGTACTTATACCGATTTATCATACGATGCGAGAATTAACTATAGAGAAGACAATGAGTGCTCAAATGAATTTGGGTAATTTATTTTTGTGCATTTATGCTTTGACTGACTGTGATACAGTAAGTTTTCTATTTAAAAAAGGAAAAACTAACGCTGTAAAAAAATGTTTAAGACATACAGAAGATAAAGAACTACAAAGATTACTTCATTACCCTCAAAGTGGCTTCAATGATTTCATTACTTTTCAAAATCTGGCCCGGTATTTTTTTAAAAACCGCTGCCCAAGGAATCACTACTTCCACATCCAGATTTTCCATCCAAGTCTCTCAGAACGAATGCCAAAAAAACTTTTGAGACCTTATAGCTTCTCTTGTAAATACTAAATACCAATTTTATGAACTCTTACCTGCTTGATTTATTCCAGTTTACCCCCCATCCATTCAACGGAATAAGATGAAAATATAATCTAGTTCCAGATCACCTTAAAATACATACGCGTACCAAATTTCAAGTCAATAACTTAAAATGGTTCCAGAGTAATCGTGCGCACAAAAAACGTTACAAACAGACAGACAGATCGACACTCAAACTTAAAATCTCGACGTTTTATGACATTCTAAGCCTATTTGAACAATAAAACTGTTCAAATTTTTTCTTGTCGTTACTATACTTCCACTAGATGTGAAAGTAAATGTTATATGGTCGACGTCTCATATAAGGAATTTATCGCCTACCGAAGATTCTTTTTATCAACATATGTTGAGACTGCGTATCAAATTATTCTGTGGAAGAGTGCAACTGAGATAAACCCAGAAATTCCCGATCCAATTGATTTTGGTTGGGATTTGAAAAATAACGTACTTATTCCTAAATTAATTACTATAATGCTATAAATGTTTGTCCCAATATAACTTCTCAAAATGTATTTTGTAAATGTAAATTTAAAAAATTTATCGGAAACTGCAGTCGTAGCAAAGCTGGGTTGGAATGCATAATAGATTGCTACTGAGTGGGTAAATGTATTAGCAGCTGTTAATTTAGTTTAAGTATAATGTATGTATATTATTATTTTTGTATTTCCATTTCTCAAGCACAAAAAGTAAATTTAAGTTCATTTAATTAGTTATATGGATTTCTGTCTCTAATCAATATTTTAAGTTAAAATATAATAATTTTGGTTCTCAAGTAAACTAATCTTTAAATACCTTCGTTTTTTTTTCATAATGACAAATGATATTTACGTATAAGTAATACGCATCGTAAATTTTTTGCAATCACAGTATATTGTCAGCAAGTTACCGATCGGCCACAGCGCGCGAACGTGTCAGCCAAAACAATAGCGGAAATAACGGAGCGCTGTACAAAAAAACCGCTGCCCAAGGAGTCACTACTTCCACATCCAGATTCTCTATCCAAGTCACTCACAACGAAGAAACTTTGTATGTGAAAATAATTGTTTATGGAACTTTAATAATATAATATTTGAAATCCTCTACCCCAAAAGCCCATAAAACGATACCCCACATTGGTAGTGGGGTGGGGGTGGTGATGGGGGGAGGGTGGATGAAGTAAAAAAATATGTTGAGGTTTCTGGTTTTTGTACATACACTAAATCACATTTTTTTTTCATCCCCTTTAATAATGGGGTGGGGGTGGTAATGGGGGTGGCTAATGCCAAAATTTTTTTTGAGACCTTAGCTTCTCTTGTGTATACTAAATACTAATTTTATCAACTCTTACCTGCTTGATTTACCCATTTACCCCAAATTTACCCCAATTTACCCCCCAACCCTTCGTCTGAACAACATGAAAATATAATCTAGTTCCAGATCTCGCTAAAGTACATACGTGTACCAAATTTCAAGTCAATATCTTAAACGGTTCCAGAGTAAACGTGCGCACAAAAAAAAGTTACAGACAGACAGACAGACCGTCAGACAGACCGACAGACAGACAATTTTTTTTCGCTCAAACTTAAAATCTCGACGTTTCATGACATTTTAAGCCTATTTGAACAATAAATATTTTTAAAAATTTTTTTGTCGTTACTATACTTCCACTGGATGTGGAAGTAATAGTCATATCTTTTACAACAATAAAACAATGCAGATAATTCTTTCACCAAAAACTGATCCATTCTATTCCGCAAATTTCATATCATAGAAGTATGCATCTATCTATAATAGTTTTGAAAATGTCTCGATACTGAAATTTACCGTGCACTCTTTTTTAAACAATTTCTGTAGCATTTGTTAACAATAATTTCGAAAATTATTTAGCAGTACCAGAATCTAGAAGGAATAAGCTTTCCACTATTTTGAAAATCATTAAGAAATATTGAAAAATAACCCTGTAAATGAGATGGGAACATAAAATTAATCAATTTTCAGTGACACAAAAATTTTCGGAAAAAATTTTTTTATGTTTTTTTGCAATCGCGGACAGAATGGCGCCCTCTGGATTTAGATGCGCAAGGTCATTCCAGATAATGTACTTATTTTTTAAAAAGTATATCTTTGAGTGCACACCCTGGCATTTTAGGAGCGTCTTTTGAGAAGATTGATTCCCGACTAAAAGTGATACAGTGACTGAGACATTGAAGTACTCAGTGTAACATTAGTAAAGTAATTATTTGTTGTAATTAGTACGTACGTTAATAAATTAGTGTCTAGTGTTACCTTGGTGTTATAATGTCCGGATTCATGATATAGGGTGTTTACAAAAAGGGTGTAAATACGTAACACTATTATACTGCCCTCTCGTTTAACTTTGAAAAATTGATATAGCTCTATAGTTAGAAATGTCATGATAGTCGCCTTTTGTAAAGGCAAGTACAACTTTGTTTTTTTTTTAGTAAACTTTAGAAGCAGCTCTTAAATTTATTGACCCAATATTTGTAGCTCCCTGTATTTGTAAATTATTTATTGAAGTTATAATTATAAATGACACATTATTACACTAACATTTAATTATTTAAAAGGAATTTTTGTATTGATTGGTTAACATCATTATTTTATTTTTGTTCATTTTTTTTTAACATTAATTAGAATTAATTTTTGAATTGATTTATTAAATTCATTGATTAATATTATTAATTATTATATTTCTATAGGTACGTATTTTATTTATAGTAATAGAAAAAAATTCCAAATGCCGCAAGTTATTGACGTCAAAAAATTAAAAAAATATTTCAAGAGGTAACCTATTATAACAGAATGTAAACAAATTAGCAAGTGCTTAGAAATTAGGTAGGTATTTTTCCAGATAAACATTAACTACATTGACTACATTATTACTTTTGCAAAATTATAATTAATTCACAAATGTGGCTAATTTAATTATCATATTATACTAGTCATGTATTATTTATTACATTATTACATTCATTGCAGCGATCCATACACTGCTTTCGTAAAGTACTGATAAATATGATAAAAAGTGTACACATCTTTTTTGTGACAATCGTTCGGGCATGTCAAAAGGTTCATATTGCACGTCTTTTAATATACATATAACACAGGCACAAAAAAAAAACTTTATTTTTCAAAGTTTCAAGTCTAAATCTAATAGAACTACACTCGCTGAAATGAAACTTCTGAATCGTTTAAAATGGCTCTAATCACATGCTCTCGACGTTCTATCGTACCACGGAAAGTATGGTGGTGTACTTTTTCCCCCAAGAAAACTACTACCACTCCTTTTTCTGATTTTTCTATAATACGCTTATGAGGGCTTGACAGATCGAGGTTATTACAGGGAATATTGGTATTTCGAGATCTTTTGATCAGGAGACGCTAAAACAACTCCCGGAGGTTGAAACCACCTCCTACCTGAATGACAAAACATTCAGAAAATACTGCGAAAGGACTGAAGAACGGTCTTCTCTCGTTTTCGAGGGCGAGGAACATGATGGTTGCAGTGCTTTTTCCCCACCCCTAAATGGGAATTGTTCTGATTTTTCCATACTATACTTGTGAGGGCTTGACAGATCGAGATTATTACAGGGAATGTTGATAGGCCGAGTATCTCTTGAACAGGAAACGCTAAACAACTCCTGGCGGTTGGAACCACCCCCGCCTTGAATGACAAAACATTCCGAAAATACTGCGAAAGAGCTGAAGAATGGTTTCCCCTCGTTATCGAAGGCGAGGAAGTATTGCAACCATCGTATTCCTCGCCCTAAAAAACGAGGGGAAACCGTTCTTCAGCCCTTTCGCAGTATTTTCGGAATATTTTGTCATTCAGAGAGGGGGTTGTTTTAGCGTCTTCTGGATAAGATATGTTCGATTTATCAATATTTCCTGTAATGACTCCGATCTGTAAAGAACGTACAACCATAGTACGGAAGAATCAGAACAAGAGGTAGTTTTTTTCATTTACGTGTAGTTCCAGAAGAGTGGGGGAAAGTATTGCAATTATTATCATGTTACTCGCCCTCGAAAACTGGAGAAAACCGTTCTTCAGCTCTTTCGCATTATTTTCCGAATGTTTTCTCATTCAGGGATGGAGTGGTTACAACCCAAAGAGTTGTTTTGACGTCTCCTGGTCAAAAGATATTTGATTTATCAATAGACCCTGTAATAACCCCGATTTGTCAAGCCCTCACAAGCGTAGTACGGAAAAATCAGAACAAGCGGTCGTCTTTTTTCATTTAGTTCCAGAAGAATGGGGGAAAGTATTGCAATTATCGTGTTACTCGCCCTCCAAAACTGGAGGAAACCGTTATTCAGCCCTTTCGAAGTAATTTCGGAATGTTTCGTCATTCAGGGAGGGGGTGGTTTGTTTTGGGCGTCTCCTGGTCAAAAGATACTCGACTTATCAATATTCCCTGTAATAACCCCGATCTGTCAACCCCTCACAAGCGTATTATGGAAAAATTAGAACAAGGTAGTAGTCGGTTTTTTTTTGGGGGGGGGGAGTACACCACCATCATTTCCGTGGTACGATAGAACGTTGGCAGTATGTGATTGGAGCCATTTTAAACGATCCAGAAGTTTAATTTCAGCGCGTGTCATTCTATTATATTTAATAACCATTTAATCTCAAATTTAGGGATGAAATGTCAATTTGCGAAAAACTAAGCAGTGAAACATATTTTTGACGTGATATTTTAATCAGCGGTTCAAGAAACATGGGGATAGGTGTCTTTCACCTTTGGAAAATAACATTCATTTTTTTTGTGTGCCTGTGTAATTTTTTTAAATTTCACAAAGTTCTGAGCGCCCCATTTTCTGTTACGGAATTTGAAATGGGGCATTTTTTTTACATGTAGGTTGCATGAGGAAAGTTTAAAAAAAAACTATCTTCAAGGACCCCGCACACAATAAATGGGTTTTGCGGCTCCGGTCAAATTTCGTGAAACTCTGGGAAATAGTAGTTCTCAGTGAGTAGAAAAAAGTCTAAATGGGCGCGAAGCTCCAAACCCCATTGATTCCGAGATAAGACTAGCTGAATTCGGACCAATCGATATGTAGTGGAGTAAAAAACAGGGGAAAAGTCGCTTCCTTCTCGAGTTTTTTTTTTTAATCTTAGAACAAACTGAGACATATACCATTTCGTTAAGTAGGTCGATGTTCATTAGAAATCATGAAATACGACATTTTTTAGTGGTCACGAACATTGTTATTTTTAAAAAGGTGTGAAATTTTGTTTTTTTTTAATCATGTTTTTTTGAACCTAATGCCATATCTCAAAAACGAATGGAGATATTCACATGAACTTTTTTTTGTTATAAAACACACACTTAAGCGCTTCTATCTGTGTACAGTATTGTTAATTAAAACATTTTTAAGCGTGTTAAAAACTTAGATAACCTTGAAAGTTCAGAAAATACGCAGTCAAATTTTCACTAAGCTACAAACTTTTTTGTTTTTGGAAATTTTGTATAACATGCTGCGAAGAAAATAAAAAGTTTTTGATAGCATAATTCTTATTGTGTCTTTGATAGTTTAGATACAGTGATTTTTTGGACCGCGCGAATTGCAGAAATTGAGTATTAATACGCCCGCGTCCACTAAAACTAACTAGTCTCAGGGCGGTATACGATCAACGTTATTCGTTTTCGTCGAAGGTCAAATTATAAAACCGTTGCCCAAGGAATCACTACTTCCACATCCAGATCTTCTATCCAAGTCTCCCAACGAAAAAAATTTGAATGTGGAAATAATTGTTTATGGAACTTTAATAATAAAATATTTGAAATCGTCTACCCCAAAAACCTATAAAACGATATGCCACATCGGTAGTGGGGCTGAGGGGGGTGGGAGGGAGGTGGTAGTAGTTGTGGATAAAGTAAAAAAAAATTGAGGCCTTTGGTTTTTGTACACACACTAAATGACAATTTTATTTTTTTCGCCCCTTTGCATAATGGGGTGGGAGTTGGTAATGGGGGTGGTTAATGCCAAAAAATTTTTGAGACCTTAGCTTCTCTTATATATACTAAATACCAATTGTATGGACTCTTACTTGCTTGATTTACCTATTTACCCCCATTTACCCCCCAAATCTAGTTCCAGATCTCGTTAAAATACATAGGTACGTGTACCAAATTTCAAGTCAATATCTTAAACGGTTCCGGAGTAATTGTGCGCACAGACCGACAGACAGATTTTTTTTTGCTCAAACTTAAAATCTCGACGTTTCATGACATTCTACGCCTATCAGGACAATACAAATTTTCAAAAATATTTTTGTCGATACTATACTTACACTGGATGTGGAAGTAAAATGTGTAACGATATTCTTTCCCTTATTACCACTTGTATTATATTGTAGAACATATGGCCATTGTGCGAATTGTGCGTGGATTATCTGCTAAAAAAATATTTAAGACAAAAAAGCAATCTAAGTTTCATTGTAAAATGGAGTGGATTTTGTGTGGCGTAGTAATAGAGAAGAACGATAAACTTGTGCACAAGCCATGGAAACAGGGTTTCTATAATTAAAAGAGACTTAATTTAGGATATATTTTTCTTTTTTGTTACCTAATTTAGGCGAAAATAACACGTTTACTCAATTATTGTGTGGATCTAGGGTAAAAATGCAATGCATGGGAGTTTCGGATAGGGACTCTGACACAGGAAATGTCGGATACAAATATTAAGATTGCCACGTTCAAAAAAAAGTGCTTTAAGAAACTGTCTGTTCTATTTAGCTCCAATAATAACGCAAAAAAAAGGAAAACTCTTTAGTTTACTTTTTATCAAAACACTCCAAAATTATTACTTTTCCTAAACTTCTGTTTATGGAATTTTATTAGCCCCCTAGTTGCGCAACTTTTTTTAAATTTACTATAATATTATTTTTTATCGTTTTCGAGATCCCAATGCAATGCATTTTTATCCCAGATACTTCATTTGAGATTTTTAATTCCTTTTTGCCTTCAACCTTAGTCCTTAATGCGCCACTGGAAAAAATAAGTTATCCTTTCAGATCCTAAAACGTGATAAAACAGTCCTAAACATAAAAAAATAATAATGAAAAGTTCCGTTACGCACAATACATAATCATTATTATTCTTAAGTGCCGCGCGCGTACGCTTTGACAATTCCTCCATACTAAAAAATTCGTAACTAGCAAACTGTTGCTAATAATGAAAATATTTTTTTTCTAAAAACTTTTTTAATTTATTGACTTTATTTTCTTCATAGCATGTTACACAAAATTTTCAAAAACAAAAAAGTTCCTCGCTTAGTGAAAATTTGATGGCGTATTCTCTAAACTTTCAGGGTCATCTACGTTTTTGGCATGTTCATATTTTTAAGCGCTTAAGTGTGTGTTTTATAACAAAAAAAGTTCACATCGATAGCTCAATTCATTTTTGAGATATATCAATAGATGTACAAAAAAACATGATTTAAAAAAAAATTAAATTTTACACTTTTTTTTAAATAAGAATATCTGTGACCACTAAAAAATGTCGTATTTCGTGTTTTTATGTGTAAAATGATATTGTCGGTAATACCCACTGTGTCTGATCTTGTTCTAAGCTGATAAAAAAAAACGACACAATTTTACCGCTTTTTCGCTCCTCTAATTGTATATTTTTTTCACAGAAGCCTTTAAAGTAGCAATTTTATGCCCGGGGTGGGTATAAAAAGTTGCTATTTTAAAGGCTACTGTGAAAAAAAATAGTATACAACCCTCGGGTATAAAGAGAGACAGCCTTTCTCTTTATTGCTCTCGGGCGTAAATACACTATTATATGAAACGTAGCATATGCAGACACTTAAACACATGAAGTGTAGGTTATGTAGACATTTATGTTATTAGGCGAACGTCCGTAAAATATTTTTAAAATATTCAAAAGTATTATGAAACTATAGGGGGTGGGGTTGGGGTAGGTTGGTTTTTCGATAACAAATGATTGTAAATAACAAGAGCAATCGAACTACCTGTCTGCCAGGGTGTCCGAAGGGTGGGATCTGACTCCAGATTTATGATCACTATAATTCGAAAACCCTCTGATAAGAGTTTCGGCGGTTTCTTAGAGATATCGGAAAATTGATCCATTATGGGAGATCCTTGATTCATTTTAGGAAACAAATGACCAATTATCCTGATCCGTGATCAGCGTGTTCGAAAATTCTTGGTACGAGTATAGGCGGATTTTGAACCACGAAAACGGTATTTGAATATTCGCGATTTTTAGCGAACAGAATATTTGCTGGTCGCAGCGTTCAAGCAGCTCTAGCTCAAAACCAGTATATTTTTGAGCTTGGCGCCCATTCAAACTTTTGTACTACTATTCCGAGAGTCATGTGGATTAGCCTACTGGTGGTTTGGTAGGGGTTAGGTGGGTTAAAGGGTTGGTGGTTAGGTGGTTTAACCCGATTGTGGTGTGGAATTTAATTCTTTCAATAAAAATAAGCAATTAAACTCGCTGTTCCCAGGGTCAGGTTAGCTTTCTTGTGGTTTAGAAGTGGTAGTTTCTAGAGATTAGGTGGGTTAGAGGGTTGGTGGTTAGGTGGGTTATGCCGCTTGTGGTATGAAATTCAATAATTTCAAGAAAAATAAGCGACTAAACTCTCTGTTCCCAGGGTTAGGTGGATTAGCTCACTTGTAGTTTGGTAGGGGTTGTTTCTAGAGCTTCAGCTGGTCTTATCTCGGAACCAATGGGGTTTGGAGCTTCGCGCCCATTTAGACTTTTTTTCTACTCACTGAGAACTACCATTTTCCAAAGTTTCACGAAATTTGACCGGAGCCGCAAAACCCATGTACTGTGTGCGGGGTCCTTTAAAAATACCAACTTTACTAGAAATAAAGAAAAACAATTAAATGAAACATCCATAAATTGTTCTCCATTCGCAGCCTAATAAACTATTTTTAAACGTTGTCGATAGTTTTCGGTATCTCTTGACGAATTCTTCCCTTCAAATCTTCCACATTCACTGGGCGATTCACGTATACTTTGCTTTTAATACATCCGCATAGAAATTAATTGAGGGGCGTCAAATTTGGAGATGCGGCTGGCCGCTCACTTATCCTCCTTCTTTCTATCAAATGATTTGGAAATACCTCATTTAAATAGGCTCGGAAAGGGGCTGCGTAATGGAGAAGTGTTTCATCATGTTAAAAACAGAAGTTGTTTCTCGGAAGATTATGTTTTTGTGGATCTGGATACAAAGTTACCAATGCTGGGATGAGGGTGTCTTGAAGAAAATGACTCGCACTTTTGATTATATTTGAAAGAATTACCCAAAAATATTCCATAAGGCTCTCTTAAACATGCTTGAGACAAATTCTTAATTTTAATTTCCAAATATTTTTCCTACCGTGCGATTTTGAAAAACCAAAAGGAAAAAAGGATGCCAATTTTAGGCCCAATGCGCCCACCTTAGAAAATTGTACTATCTTATGTTTTTTTGGCATGCTGTTTACAAATATGACCTTGAATTTGCCGAAAATTGAGCGGTTTCAGAGATGGAGAGAGAAAACGATTTAGAAACACTTTGTACATATGCTCAATACCAAAAATCTATAACACTACCTGCCGAAGATTTATCGCTAATACCAGTTTTACAAGAGCATTCTGATGAAGACATATAGTGGAAAAAGATGGAGCGCTAGAGCATTATTAACTGATATTTAACGTCTTGACACATACAGTGTAACCATCTAAGAAAAAAGGACTTTTTGAAATACTTGAAAAATTCATGACAAGTAAGGCCAAAATGGAGGTCATATTCAATTTTAGCGAGCCGAAATAAATGGTAATACAATGGTTTAGTTCGCTGAGCATGACTTTTTTCCAATTGTAGGCCAATGTAATTTATGCACTTAAACGTCTTCGCAAACTAATATCTTAGAAATAGCTCAATTTTGGGCTATTGATTTTTTTTGTTTGCATGACCAAGTACAACAACTTCGTACACTTTACAAACTTGGGCGTATTGGGCCCAAAGTCCCATAAGACTTTGACACCCTTCTTTGTTCGCTACACCTCTAGTATTTTACTGATTATTTTTTTTTAATTTTTTTTTTAATAAACTTGTAGGAGGGGAAAAACCTTTTCCGTTTTTTTCCAAATGCGTTTTTGAGTATGAAGAACAGGGTTCGGGACAAAATTTTTTTTATAGGTAAGTGAGGATTTATTTATCTTTATTTAAAATGAAAATTATCGCAATCTAATCAATAGGATGGGAGGAAGGGGGCATAATGCGTTTGCGGGAATAAAAGGTTAAGGAAAAGGAATAGGGACTTCGGACCTTGATATTCGGCAATATGAATATTTTTTTCCATGTTAATATTTTATCAGTCTACCTACCTTTATCAAATATTAAACTGCCGAAACGGCAGTTTATAAATAAATTGCGCTATTACCACAGCGTACACATTGCACAAACCTTAGATTCGAATGAGTACTTTAACAACTAAGTTGGCGTTATAACATTAAAAATGCCTAAAACAAACAATTTGTTTTTTAACAAAATAGATCGGTAAATAGAAAAAGTTATTAATCATTTAAAATTTAAGGAATTGTTTTCTCATTTTTATAGTTCTGTAATAGAATAGAAATTTTGTTAAATGCTATTCCCTATCATCTAATATATAAAAATCTCGTGTCACAGTGTTTGTTATCGAACTCCTCCGAAACGGCTTGACCGATTTTTATGAAATTTTTGGTGTATATTTGGTAGATCTGAGAATAGGTCGTAGGCTATTTTTTATACCCCTAGGTGATAAGGGTGGCCCTATCCAGAAATTTTATTTTTATTTTTTGGACAAAAATTTATAATTTATATGGCAAAACAACGTTTGCTGGGTCAGCTAGTTTATTTATATATTTGACTAATATATATTTCATAACAATATAGTATTAAAACGTAGACCTGATTTTCAAATAGTGACCATTATATTAGCAATATTATCGCTTTCGGAAATAGAGTATGGTCATGTAATAGGTAGAATTTTAGCTTGAATTCCAAGAATCACAAGTCTGAAACACGAGCAGGTTATTAAAGATGTACAAGACGCATAATATCAGTGAAAGAACTGGTTCCTGAAGGAGTTTCCCCCATTAATTTGTACACCACTAGCCAAATATTTGTTTTATTGCTTTTCTTTTATATTTCAATAATTTTTACGCACAAAAGGTACTCTTAATACATTGCTCTAGAGTGCCTATTTCTCGAGATATTTGAATTCAAAAGAGCTTTGAAGGTAGTAATAATTTATTTTAATAAATGTTTAAATTGGGCTCCATCGACTTCGATACATTTTCTTAATCTTGTGCTAAAAAACCTGCTTACTTTAAAAAATATGTTGGGTCAGCCTGATAAAATTGGCGGCATTCTGTACTTGTTGCCATAATTCCCGATGACTGTTGATCGCTTGCGCTTAAACTAATATTCGAGGAGCCCTCCCTAGCTGTACGTGCACCCCCCCACCGATCCTTGGGGACAATATTTTTCATAAAGATTAAAGCCTAAAGAACAATTTAAGACATGTCCCCCCAAAAAAAAAACTGGCTGTACTTTCAAAATGGCGGCCATATGTCAAAAAAACTGTTGCCAATGTTGTTTTTGTCATTTAACACAAAAACTAACAAAGACGGCCAAAAACTTTTTTCACAAAAAACAATGTGCATAAAATTTTCTACAATTTTGTTTCTATAGAATATTTTGATAGCAGTCACCATTTTCCAGATAAATGAGTCCAAAATTAAGAAAACATGGATATTCATATATCGGTAAATCACTTAGAGGAAATTGTGACAATTATTGTAAGGCGTATAATATAACTTTATATTATTAACATAACAAAGAATAAAATAAACTGAAAAAAATTAATAATAATAATATTGTAATTTGCAGACATTTATCTCGAAAACGGTAACAATGATATCTGGAAAATGGTAACTCCTATCCAAATATTGTATAGGAACAAAATTATAGAAAATTTTATGCACTTTGTTTTTTGTGTAGAAAGTTTTTCTCCATCTTTTTTAGTTTTCGTGTTAAATGACAAAAACAATATTTGCAATTTTTTTTTAAAACGGCCATTTTGAAATTTTTTTTTTTGGGGGGACATGTCTTAAATTGTTCCTTAAGCTTTAATCATTTATGAAAAACATTGTCCCCCAGGGTTTGGTCTCAAAAAAAAGTTATCTTTATACTAATGCCAAAATATATGTGCATAATATTAAATTATTCTCAGGATATTTTTATGTTTAATCATGGATCGTATTTTCAGGTTATCTTTATATTAATGCAGAATAATATGTGCATGATATTGTTTTATTTTTTGGTTTTATTACAACATACGTCCTTATCTTCAAAATAGTCAAAATAATTTACAGTTTACAAAATTATTAATTATTATTGGAAATAACTTCTACGCCTGTGACTTTACGGCAAAGGATGCAGTTAGAGATTGTTCTTTTTTGACAACTAATATATAGATATAAAAATATCAATAATAAATAATTATTCACTGAAGTTTCGGAAACTTTCTTTCTCAGAGGACTTATCTTCTCTTTGACCAAAGAAAAGATTTTATTTTTACTTTAAGACAGGAAACGGATTTAGTTTCCGAAATATCAGTGAATAATTTATTTTTGATATTTTTATATCAACATACTAGTTGTCAAAAAAATAACCTGTAACTGCATCCTTTGATGTAGTCACGGGCGTACAGATTATTTCCAATAATATGCTATTTTGTGAATTATCTCTGGACTATTTTGAAGACAAAAAGGCGTATAATAAAATCCAAAAATAAAATAGAAAAAACACAGAAAATGCCACAAATAACTTTTAGACAATATTAAATTATTCAAAGTATATTTTTTTCTGCAAATGTTTTATTGTCAGGGAAAAATAAAAATAAATGTTATTTATATATATGTATACGGGTTTAGTTAAGTCAATTTCAAAATTCCCGTCTTCTCCAATTCGAGCTTATGGAGCAATGATAACGGTGCAACGATTAATGCTTTTCTGTTCGCCATACAGCAAAGTTTTTGTTTTTACTCCATCACGAATATAAAAAGAATAATTGTCAAAAAATCTTTTTTTTTTATTAGAGTTGCTGCGATAACTTATATGCTTTGGAGAAGGTGGGAAACCTTAAATTTACTTGATAGGACCCATACGAAGGTTTACGCAGACTAAAAAATACCAACATTTATTAACAAGTTCATTTACTTGGCCTATAGATAAAATAACGAAATAAAAAACAGTTTTAAATAACAGAGGCCTTTACTCTTTAGTCAAAAAAATAAAGAGATATTGTAATTTGTTTACAAAAAAAAATCCAAAATTTTAAACAAATTGAAAAAAATTCTTCAAATGAAATTAAAGAAACAATTTTTCAGTATATTGCATCGCCCATATTAAGACACACTGATTAAATATTCCTTTCCGTTTTACCCTCAAATCTTTCATTGGCTTTAGTAAGCCCACTTGCACTTCAATCTCCTTCACTGTTTGCACCGATCTGATTTTAGCTGCTTCTAGATGTCTATACCATGTTGTAGTTTTAGTTTTCTTATTAGTGTGAGACATACTTAGACAACTTATTTGGACACATACGTATGTTCGACTCTGAAAAAAAAAGAAACAATAAACCTTTTGCAAATTGATCAAGATATCTGGTGTCACAGTGACAAGTAAACGATATTTCACATTGTTCTTTAATCATACCCATTTACTTAATAGGTACATATCCACTTAGTAGGTACATAAACTTTAGAATTTTATTTTGGAGCTCTTCCAGCAGTGCGATGTTCCATTTCGAAATATTTTTTGACCAAAAGATGAAAATTTAACCTAACAAAGTTGTAAACGGTGTACCTACGTTATCTTTATAAGGGCATGACATGTAATGATGTGTAAGTAACAGGAGGAAAATAACATTTCTTTCGTTATCAGTTCGTTATATGTTATAAAACGAGTACATCATACCACTTTAATAAAAATCGCTGCCTAAGGAATCACTACTTCCACATCAAGACTTCCTATCTAAGTCTCTTACAACGAAAATACTATATTTGTACTCCACTAAGTGGAAATAATTGTTTATGGAACTTTAATAGTATAATATTTGGAATCGTGTACCCCAAAAACCCATAAAATGAAATGCCTCATCAGTAGTAGGGGTGGTGATTCTTGATGACTGGTTCCTGTATACACACTAAATCACAATATTTTTTTCACCCCCTTCAATAATGGGGTGGGGGTTATAATAGAGGTCGCTATTGCCAAAAATATTTTTGAGACCTTATCTCCTCTTATATTTACTAAATACCAATTTCATGCACTCCTAATTGCTTGATTTACCTATTTACCCCCATTTACCTTCAACTCTGCAACGGAATAAGATCGATATATAATCTAGTTCCAGATCTCGTTAAAATACATACGTGTGCCATATTTTTAAGTTAATATCTTAAACGGTTCCAGAGTAATCGTGAGCACCAAAAAGATACAAGACTAACAGACAGACCGACGCGATAGACAAATTTATTTTAGTCAAACTTAAAATATTGAGGTTTCATAACATTCTAAGCCTATTCGTACAATGAAAGTTTTCAAAAATTTTTCTTGCGTTAGTGTACTTCAACTGGATGTAGAAGTAATACGCAGAAAATAGCATGACAAAGATATAAAAAATCATTCTGTGCCGTAGACTATAGGATAGAAGTAGAGGCTCTATGTCAAGCGTTTTCCTCAATAAAACCTACTACGCATCCATACTACCCGAGGTAACCCACTGCTTATCCAATTTACTAGAGGAAAGCCACTACGCATTCACACCTCTTGAAGAAACCCACTGCGCATCCATTTTACTCGAGAAAATCCGCTGCGCATCCATACCACTTGAGGTAACCTACTGCGCATCAATGGTACTCAAGGAAAGCCACTGCGCATCCATAATACTCGGGGAAACCTACTGCGCATCCATACTACTTGAGGTAACCTACTGCGCATCTATAGTATTCTAGAAAAGCCTCTGCGCATCCTAAATACTCAAAGAAACCTACTGCGCATCCATACCACTAGAGGTAACCTACTGCGCATCGATGGTACTCGAGAAAAGCTACTGCGCATCCATAATACTCTGGGAAACCTACTGCGCATCCATATTACTCGAAGTAACTTTATAACATGATATTTGAAATTACCTACCCCAAAAACCTATAAAACGATATGTCACATCGATAGTGGGGGTTGGGTTGGTGGTAGAGGATTGAGGGTGGGGGTGAATAAAGTAAAAAAAAAATTGAGGCCATAGGTTCTTGTATACACGTAAAATTACAATTTTATTTTTTTTCACCCCCTTTAATAATGAGGTGGGGGTAGTAATGGGGGTGGCTAATGTCAAAATTTTTTTTGAGACCTTAGCTTCTCTTATATATACTAAATACCAATTTTATGGACTCTTACCTGCTTGATTTACCTATTTACCCCAAATTTACCCCAATTTATCCCCAACCCTTCGACGGAACGAGATGAAAATATAATCTAGTTCTAGATCTCGTTAAAGTACATATGTGTACCAAATTTCAAGTCAATATCTCAAACGGTTCCTGAGTAAACGTGCGCACAAAAAAAAGTTACAGACAGACAGACCGACAGACAGAAATTTTTTTTTTCGCTCAAACTTTAAATCTCGACGTTTCATGACATTCTAAGCCTATTTAAACAATAAAAATTTTTAAAAATTTTTTTGTCGTTACTACACTTCCACTGGATGTGGAAGTAATACAAGAATGGTACCTTCCCCCCTCCCTCCCACTGTAAGCTCACCTCCCAGGGGCAGGGACTTTTAGTATGTTTACCTACTAACTACTTCTAGCAAAGTTCTGAAGTCAAAAAGTCTCGCATATTCCATGCATTCTACAATATATTCATTGACTGGACTAATAAGAATAAACCGCTGCCCAAGGAATCACTACTTCCACATCCGGATTTTCTATCCAAGTCACACAACGAAAAAATTTTGTATCTGGAAATAATTGCTTATGGAACTTTAATAATATAATATTTGAAATCCTCTACCCCAAAAACCCATAAAACGATACCCCACATCGGTAGTGGGGTGGGGGTGGTGACAGGGGGTGAGAGTGGGGGGTGGATAAAAGTAACAAAATATTTTGAGCTTTCTGGTTATTGTACACACACTAAATCACATTTTTTTTTCATCCCCTTTAATAATGGGGTGGGGGTGGTAATGGGGGTGGCTAATGCCCAAATTTTTTTTGAGACCTTAGCTTCTCTTGTCTATACTAAATATCAATTTTATAGATTCTTACCTGCTTGATTTACCTCTTTACTCCAAATTTACCCCAATTTACCCCCCAACCCTTCGACTGAACAAGATGAAAATATAATCTAGTTCTAGATCTCATTAAAGTACATATGTGTACCAAATTTCAAGTCAATATCTCAAACGGTTCCAGAGTAAACGTGCGCACAAAAAAAAGTTACAGACCGACAGACCGACAGACCGACAGACCGACAGACCGACAGACCGACAGACCGACAGACCGACAGACAGAAAATTTTTTTTCGCTCAAACTTGAAATCTCGACATTTCATGGCATTCTAAGCCTATTTGAACAATAAAAATTTTTAAAAATTTTTTTGTCGTTACTATACTTCCACTGGATGTGGAAGTAAAACTACAGAAATAGGCCTGTTATATTTGACAAAGCACGGCTGTTAATATGAATAACGAACGTACCATCAAGGCCTGAATAAAGTAGCTATTTTTACTTACTTTATTTATTATAATTATAATGATCTGTAAATAGTAATTATCAAATTTTTATCACTAAATACATACGGCGTCACCACGAGATGACCGGCGTGACATAACCATACACCATACATAAGAACTACACCCAAAGATTACTTTTTTGACAGAACACAGAAGAATACGAAAAGGCGATATGTAAATGGTAAAGGACAGAAGCAGCTGAAAGTTCTATATTTCTCTTAAAAAAATATTATTATGATATACTCTTAATAAAATATTTTCAAAAAAATAATCAAAAGATAATGTATGAAATTATTCTTAAAATAAATTCCCAAATATATCCTATATATATATATATATATATATATATATATATATAGACATACGAAGCCTCAATACGAAGCCCAAAACAGCATATTCTGCCGCTTACTCGAAGCCCACAACACACATACGAAGCCCGCCTTCGGGCTTCGTAAAAATAAGCGTGTATAAAATCTAGACTATGTTATTCTCAACAAATCCCGCCAATTGGCAAAATTTCGCCCGGGCATCAAATTGCACCTCCTTTCTCTCAAAACATACGCGATGTAGTTGAACGAATTGATGTTCAGATGGCGCTACAGTTGTCGGTGTATAAGCGATATATACAGTGAATATATTTGACGCATTTTGCAATGCCCTATTTTATTCGATGCATTATACGAATCCCTAAATCTTGGCAACTCTGTCCATCTGCTTGGTAAATATTATGCAGCCAACTAATGTGTTTGTATCTGTAATATTTTTGCTGTGGCAATGATAATTTGTGGCAATGATAATTAAATATTTTATGTTAATTGTGTTTATCTAATGGCTGGCTTAGAACTGGACTCGTAACTAAATAATATTTATATCTGCTATAAGATGACAAAAAAATTGTTGTTATTTAACAAAAAGTAATAATAATAATAATAATAATAATAATAATAATAATAATAATAATAATAATATTTATTTACCAAAAGAGCAGTATATAAAATACACACACAAAAAATATTTTACTTTCTCACTTCACTAAGATTATATAGACTGTCTTTCTTTTCCGTGAGTTCAGCAGCAAAAATCGTAATTATAAATATAATTAATTTGTGATTTTAAGTACACTTATACAGGGTATTAACTAAAATGTTGTAGATATTTCTAAGTAGATTCCTTGGCAAAAATTAAGGAAAGTTTCTAGTATTAACCTTTCCAAAATTAGCCCTCCCTGGAAAGCCCCTTTTAAAGGGGAGAGTCCAAATCTCCTTTACTTTATATTTGTTAAATATTTCCCATCTTCTTTGTTATTTCCGTTCATTTAGTTTACATTACTTTTAATCCTAATAATTTTGAGAGAAGCGTATTAAATACATATGGAAGAAAACGGCTTACTTTTATGCATGTCATGATATTTTTTTTTAAGCAAAAAGCAAAAAGTTTTAAAATTTTCTGATGAAGTTATAAGCTAAGTTTCAACCGTTAAGAACTGTTGAAAAGTCATAAAGGGTGGTTTATTTGATACATTTAAGGGATGCCACGGAGGATGAAAAGACTTTTGCATAAATATCATATTGAGTAAAAACTATTGATAAAAGCTTGCACTATAATGAGTCTGAAACAAATTAATTTCAAACATTATTTTAATGCACGCTTTACAGAAGGGCGTAATTATCCAGGAAAAGCTAATTTTAAAAAAGTTCATATGAAAGATCCGACTTTATTTTTGTCAAGTAATCTAGTACTTACCTAATATATGGTACATACATACTATTCCGTAGTGTGAAAATAATAGTATATTAAGTATCATCAGAACGGTAACGGACGTTTACCGGAGACCGGTATAACCCTCAAGGTTCGCGATGCTATACTGTTTTTTGCACAATCGTATTATATTGCACTTCAATTAAAATAGTTTAATTTCTACTAAATAAACGAAAAGTCGCGTTTATATTTCGCGGCAAGTACATCTTGTCAAATATGATATTTGTATTTTGACATTTTGTTTATTTACTAGAAATTAAATTATTTTAATTGAAGTATAATTAAAAACGATCGTGCAGAAAATAATGTTATTTTTTTTTAAATACATAGAAATGACCTTATTTCTTGTACTTATTTTTGTGAAATAACGGTAATATATATTATATTAATTTTACTTACAAGTAAGCAAATTACTTACGGATTTAGCAATCAGTAAATATAACCTGACGTCTTGGGAACATATATTGTAAATAAACAAATAAGCTCGATCGTACAAAAAATAGAATTTTTTGAAATCGGAAAAAAACTCAAAATTGTCATTGAAGTGTTAAAGACAGTCACTAAAGTAATCCGACATTGTACGAATTCTTGTAGTAGTTGGAGGAGATGACAGGTAAACGTCAACATAAATTGTCCATTGCTTGTGACATAATTACATTACAAAAAATTATTGAGATTTGACATTTAAATAATTATGACATTTCTTAATGTCACTTAAAATTATTTAATAAATAGAGTTGATTAACCTCAATTTCACAATTTCTGGATTTCAAGAAAAACTTAGTTATGCACCTTGGCACTAAAGTTTCTTTTTATGATTTATGCGGTTTATTTAACTAAATTCTACATCGTGATAAAAAGTTTAACTTTCGTGCCTTGTTACATAAACAATTATTATCGCGTGTTTCCAAATAATTAATAAATTGTATCTACCTATTTTAGTCATTACTTTTTCCGTTCATCGTGCATTTGTAGCTTTGATAAATATATAGAAAATCGTTCATTAATAACCCCTATTAATGAATGATTTTCTATTAATATACGATTTTAGTTCAGGTAACTAAGGACATAATTGAAAACAATTAATATGACAATTAATGTCAACACTCTAATTGTCAAACGTATTAAACGTGTATGAAACTTTCATAATTTATTAGTTATGTACATCGAAGACATATCATTAACTCCCCCAGAACTGCTAGAAAGTGCAAATGTAGCATCTCTAAATTTACTTCCAGATAAAAGCAGAAAACTTTACGAGAAATCTTACGCGGATTTAATTTCATGGTGCAAAAAGAGAAGCAGGTATCGCTTTATTCGGAATCGGTGCTATTGGCATATTTCTGTTACAAAAATAGGCCTAATGAATGTGTAATTGTATTTTTGATATTTTTGAAGTTCCATGTGTGTTATCATAATTAAATAAATGAAGTAACACTTAGAATTCAATTTTGTGTCATAAAATAAAATTAGATTTTTTCCTATGTAATAATATACAATCAACGCGCAACGGAAAATTTTTATAACTTACTCATGTGTTAATCGGCGATTAATAATCTCGACAAATAATGCGCTCGCTAGCGCTCGCACGTTAAAATGTCTCAATTTATTAATCGCTCTCATTAACATACTTGTTTGTTAAAGGTGTGTATTGTCTCTAGATATATGGTGGAGTGAGGTGAGAACAAATAGCAAAATAAAACATGTACTTATTTTATTTTTAAATTTTTAATTAATTTTATTTGAAAAGAAATTCTATTTGAAAGGAAATGGACAATATTTATTTTATATTTATTGCGGAAAGGAAAAGTGGTAGAAAACTTCATATTTGATTATAGAAAGCCATTAAAAAAGTTTTCAGGGAAATTCATTCAAATCCAATCGATTTTCTAATAACTTACTTTTTTCGTCTAAGAGCACCCCACTATTAGTGGAGTGAAAATAAATTTTGAATAAAACTGTTTGGCTGCAGGAATGTTATTATTTTAGTTTGTTTTATGTATAATAACAAGTGCTATGAGCAGTTTTGGATTAAATCGGTCCATTGCTTCTTGTAATATTTTAACAATTTGCCTATTTTTAAACACTGAAATTTGCTATTATTTTCATTAGTATCTCCGGTCCTAGTAATCGTATCGTAAAAATAAAAATAGCGAATTATTCGCAATAAAATCTTGAATAAGACTAGGCCTATGCAAAAACTAGATAGTTTGTTAATTATAGTCCAATCAATGAATGTCCAAAAGGGGATTGTAGAGAACGTTTAGGAGGGGAGAATTTTCCTCTTCAGGGATGTGTTGGGGGTAGTTAGGAGGCAGAAATACTAAAAGTCCCTGCCCCTAGCCCAGCCGCTTCAGGGGTGGAGGGGGGTGTAAAAGTTCCTTTTTTCGATTCTTCGCTTATAACTCGGAAACGATGCGTCGCATGGGAAAAGGTAATCTATGCAAAATTAAACGTAATTAAATTTTCCACAAGAATGTTTATATTCATTTTCTTCCTATGTGTTATAGTTTACGAGATATTCGCCAGCGAAAATCGATAACTAATAAAAAAAAATCAATATGTACCTTGAATAATTCTATCATAGCGATTTACCGTGGTCTGCTAATAAATCACAGTCACAAAACAATATTTATTTTACCATACTGGACGGATGTACTAACGTAATATTTTGTTGAAATCTATACATTTCCATAAATATACAGTGTGACTCACTTACAATGAAAATACCCTTATAACTTTTTCATTTTGTTTTCGATTTGAATCAAATTTTACTCAAGTATAGAACAAATTAGGATATACGTATGACCAGAAAATCATTCACCTGCTATAAAGGGAAAGCCACCTGCGGTACCAAAATATGCTGAAAAAAATAAAACATTATGAATGTTAGAAATTCTAAAAAATGCATCCGATCGGCGCCACAATTGTACATACACCAAAATTTGATTTGGTTATTGATGGGGGATATCTCATACATAAGCACATCTGGCAAAGGAGGTCCTCAGTTTCCACAATTTGTGACTACGTAAAATTCGTCGTTCGTGAGATTAAAAATCAATATGATTTTTAATATTTGTCCTCATATTTTGGTACCGCAGATGGCTTTGCCTTTATAGCAGGTGAATGATTTTCTAGTCATAAGTAGATCCTAATTTGTTCTATACATCAGTAAAATTTGATTCAAATCGGAAACAAAATGAAAAAGTTATAAGTGTATCTTTATTTTAAGTGAGTCACACTGTATATTTAAGGAAATGTCTAGATTTCGATAAAATATTACGTTAGTAAATACGTCCGGTGTTGTAAAATAAAGATTGTGTTGTGACTGTGATTTATTAGCAGACCACGGTAAACCGCTTTGATAGAAATATTAAAGGTACACAATTGATTTTTTTTTTATTAATTATCGATTTTCGCTGGCAAATATCTCTTAAAATATAGTACATAGGAAGAAAATCAATATAAACATTCTTGTGGGAAATTTAATTAAGTTTAATTTTGCATAGATTACCTTTTTCCCTACGACGCGCGACGCACGCATCGTTTCCGAATTATAAGCGAAGAATCGAAAAAAGGAACCTTTCCACCCCCCCCTCTCCCCTGAAGCGGCGGGGCCAGGAGCGGGGACTTTTAGTATGTTTACCTCCTGACTACCCCAACACATTCCTGAAGAGAAAAATTCTCCCCTTCAAAATGTTCTCTACAACTCTCATTGATTGGACTATTAGTAAAAAAAATAAAAACCACCAAAAATTGCCTTTTTTTGATAATAATTTAATAAATATAACATAATAATGCATCAATTTTAACGAAAGTCCGTGGAACTAAGCCTTTTATTGAACTAAACCTGTGCTAAATTTTAGCGCAGAATATTTTTGAACAAAACTCAAACATCTAAAAACCAATAATAATTTCGAAATTTTTATCGCTTATTGTTTTAGTGCAGTGACTCGTGTGCGGTATATTTTTGTTCAGAATGTATGTTTTTACATGTATTTTCCAACAGTGTTAAGAAAAAAGAATCCTTACCTAAACCGTTTTTTTCTTGAAAATTATTTATTATTTTCAAGTTACAGTTGCAAACAAATTCAAATAACTCGGGATTTTTTATGAAACCAAAAGCGGGAAACGAATTATGAAAATAGCTGAAATATCTAACATTCAAAAAAAAAAATAATGATCTTGCATTTGGGGCCGAAAAACGTCATTTTTTGTGTTTAGGTCACTTATAAATAAACAAATCGATATTTTTTTCTAGAAATTTGGACTGATTGTTTTTCGATGCTTATGTTTTTGTCTCTGCCGTTTGAAAATGGGTCAAAACTACAATTTTTAGAATTACATCGAATAAAGCGGCTTTGAGATTATAACACACATAGTCATTTTTTTTTACTTTCTTATTCATTTTTGTCGCGGAAGGGAAAACAAACTTAACCTGAACAGTAATTCTTATGTCTATGTACACAGTTTTGTAACTTTTAATTTTACTGATACAATAAAAAAATCGCAGTTAGGATTTGAACCAGAGACGTTGCATCCTGAAAAAAAATTGCTGGTCGTCTTACACACTGAACTATCTTATTACTGAAGTATGATCTGTAAAACCACAATATAACCTTTAAAGATATTTGGCGATTTTCGGATCTCTAACATAATCGCTAAAAGTCCGACTATCGGGCCTCTATCTTTTTTAACAATTGTGCTTCTGGATTGTTCTCAACTAGGGGAGACTAATATTATTGAAGAATAACCAGTCCAAATTTTAAGAACATAATATCAATTTGCTTATTTATAAGCAACTGAGACGCAAACACTGACGTATCTCGACCCCAAATGCAAGTAGATCATTATTTTTTTAAGAAATGTTTCATCTATTTTCATAATTCGTTACCTGTTCTTGGTTTGATAAAAAATCAACAGTTATCTGAATATGTTTATAACTATAATTTTGAAAATTATAAACAGATTTTAAAAAATGGTCTAAATGAAGATAATACCGTTGTAAAAAACATATAGAAAACCTACATTTTGAAAAAAAGTTCTACGAACCGATGCACTTAAACAATAAGCGATTAAAATTTCGAAATCTTTTTTTATTTTTAGCCGTTTGAATAAATGTTTTATGCTAAAATTTGGCACAAAGGTTTAGTTCAATAAAGTGCATAGTCCCTCCAACTTTCGTTAAAATGGATTCATTATTACGTTATATTTCTTAAATTGTCAAAAAGGGCAATTTTTGGTGGTTTCTATTTTCTTACAAATTAACAAATTACCAGAAAGTTTTTTCATAGCCACTCGCTATTTTTATTTTTGCGATACGATTATTAGCACCGAAGATAATAAGGAAAAGAGCAGAAAATTTCAGCGTTGAAAAATAAATTGTTAAAATTGTTTACGCTGAACCGATTTAATTAAAAACTTCTCGGTGGAACTTATTATATCTATAACAAATTAAAATAATAAAATTGCTGCAGCCAGAGAATTCCTTATTCATCTATTTTGTTACTTAATTTGACTTCACTATATATGATTTAAAATGTTAACATATTTAAAAACTAAATTAAATAACTAAAAAATCAGAACATGAAAAATTTATAACACAGCACATTACAGCAAATTGAGAAAGTATTAGTCTCATATTTAAAAGAACTAACTGTAAAAGGCCATTGTAGTGTCTGGCTCTGGCCTGGCCGACAGATGTGGGGTAGGTCGACACTTTCTATAATATCCCGCCAAATTTGTTTTAGATTCCTACCTGATAAATGCGGCTGCCCCAAGTAGAAACACTGCATAAGATATTGACATAAATGGCTTTTACAGTGTTTTTACTTGGGACAGCCGAATGGTCTGTGCCACTTGTTTAAGAAATGTTAAAATCCACTATTGAAGCATTTGGAAATATTGTCATATGGATTAAATTTCGTTTTTTACTTCCCTTGCTAACCGAAGGGAAGTAGGGTATTGTAATCGTAAAAAAATTACTCTCTGAGATTCATTCGGATTTTCGCGTTTCAGACTATGCAGAATACGGAAATTAAAGCCATTTAATTCCATCAGTCTGTCTATCTGTCGGTCTGGTGTCTGTCTGTTGGCGCTATATCTACAGCTATATGTATATGTTATGTGTACACATAACAATTATTGTAGTTTATAAGATATATATTGTGGGGAAAATACTACAAAACCATTTGACGCAGAAGAAAAATATTTGGTCGTTAGTTGACGCTACTGTCAACGAAGAATAGTGGACACCTAAAAAAATAATGAGGAAAAAAATGTGACGAAAGACAGTTATATTTTGCGTGTAGTTAACACAACTGTCAAGGTTACTCTAAGAAAATAATGAAAAAATGGATTACGGACAATAATGTTTCGCATATAGTTAACACAACTGTCAAAGAAGAAAAATATGAAAAAAATATACAGGGTGGTCACCCAAAAATAATAATAAAAAATGAGACGGAGGACGATATTATTTCACATGCAGATATCACAATTGCCAAGTAAGAAAAATATGAAAATATACAAAAAAATAATGAAAGAAGAAGTGGCGGAGATTTCGCATGTCAAAGAAGAAAAATATGAAAAATTTACAGGTTGGCCACTTTAAAAAGTAAGATACGACACAGGAAAATGATATTTGAAATGTAGTTGTCAGTCGCTATTACCAGGAAAAAAATCTGATATAGTTTTTATAAGAAAAAATATGCACGGTCATCAGACATCAGAAAAATACTTCATAAATAAAGGATGTCAATCAAAGGACTAAAATTTAAAGTATTTTCTTAACAAGAAAATACTTTAAATTTTAGTCCGTTCCAATATGGTAAAAAATTGACCGAGCAGTGATTTTTTTTTTTAAGGTTTAGTGTTTTTTTCCTGCTCTCCAAAAGTAAAATTTCGGCGCTCGTTTTTCGCGATTAACTCAAAAAAACCGCTGACCAAGGAGTCACTACTTCCACATCCAGATTTTCTAACCAAGTCTCACAACGAAAAAATTTTGTATGTGGGAATTATTGTTTATGGAACTTTAATAATATAATATTTGAAATCGTCTACCCCAAAAACCCATAAAACGATATCCCATCGGTAGTGGGATGGCAGTGGTGATAGGGGAATAGTAATAGAAGTGGATGAAGTAAAAAAACATTTTGAGATTCTTGGTTCTTGTACACACACTAAATTACAATTTTTTTTATCCCCTTTAATAATGGGGTGGGGGTGGTAATGCGGGTGGCTAATGCCAAAAAGTTTTTTGAGACCTTAGCTTCTCTTACATATACTAAATACCAATTTTATGGACTCTTACCTGTTTGAATTACCTATTTATCCCCCATTTACCCCAATTTACCACCCATCCCTTCGACGGAAGAGGATAAAATATAATTTATTTCCAGATCTCGTTAAAGTACATACATGTACCAAATTTTAAGTCAATATCTTAAACGGTTCCAGAGTAATCGTGCGCACAAAAAAAGTTACAGACGGACCGGACCGACATACAGAAAAGTTTTTTCGCTCAAACTTAAAATCTCGATGTTTCATGACATTCTAAGCTTATTTGAACAATAAAAATTTTCAAATTTTTTTTTGTCGTTACTATACTTATGTGGAAGTAATTAAGGCTTGAGGAGAAGAACGTTGACCATAATGTTGAAAGATATTTTAATTCTCTACAATTTCTACAAGTTATGTCTGTTCTTTGTTCAAAAATTCGTTTATTTGAAAATCGAATTTTGCGAAAATGTTTTCCTTTAAATTGCGTTCTAATAAAAAAGTTCATTTAAAGTTATTTTTTAGTTTTTTAAATGATTAATTAAATGGTATAGATGTCTACGTTATTTTCCTTAAAAATAATTTATAACCTAAAAATCCAACCTTATTGTAAAAAAACATTTTATCCGTTTATAAGGAAACAAAATATTAGAAATTTTTGTTGAAAAATAAAGTTTATTCAATTATCTTTCAAATGGGACCAACCGATTTCATTTACCCTAATTACAGCGTCTTCTGTCAACACCACCTATAGACAAGGCCGACGCACAAAAATCGATGAGTCATCAACATAAGACTGCAGTTTTGGTTGCTTCATAAAAATTTAAACAATTTATGTAGCAATATTAAATTTCTGCTATTTTTCTTATTATGGTCTTAGTCTTCATATCGCAAATAATAAAAAAACTAATTTTGAATAAAAATAGACATAAAAAAACTTTCAGATAATTTGTTACCTTGCAAAAAAAAGCACTATTAAAAATTGCCCTCTTTGTATAATTGGGTGAAATTATGCCATTTATTGCTTTATTTTTCAAGTTATGTTTAAATAACTATCATTGTTTTTTTGATAAAATAGTAAAGTTAAAAACATCGTTCGTCTATTCAAATAATAAAGAAAATAAGAAAACCGCTGCCCAAGAAATCACTACTTCCACATCCAGATTTTCTATCCAAGTCACTCACAACGAAAAAATTTTGTATGTGGAAATAATTATTTATGCAACTTTAATAATATAATATTTGCCCAAAAACCCATAAAACAATACCCCTCATCGGTAGTGGGGCGGGGGTGGCGATAGGGGGTGGTAGTGGGGGGTGGTAGGGGGGGTGGTAGTGGAGGGTGGATGAAGTAAAAAAATATTTTGAGGTTTCTGGTTCTTGTACACACACTAAATCACAATTTTTTTTCATCCCCTTTAATAATGGGGTGGGGGTGGTAATGGGGGTGGCTAATGTCAAAATTTTTTTTGAGACCTTAGCTTCTCTTATATATACTAAATACCAATTTTATGGACTCTTACCTGCTTGATTTACCTATTTACCCCAAATTTACCCTTCGACGGGACAAGATGAAAATATAATCTAGTTCTAGATCTCGTTAAAGTACATATGTGTACCAAATTTCAAGTCAATATCTCAAACGATTCCTGAGTAAACGTGCGCACAAAAAAAAGTTACAGACAGACAGACAGAAATTTTTTTTTGCTCAAACTTAAAATTTCGACGTTTCATGATATTCTAAGCCTATTTGAACAATAAAAATTTTTAAAATATTTTTTGTCGTTACTATACTTCCACTGGATGTGGAAGTAATTGAAGATAATTGTATCATCTACAAACAATTTTTTCGTCATAATAATAGAACTATTAATTTTTTAGAAAGTACTGTCTTCAAAGAGGTGTAGCTTTACCATTGCCACCGGTTCTTTTGACATTAGTTGGACTATTCACGAAAACACCATGTGCTTTATAAGCACGATAACTGAAGGACCAAGTGTCCGATCGGATTTAAGAAAGTGCCACGTTGTTATTAAAAAAAGTCCAATCTGCAAATACAACAGTTAAGACATCTTAAGCAAAAAATGCAAATATAAACTGTTGTAACTCTTGATAAGATTTGACAATAACAAAAATTCTGCAGAATGTAGCTAGAAGCTCTTCGCCAACCAAGCTGGCATCATCAGGAGACGATTAGAATTACAAATATAGCAATTATATCTAGAAAAATCAATTTATTTTCAACAAACTGCAGAATGTCATATAGAATGTTTAACAGTTATATAATAACTTCAGTATACTGGCGAACAATATTTCCATTCAGTTATTTCTTTTTGCTTTCTATTGACTTTGACTTTTATCATGCGGGTGGTTTGAATAGAAAAAAGAACATTTACATTAATTCTTCAACGTTTTATATAACATTGTTCTATTTTCACAAGTTCAAACACGTGTTAATTCTTGATATAGCTCGTAAAAATATGAGTGAGGGCTCATTGAATTCGGAATGACGTCTAGAAAAATGTCCAAAAGTTTCAAACCCGCACAAACAATTGCAAAAGTTATAAACAAATTAAGATTGAAAAAATAACGAGATTCGTTTTTTCCAAATAACTCGAAAACTATTAATATTTAAGAAATTTAAAAAAGATTCTTAAAGAGGAAGAAATTTCCAATAAAAAAACTCCTGACACCCGGAACTCTATCTCTACTATTAATATAATTTTAATTTAATGTTGAAAATAGAGCTCCAGTGCTCTGAAACAAGTAAAAATATTTTTTTATATTATTAAATATAACAAGGAACAATATCTCGTTGGAAAAAAATTTTTCGCCGATTTTTCATAAAATGTGCTTATTGTTAATTAACAAATTTTTTTAGAGTTTGTGTTTATATTTCATGTCGGATAATTGTTAAACAAAAGCCACTAAAACTATTTCGCTCCGTAGAGACCTTATGTCAACTATACTTTATGAGATTATGACATTGCGATGATTATAATTGTTATGGTCTATTAGTTGTTAATCATTTAAGCTAACAAAAAACTAAGAAATGAAAAAGAGGTTGAAAATTTTTTTTATTAGTTTTAATTATTATTAGTGTTATTAAATTCAAAAATACTATAAGATTACATAAACTTTAAATTTTTAGTGCTATTTGTTTAAACAAATTTTATAGACAAATAGATAAATTACGTATTTTCGAAAAACATTTTTTTGCCATTTTAATTGTTATAAAATATTAAGTGATTTAAAAATTTTTTAACTGTTTGTAATCAATTTTTTCCTTTTTTCATTATATAAACAAATTATAAAAAAAAATTATTCTTAAAATTTATTATTTGCAATTCTCTACAAGGGAAAAATTTTTTTTGTTGTTAATTTATTTGTTTATTTATTAATAAACAATTTGTTATTAACAATCGCTGAACACGTTTATATTTTTTTTTGATAGAAAAAAAAACAAAAACAACCTTATACATAAACATGTAAAAAAAAAATTAATATTTCAAATTTAAAATTCTATAAAAAAATATAATTTTTTTTTTTGACATGTTTAAGTATACGGTTGTTTTTGTTATTTTTTTCCATAAAAAAATATAAACGCATTCGGCGATTGTTAATAACAAATTGTTTATTAAATAAACAAATGAATTAACAATAAATAAAAATTTCCCACCTTGGAGAGAATTGCAAATAATAAATTTTAAGAATAAATTTTTTTCTTAATAATTTGTTTAAATAATGAAAAAAAGAAAAAATTGATTATAAACATATTAAAAATTGTTTTAAGAATTTTTTTAAATCATAACACTTTATAACAAAAAATTGCAAAAAATTTTTTTTCAAAAATACGTAATTTGTTTAAACAAATAGCACTAAAAATTTAAAGTTTATGTAATCTTGTAGTATTATTGAATATAAAAACAGTATTAATAATTAAAATTAATAAAAAAAAATTTCAACTTAACTCTTTTCCATTTTTTAGTTTTTTGTTAACTTGAATAATTAATAACTAATAGACTATAACAATTAAAAACATCGCAGTGTCATAATCTCATAAAGTATAGTTGACATAAGGTGTTCACGAAGCGAAATAATAATAAATTTAGTGGCTTTTGTTTAACAATTATCCGACTTGAAATATAAACGCAAACTATAAAAAAATTTGCTAATTGACAATAGGCTTATTTTATGAAAAACGGGGATCCAACGGGATATTGTTCCTTTAAGAGTCTAAATAATACCATAATTTTTTAAAATTTTTAAATTAATATTTAATAACATAAAAAAATGTTTTCACTTGCCACGGTTGGTTTCAGAGCATCACAACGGCTTTGCGTTCGCTGCGCCTATTTTCAAGATCAAATTAAAATTATGAATAATAGAGATAGAGTTCCGGGAGACAGGAGTTCTTTATTGGAAATTTCTTCCTCTTTAAGAATCTTTTTTTGAATTTCTTAGATATTAATAGTATTCGAGTTATTTGCAAAAAACGAAACTCGTTATTTTTTCAATTTTAATTTGTTTATAACTTTTGCAATGGTTTATGTGCGGGTTTGAAACTTTTTCACATTTTTCTAGACGTCATTCCAAATCCAATGAATCCTCACTCATATTTTTACGAGCTTTATCAAGAATTAACACGTGTTTGAACTTGTGTCTTGTCTAAAAGAACAAGTACATAAAATTAATTTAATAATCATCGTCAAATGAAAAATGTTTATAAACAAACATAGGCAGGGTGTGTGGGCTTCAAGTAAGCGAGGAATATGCTACTTTGGGCTTCATTTTGAGGCTTTATATTTGTACAAAAAACCTATTTTAGTCAAACGTCAAGAATGGAATGAATACCTTGTATATTGCATTAGAATAAATATATCAATGGAAATAGTTTTAACATGCATATCCTAAACATAATTATTTATATTAGGGCGGCCCCTTTGGTGCCATGCGGCCGTGACCTACAACAATGCAATTATATTATTAGCACATCGACTACGCAATTATATTGTCGCACACAGTTATATCATGTAGTTAAAGAATTAGAAGAGAAGTGGCAACTATGTACGGCTTCGTGTAATCTGAAACATGTATACATTTTATACAACGGGCTTCGTAATGTCACATAAATATAAAAGGCTTCGTATGACATGTCGTGTTGTTTTCAATCTGTATGTCCAAAAAAGTTCCCCCCTCTCATGTTGCTCGCGTTATTATTCCCACTTAAAACATTATTAACAGTTGTACACACTATTTAAATTATAAATAAGGCTGGGCTTCTGGTACCCTGTAATGTGTGGTGGGCTTCGTTTCATGCGTACCGTACGTATATATATATATATTTTCAAATATTCTAAAATTATTTATCAGATCATATTCTAAAAGTAATCATAAATTATTTGATTATGCTAAGAATTACTTAAAGATAATTGTTGTAATTAATCTATAGATATTTTTTAAGAAGATTGTCAGATTAATCTAAGAATATCTTGTGCTATCTGGGATTCTAAGCTTTTCTTAGTTTATTGGGTATTTTGCCACTGTAAAAATATTTAAAAATGTTGATGAAATAAACCTCTGCGCCAAAAATTTGTAAATATGCGTGTAATAACAATCATAGGATTCAGTGGGACTCATCGAAAATTTTGGAAAAAGAAAGTAACTCAACTAAAAGAAAACTTAAGGAATCCGCTATTATTTTGTTAAATGAGAATAAATGTGTTTCTAATTATTCTATAGATTTCTATACCAGCTGGTTGCCGATCCTCAGAGACCAAGTAAGAAAAATAAAATAAATATAATTTAATGTCTCACGTGACTATGAAAATACATAAACAACAAACTGGCTGGTTTGACATTCTCAAAAGTAAAAGTTTTGATAACGGAAAAAGAACTATTTTCCGAAACGTCAACTGCCTTCGTTTTAATTTTTCAATTTATCATTTAACAATTTTGTTTCAGTTTATATATTTTTAGGTGTGCGACATTTTGTAATAGAAGTATAAAAACCAGCCTCTGTCTGATCCTCTTAGCGCAGAGGTTTATTTCATCAACATTTTAAATATTTTTACAGTGGCAAAATACCCGACAAACTAAGAAATCATGAATATGCCACAAATAACAAATTATAAACGATATTCTAAGCCTATTTGAACAATAAAAATTTTTTAAAAATTTTTTTTGTCGTTACTGTACTTCCACTGGATGTGGAAGTAATAACGCATTCTTGGCATCCGACGAATTGGTCGCATTGTATTGATTTTGTTGTGACACTGACTTATTCATATGATGTCTATTTTTTATTTTCTAGATCTTGTTTTTATAACACACATACCACAAAACGTAAAAAGCAAAACGCAAAAAGCTGACATGGCAACGCATCTCTAAGCACAATGTTATTCATTTTTGATTACTGTATGACGTAATTAAAACACTTAATGACTTAATTAAAATATTACTGAATTAAAATACAAAGTGAAATGTTAATTATTAATCTTTAGACTGTCAAATTACTTCCGAATAACATTCAGTAGACTAAATTAAAATTCTTGATTTAATTGTGCCTATTGACAACGAAAATAAAACGACAATCACAGTGTGTTTTACTGCATGAATAGCAATTTTGCCTTTAGCGAGCATTTGCGTAGCATTTTATGTAATGGTAATGAACGTATAGTAGTAAAACTCCTAAACCATAATTCTTAACTTTCTACCCGATATTCTGAAATATGTATGCAGCGCCACCACGGTGTTTTGCAAATATATCGGAATTCGTGGCTTGGACATGGACAGGAAAATTGTAGAGTATTAAATTCTCTTTGGAATACTTGTCATCTTTTGGTGATTAACTTGGTAGGATTTTGGTGGACTACGTTTCTTGTTGAAATTTAGGTCTTGTCTGATTCTATTCTTTTCAAGCTTCTTTGTAGCATCTCTGCGGATTTTTGTGACATTTATTACTCCCTCTGCAGTTGTATCATGAGCGTCGTTGTCGGTTTTCAAACGGAACTCTAACAAGAGTTCTGCGGGCGTGTATGTTGTTACTCTATGTCTCGTACTAGTTATTCCTTGTTGAATTTATGTGATCTTGGTGTCCCAGTTATTTTGAGTGGTGCTAGCACCTGTAGTAGCTAACGCATCCAATATAGTTGTATTCATGCGTTCTACTTGTCCGTTGCCTCTAGGTAGTCCTACGGCATTCACGAAGAATCTAATTCCTTTGTGTGTTACAAAGTCTGTAAACGCATTTGATGTGAATGCCGATCCTGCGTCAGTTATCAGTCGTTTTGGGTTACCAAAATCTGTAAAAATTTCTTGCAATTTTTCAATTGCACATTTAGCAATTGTGTCGGGTACTGCTTTGATGTAGGTGAACTTGGAAAATCCGTCCACTATTACCAGTAGATATTTGTTACCACTTGTGGTTTCAATGAAAGGACCAAGGTGGTCCAGATGGAGGGTGTGATAAGGTCTAGCGTACTTGGGCAACGAATGCAAATATCCTGGCTTTTTTCCGCCATGTTCTTTATGATAAACACAAGGTAAACAAGAGTTGATATATTTTTTTACAAATCTGTTCATCTTAGCGAACCAATAATTTTGTTTGATTCTTTCTATTGTTTTATCATAAGCGAAGTGTCCAATATCATCGTGGTTCATTTTAACAATTTGCCATCTACATTTTTTTGGTATTAATAATTTGCGACCCGTTGGAGTTAATTTAAAAACTTTATTGCCACGTAAGTCATATTAATTGAAGATGTCTTTATGATCTTGTCTATCGCCGCTTAATAAAATTTCCTTAATTAATTTAATATTCTCATCCTGGTCTTGTGCCTCACGCCAGTAATCATTTTCCGAAATTAGAAGGATGTGTTCTGATTCTATATGCTCCACTGGAGGAAAAGTACGACTCAACGCATCTACATGTTGCATTTGAGATCCGGCCCTGAGTTCAATTTTAAACGAAAAATCTTGTAAAAACAGGATCCATCGTGCAATGCGTGGTATAACTGTTTGTTTATTCCAAGCTTTTTTGACTGCATTACAGTCTGTAATTATTGTAAATTCATTTCATAGTAAGTAATATTTATACTTGTCCAAAGTTTTTACAATCGCGAGTAGCTCCAACTCGAAAGAATGATAATTTTTTTCAGGTCCTATTGTTTGTTTACTGTAAAATGCAATTGGTTTTTCTTTATTATCGTTCTTTTGAACCACGATACCTGCGTAACCGTCCCGACTGGCATCCGTGTATATTGTGACTGGTAATTTAGGATTGAATATGGTCAAAATTGGTTTGGAGCAAATCTTTTGTTTTAGTGTATCAACTATTTTTGTATGATCATCTGACCATTTCCAATGATATTTTTTTTTTAACAATTTGGTGAGTGGAGCTGTTTGGCGAGCAAAGTCCTGAATAAATTTCCTAAAATAACCAACGAGCCCTAGGAATTGTCTAAGTTGATGCTGACTTTTAGGACATGGAAAATTGATTACAGCTTCTATTTTTGAATTTGAAGGAGATATATTTCATTCAGTGAGATTTAGGGTAAGACCATATTCTTTGATTACTTGAAGGATTTTTTTAAATAAATCTAAACCCTCAGAAATTGTTTTTGAAGGAATCAAAATATCATCTAAATATGGTATAACATGAAACTCTCGAACGGTTGAAAGATTTCATTCATAAATTGTTGAAATACAGCGGGGGCGTTGCAGAGTCCAAACGGGACCCTAACATATTCATAATGGCCTTCAGGTGTTATGAATGCGGTATAAGGAACGGACCCTTGGTCCATAGGTATTTGATGATACCCTGCTGCCAAGTCCAAAGCAGTAAAATATTTATATCCGAAAAGATTGTCAATAATTTCTTCGATAATAGGCATAAGAAAGCTGTTTTTAACAGTTATTTTATTTAATGCTCGGTAGTCGACTACTAACCGTTTACTACCGTCCTTTTTGTTTACAAGTAATGCGGGACTTGAATAAGGAGACTTACTTTCTTGAATTATGTTAGCAAGTAACAATTCTTTGATGATATTTCTAAAAGTTATTTTATCTTTCTCCGCGCAACGATAAGCACGATGAGTCACTGGTTTATTATTTATTAGTTCTATTGATAAAGTCACAGAATGCGCCTTACCAAGGGTATTTAAATTTTGGAACACAAACCTCATATTCTTTAAGAATATGATGAAGGTTGTGTTTATCAGATTCTGAAATACTTCCATGCTTAATATCCTCCAGCCAGCGAGGAGTATTTGATCTATTTTTAAATGATAGGTTGTCGTCAATACGATAATATATAATGTTTTTATGTTGTGAAATTTCTATTTTTCTTTACATTTTCTTTTTTGGTTTGTTTATTTTTCAAATGTTTATCACTGTCCGAGTTTAAATTTCTCTGAGTATTAACATTTTTTTGTTTATGTAAACAGTTTCGTTCAATATGACCTTTCTTTTGACAGAAATTACATATTTGTTTTCTATGCGGACATGCGTTGCGTTCATGACCTTTATAACCACAAGCTGTACAAGTTAAATTGTTATTGTTTAGTTTGTTACCAGTATAATGTTTTATTCGGTTACTATTGGGTTGTTAAGAGTATTTTTAGATGTGCTTGCTCTTTTTGTTTATAAATTTTATTTTTCAAATACGCGCCTAAAGCACATGGCGTGTTAATGTCTGATGCCTCAATTGCCGCACTTATATGGCTATCATTGATAGCACCCAAAATTAAGGAAACTTTATCAGCGTCAGAAAAATTTAACATTCACTTATTATTTTTCGCCAAATGTTCAAAGTGAAAGTCATACAATGAACAGCCTTCTGTTGGTCTGTGATTACTAAGAACCCGCTTCCATTGTGCCCAAGTAAATGGGGTGGTCTACCCCATTTCACTCTCAATGTAGCTGTCGTACCATGTCTTAGCAGTTCCCTTTAATTTATTCAGAGCTTGAAAGGTAATGAAATTGTCTGACCAATTATAAATGTCTGGATTATAATCAATTTTGTTGATCCAGTCAACAACTTCCATTGTTTTAGGGTCAAACTCCGGAATTATGTTTGTTATAGTAGCGTTTGAATTAAGCTGTACATTACAGGACTGACACGTAGAATTATAGGTATGACTTACAGATTTGGTTCCCCGTCTTTGCCGTCGTCTTTTGTGACGACGATTGTTGTCACTACTTGAAGAAGAGGATGTCGTTGAGCTACTAGATGAGGAGAGGGTAGAATGATGTCGTTTTGTCTTTTTCTTTTGTTTGGGCATCTTGCTAAATTGTGGGCACCACTCAAACTGTTCAACCACTTCTGATGTCGTCTTTTGGTGATTAAGGGAGATTGTCTCACAAAAACACACGAAATTAAGAGTATATCACTATTTATTAGTAACAAAACCTTTTATGACGAACATATTCTATCGAATGGATCGAAATATATTAACCAAGCGAAATATGATATCTTAATGTTAATGTTTATAATAGTAAGTTGGCATCTACAAGGTGGTCACAGTCCGCATACTTGGTAATGTTGACCGCAGATTTAACAGGCACTCAACAAATGTCGGCGCCTTTCACCCATCAAACACGCCGCATCGCAAAGCCAAAGATGCTGACATTTTTTGAGTGCCTGTTAAATCTGCAGTTTACTATACATCACTTATAGAAATATGCACAATCCCAATTAGGCCAGGCAACGAATGATTATAGAGGAAAATTTTAGAGGCAGAAAATTTGACTTCGGAACTTTGTTTGGACTAGTCTGGAGATGAACGTATCAAAAGTCTCCACTCGGTGGTGAGCGGGGGGAGGGGGGCAGTTTAAAGGTCCCATTATTTGTTTTTTCGCTTATATCTCGGAAACTATGCGTCGTAGCGGCTTGAACATTCTATACAAAATTGAAGCTGATAAAATTTGCATTTGTCGATACGTTGTTCTGTTCTCGAGATATCCGCCCTAGAAATTCGGAAATTGCGGAAAACAATTTTTTCGCCTCACGTTTTTTGCTCTATTTGTTAACATAACTCTTCAAATTGTTCCCACGAAAAAGTCGTGACAAAAGCAGTTGTAGAACATTAAATTTTTTAATTTTTTAACGTGAGGCGAAAATATTGTTTTCCGCAATTTCCGAATTTCGAGGACGGATATCTCGAGGACAGAATAACATATCGACAAATGTAAGTAGTTATTCTTGTAGCAAATTTCAGCTTCAATTTTGTATAGAATGGTCAAGTCGCTACGAAGCATAGTTTCCGAGATATAAGCGAAGAACCAAAAAATGGGTCGTTTAAAGTGCACTCCCCGAAGTGGGGACTTTTGATATGTTCATCTCCAGACTAGTCCAAACAAAGTTCCGAAGTCAAATTTTCTATAAGGTTTTTTTAAATTAAGGTTGCGAGTTTATATTGGAGGTTTATAAGGTTACTAATTGGTTGCGAAATTTTATAGTGGATATGTAAAACTACAGACCCCAGATAGCATTTTTACATTCAAAGCATGTGCTCGGAACGTATTTTATGTACCATGGAACTAAGAATGAATATTCATTTTGTATTCCATGTAGATAATCTGAATGTCAGAGAGACGTACAGATGACCGCCTGTCGATATACGAGTAAGATTCCTACAACATACCCATAGACCAAAACGGAACTTGATATGAACCAGAAACGTATATTGATATACTGATAGATACATGAGGTATATAGGAGGAAGGTCCATCCTACATTCACAATGTACACTGCATGTTCACGGTATATGAATACTACCTTCGTAGGAATTAAACCGTAGGTGCCTGGTATGTTACACATGGATCATAAATCTATGATGCATGTATATTGTAGGAATGAACATTATGTATCAGTGGCAGCTATAAGTACTTCACTCATGCCATGTATTTTCTTCATAGTTTAATTATTATAATAATTTATTACTTACTGTAATCATTGATGAGTCGCTGCTTCATTCTGAATATGTTCAGTATGACGCAGCGACTCATCTATGATTACAGCAAATAATAAATTATTATAATAATTAAACTCAAGAGAATACATGATATGAGTGAAGTACTTGGATATAATAAATCCAATATCTAATTTTAAAGTTTAATTGTTACAGTCAATTATTAGGTACTTATTCTAATTTTCCACATTTCACATTCCTTGTGAAGAATATTATGTAAGTAAATGTGGAATATATGCACAGAAAATTTGTTTCTACCATTAGTTTTCAACTAAAGTCAAATGTTTTATTCATCAAATTTTATTGAATGTAGCACACAAATGCTAAATAAACTTAAATAAAACTGTATTTGCTATAACAATACTTTACAAAGGTCCAAGAATATATGTAAAAAAATAGTTTTACGTTAATAAGATCTGTTAAAAACCATTTTAAAATGGATCAAACATTTATCACTCTAAAACTTCATATTTAACGTGTTATTTATGAAAAAATCTAATGATCATATTACATTACCTTAAAGTTTTATCTATTTCAAATCGTGTTTTAAATTGCCAAGAACAAAACATGATTTTATTTAGGAAGACGTATAAATAAAACAGTTGTTACTTTAAATATATTTTTATTTTTTGTTACAAAAATGAATTGCAATAATAAAAAACAATTGTGACAAAAATTTCAATTGAGATTTTTTTTTTAACAAAAAAATTTTCTTTGCAACTTATGAACTGTCATATTTTACTATAACGAATTTTTTGTCAGTAAGTAAAAAATAGTAAAAATTGGAGGGCTTATATTTTCAAAACCAGGGTCCAGGTGTTGCCGATGGTGATACTTGTAATTGCGAAAGTCCACTTTTCATTCTCAACACATCATCTGTGACTGATCCTACTGGCTGAATACTTTCTTTTGGCTTTTCCAATTTTTAGGAGAAGGTATTTCCTTCCTGTCTAGAGGAGGAGATACACGTGCTAGTCCAACTACAAAAGAAAACACATTGTATTATATTTGAATAGGTACTTATTTCTCTTTAAAAACTGGCCATGATAAAGTTGAAAAATATAAAAATATCTTACAGAAAAAATAAAACTGATCAAACATAAATTAAACAAATTGATATTATCATAAAGGACACGGCAGGCACAAAATAAATGGAAAAGAAGGTAAAGTCAAATGGGCTGAAAATGTAGTATGTTGTACTTCATAATATCCTGATCAAAAGTTTTCATGGGCACAATATCTGAAAATCGCCAGTTTTCGAGATATGAAAGGTCAAAGATGAGGAATATCGGTACCCGCTGTCATAGTTGAGAATATCATATTATGACGAGGATTTGTTTAATGTCGTTATTCTAATGTGTTTGCACATATGAACCAAAGAGTTCTGACTAGAGGAAACAAGCCATTGATTTGTTGGACGGAGCGAGCATCCTTGTAATTGTCGCACACCTCGTACCCTCTCCTTTGCTCTCCATTCTGTTTTACAAAGCAATACAGCCCCTCATGTACTGTGCGACAAAGAGAGAACGAACTGTGTGAGAAGGATGAGAATGCTCACATCGTTTGCGCGCTGTCCACTGCTCATACATTACACTTATGCAGCTTGTATCCTCTATTTATAGAACTCTTTCGATAGGAACACACTTTCACTCTCTCACGCACGCTAACCAACCCCCCCCCCCCCCCCCCCCACTACACACATACACACACACACGCACACCCTCACTTTAAAGTAAGTATAGGACCTTAAAAAAATCACCACCTCATTCATGAAACCTGCGGCATTTCCAGTCTTATGAATATGTATAACAACATTAAACAACTCGTTGCCACATAATACTCTCAACTATGACATTAGTGGGTACCGATCTTCCTGATCTTTGACCTTTCAAACTGGCCATTTTCAGACATTCTGCATTTTCATTTGACTGTGCCCTCTTTTTCATTTGTTTTGTGCGGTGTCCTTTACCTACAAAACAGATATTTTTTTGGAATTCGGAAATATTTATACTTGTGATTTTAAATGTACCTGAAGTTTCGAACGTTCACTTGAATGAATTTTAGATGAAAAAGAAAAGTTAATAAAAACCACACATCGATTTAGGCATAAACACTTCATTGCCACATTTGCTGACAATAAATATCCACAATACTTAAGTTTTTACACCTAAATCGAAGTGTGGCTTTTATTAATTTTTCTTTTTCATATGAAATTCGTTCAAGTGGACATTCGAAATTTTAGGTACTTGATTTTAAATGCCTACCAGAGTTATTAAAAGAACAACATATCTTCTTTCAACTTCTAGTAAGGACAAAATTTCTTGGGAAGTCGATGGCTTCCAATATGTTCTTCGATATCATTATGTTCATCTGACGGGAGGAATAACGTGCTTTTTGTACATAGGCCTTTGATTTGTTTTTGTTCACTCTGTACATCAGATGTGATCTCTGCCCTTTTTAATTAATTGCAGCTCTTCTATAATCCTCTGAAATAGGTATGCAGCAAATTACTACAAATAAATGCCTATCACAACTCGTATGTCGTAATCAAATCCAATGGTTGTGATTTAAATAAACAAAAGCTTCTTAATATTGAAATAGATCGAACCTACCTTCTTGAAAATAAGATTTAAACACCCCGTAAAGTGTCCACGTTTCTAGGGGGTTTTCTCCTGTTTTTCAATGATCAGTCAAATTGTTTCCGTTTGAATGGTGACCACCTACCACCTAGGTTCCTTTTCGTATGTCGTAATCAAATCCAATGGTTGTGATTTAAATAAACAAAAGCTTCTTAATATTGAAATAGATCGAACCTACCTTCTTGAAAATAAGATTTAAACACCCCGTAAAGTGTCCACGTTTCTAGGGGGTTTTCTCCTGTTTTTCAATGATCAGTCAAATTGTTTCCGTTTGAATGGTGACCACCTACCACCTAGGTTCCTTTTCGTGAACCGAGACCATTACAAAGACCACCTCAGTTTTTTTTTCCAAAAATCGATAGCTACAAACGCCGTAATTATTATAACTAATATAGGTGGTATGCTCAGTACAATATGTACAAAGGGATACACATTAAACTTTAGTGCCTAAATATAAAATATCTGCAAATGACAACAAAACTATGTGGTAGTTATATTGTATTCAATTGTAAAATACTTACTGCAATGCAATTAATGTATACTTGGACTAATTATAATAAATCACGGGAAAACAAAACACAAATTGAAATCGACATTTGACAGCAGAAGCGTGACGTAGAAATAGTGTGCTAATAGAGCACGATGAGCATGCGCACTAACCTAAGGACCGTGGCGCGCATTTAAAAAATTCTATAAGGGGATTGTAATGACATGGAAAACGGAAATCTAAATATAAAAGATAAAATGTAATTAAATAACCATTCTAAGTCTGAACTACCTGCTTAAGAAATGCCGATAGTTACCGAGATAGTTACTAATTAATTGAACACAGTACATAAATTAAAAAAGGGTTATTATTCATTATTATTTAATATTTCATTCATTATTATTTAATATTTCATATTCATTATTATTTAATATTCGATCATAAATCTAAAGTCTGGATTCAAAATTTAAAACATATTTCATATATATGTCGTAGTCATTTGATGAAATCCGTCATTTCGTGAAAAGCCTAGGCAGTACATGAACTGCCGGCATATCATGCAAATTTTTGAGGTTGCACGATCTGCCTAGGCATTTCATGAAACGCCGTGGTCATCTCGGCACTTGACGTTTAAAGTCATTCTACATGATCTGCCGACTGGCAGATTGTGTTCTATTACTTGAGGCTTTTTGTTTTGTATATTACGGAAAGTAAGAGTGAAAAAGACTTGTTCAATGATCATTACAAATAGTATTATTGAGCAAAGCCCAATAAATGACCGTATAGGTTAGATTAAGTTATTATATGCGTGATTCGTAATTTCATTAGCACTCTAAAACCTGAAATGTACCAAATAAATCTGAACCTAACCTCAAAATAATTACATCCCCATCTTTCCCTCATTATAATGATCACTGAACAAGTCTTTATCACTCTGAATTTCCACAATAAACAAAACAAACAGCACAACATGGCTTCCGAGCAAACAAATCGACCGAAACGGCAACTAACCTAATCTCAAACACACAACACAACACAATCTGTCGGGTATCAGTCACTTCATGAACAGTTAACATCTAATTTGCGGCAGATCATGTAGAACGACTTTAAACATCATGTGCCGAGACAACCACGGCGTTTCACGAAATGCCCAGGCAGATTCTGCAACGTCAAAAATTTACATGATATGCCGGCAGTTCATGTAGTGCCTAGGCTTTTCACGAAATGACGGATTTCATCAAATGACTACGACATATACAATATTGACGAACGATTTAAAATTTATAAAACGTCATACACCGCACAGGGGATGATTATAAATGTACTTAAACCAAATCTATATAGATAGAGAAACATCATAATTATTTTTGTAGGTAGGTAGATAGGTACTATAAAACTAGCATTGCTGTCTCATCAGTTGTGATGCAGGATTATTTTTATTAGTTCAAAAATCAAACCAATCAGCGTTCGTGTTAAAAGTGCTGAACTTTTGATGATATTACTGTCGGCGCGGCGCTCGGGCGATGCAAATATTTCTACAAAAAATATACCTGTATTATGCAGATAAAATCATTGACGAATGTTTATACGATGTACATGAACACATATACGAAGAACGTTCCCTGATACGTGTACACAGTATATGCGACTGTGAACATAAACTTTTCTGTATATTCCATTTATATCGTATGTATAATCATATTGTATATGTGAAAATATATTTATATGGGAATGTTGAGGGAACATACATGGCAAGTACAGAATGCAATTAGAACATTGGGAATGCAAAATGTACATACGTGGAATAATAAATGCTATCTGGGACCGAAGAGTTTTAGATTTTATAAAGTAGTAATAGAAATGTTTCCATCCTCAACTCATACCACTTATAACAACGGTTACTACATATTATATAATGAGCTTTTATCAGGGTCGGGTCGTATTCAAGTGGGGGGGGGGTAATGGGGATGACTACCCCCCCAGTAGTAAAAATTAAAAAAAAATGTATTCAGGAAATAAAAATTTATATTCTCAACATATTAAAAAATAAAAAAATAAAAAATATTTATTCTCAATTACTGTAAAATAAAATTCAATTTTCGATTTTTTTGGTGGCGAATCGATCGATCACATTTTTCACGGATATACTTATATCTCTATGAGTATGAATAAGCGCTAATCCAACCAGACGATCTTGTGCCATGGTGGAATAGTGCAGTCAAAGGGGGGTGGAACCCCCCTTTGACTGCACTGATTTGCACTGATTTGAGTAGGTACTAATAAATTTGAGTAGGTACTAATAAATGGATTTTGGTGAAACCTTGTGCAATGTGTTTGTAATGACGTTAATAAAAAAGTTGAAAAAAAGATTAGAGTAGGAAATGATCGGAAGATGTAGAATCACAGGTTCCGTAACTTGTAGAATTAAGTCAAAAATGAAAACAAAACAATATGTTTACCCTTCTGGTCCAAAATAAGATGATTTTTCTCTTATGAATTTTTTCGAGAAATGCATATTTTTCGAGATATTACCACTTGAAAATTCCTAAAAGTGGGGAAGGAGAAATGTAAAAAGTTGAAAAAAAAATCTAAAAAAATTTAGGTGACTGTATCATCGAAATATAAGACTTTTTTTATTTGCAACTTTTCTGTAAAGTGCGTTTACCCTAAAAACATGAAAAACTACTCCTTTCTTTGAAATTGTAGCGCTTTAAAAATACGTAATTTAAAAACTTGAGAAAATCTAGACGTATGGATTGAGGCCTTCTAAACATTTTTTGTCTCCTGAAATTTTTTTGTAACTTGCTAATTTCCCGAGTTACAGACAGTTTTTCACGATAAATAATGTACTACATTTTTTTATAATAATTTTTCGAATTTTCATGTATTAATGTGCAAAAAATGTAGTACATTATTTATTGTGAAAAACTGCCTGTAACTCGGAAAATTAGCAAGTTACAAAAAAATTCCAAGAGACAAAAAATGTTTAGAAGTCCTCAATGCATACGCTGAATTTTCAAACTTTTGAATTACATGTTTTCAAAGCGCTACAATTTCCGAAAAATCTCGGTGAAAACGCCCTTTACCGAAAAGTTGTAAATAAAAAAAAATCTTGTATTTCGATGATACATTCACCAGATTTCTTTTTTCAACTTTTACATTTCCCCTCCCCCACTTTTAGGAATTTTCGAGTGGCCATATGCATTTTCAAAAAAATTGATAAGAGTAAAAACATTTTGAATAAAAAAAGGTAAGTTACGGAACCCGTGATAAAAGGGGTGTTTTCTACCTCTTCCGGTTATTTCCTACTCTAATCTTTTTTTTTCAACTTTTTTATTAACGTCGTTACAAATACATTGCACAAGGTTTCATCAAAATCCATTCATTAGCACTCAAATTATAGATTTTGGTCATTTTAGCGCTCCGTTGACTACTAGAACAAATCCACGTTTTCAGCGCAGCCCAGACGACGTCACGTGACGAAAAAATGACGTCTCAGTAACGTCATATTGTGACTAAATTATGACGTCATGTTGAGACGTCGGTGCGACGTTTGGTGACGTAATTTTTTCATTGCAGAAATTATTTCTAGTTGGCGCCATATACAAACTATGCATTACCACGTTGTTTGTTGCATAAATTATTTCTAGATGGCGCCACATACAAACCACTGAAAATAATCAGTCCTTATTTATACCTTATATTCTAAAGAATTTATAGAAAATAAATAGAAATATAAATTGCAATGTTCAAATACATTCAGGAAACGTTGATTGATTTTGGATGGATCCTTTAATGATCAGGTTAAAGATCATTATTATGTGGCTGGGCCGAGATAGCATAAAAACCAGTGAGTGCTTCACCTATTAATTGTCCATTCATCTACATCGTACATAGCAGCTTATCCTGTAATGTATATCATAGATCGGAAAATGGAAAAATCCTAGAGCCCTTAAGATTTACATGCCATTTTGCACCAAATTGGCTTATTTATTATATTTCTCATATTTATTAATTAATTAAAAATAGCTTACATATGTAAGCCCATCGACGTCATTTAAGGGACGTCAATGGGCCGTGACATTATGCCGTCATATTTCACGTCATATTTAACGTCGCATTGGTGATAAAGGTGCCGAAAAAATAACGTCAAAATGACGTGACCGTATTGCCTGGGAGAGAAGTTGCGTTCGCCGGTGGCGACGTTGGCGCCAGCGGGAATAATTAATGCAATAGAAGTTAGCGGTAGACCCGTTTGGATAAGTCCGTCGACCGTCGCGCGTTATGTCGTCGCTCTACTACACCGCTTAGCTCTCATGGCATTACACCATTACACGTCTTGGAAACGCCCTTGGCTTTTATAATAGTTGCAGTTACTAATTTACATTATTTACAAAACCAATAATGTTCCGTTCATATGTGTTTGCTGTAAAACTTACTGTCCCCATAGTAATAGCAGTTAACCCATACAGCACACCAAATAACGATTACGATGTGTTCGCATTGTGACGATGTATCTAGATGCAGACACAAGGTTACACAATTCTACAAGGTAAATGTGCTACGTTTACACATTGTAAGCACACACGTATGCACAAAGGTTAAACGTCCGCCTCACAAGGTAGCCACAGTATACCATTTACATATACACAAATAATTTGATCCACAGTGTGTTATCTGATGCACAGTGATTGACTTCCTAATGTCTCAGACGAATGACATCTTATGCTAGACGTTAATTTGACGTCTTTTTCAGGTTATATTTGGTAATCCCTCCACAGGTTTTTAGTAATAGGAACATATAAAACTACATACTAGTTAGTAAGTCTACTTGATAAAAATAAAGTAATTAATGCATAAATACGTTTTGTCCTATGAATTTGTGTGTTAGCCATCCGTATATTTTATTTACATTAACATATCTAATATTGTTTACCATCACTCCAATTTTTTCTCACGAGGGTTGCCTGCAAATTATAATGTTTATTAAGTTATTAAATTCATTTTTACTTACCTTTGCCAATTGCAGTGGGTAGGGGTCGAACCTACCCCAGACAGCATTCGATAGCCTTAGGACAATCACTAGCCATACTTGGAGGATAAGCGGGACGTCCTGGGACGTCCTAAGCTGGGTTAATCCCGATTTCGGACCTCCCGTGGATATCCTTTTGGTGCAGATCGGGTTTGCCCATGGATGTCTTCAATGGGATTGCCCATGGTCGTCCATAGGAAGAAAAAGGGACCAAATTGGGTTAAAATCGGGATAACCTATAGATGTCCACAATAGGATAGCCCGTGGTTGTCCATAGGAAGAAAAAGGGACCGATTTAGGTTAAAATCTGGACAACCACAGACATCCACACATGAATCTGGTTAACCATAGTATCTACACAGGATCAAAATTGATCTTCTGTAAAATCGTGATTACTGTGGACAATCTAAAATTTGCGTAATAAATAAATCTCATATTGCAAAAAAATTAACTCTCGTAAAAGAGGCATTTGCAAGATATGTGCATTTCCTGCGTAGTGGATAGATTACACAACCTGTAGTTTCAGGCTTACTAGGTGAGTATCGCAACAGAAGTAATTTGCACCTTGCAAGAAGAGCCATCTAACATGAATTATTGAAACTAGCGCTAAGAACGAGCTAGCCAATATCTCCATTTTGGCTGTTATTAGGACCATATTTTATAATTAATGTCTTCCGTCAATAAAATTCACTCGTCACAATGAAAGTATAATGCAAATATAAACTAAATAAGAATATTCTCATTTGTACTTTAGGTGAATTTATCAATTATCATGAATTTGGGACCTACATTAGCCCAACAAGTTGACCTATGGATGGCCCTAGGGTTAGCCTTTGGTTATCTCTATTATATAGGTTTTAAATAGGACGTCAATAACCTTAAAGGCTATCCTATAGAGTCATCTAGGTTGTCCAATGGATATCCCTATTTTGGCTGTTATTAGGACCAAAGGATAACCAGTGGACTTCCTATCGACATCCCAAATGAACAATCTATTTATTGGATATACGGGATCATTTTAGGATATCCCGTGGCCATCCTGTGCTGTGTGGGACATGTCTCCGTTGTCCGTATTACAGTACTGATGTTTCTACCAACTGAGCTATCTTAGTGACCGTTATTTCGGATGCTAAAACCAGTATTTATGGTGATGTGTATGAAGTCTTTATTATGTGAAATTGAATTTCTAGCCTTATTTAAAATATATGAAAATCTTTCAGGTTTTCTTTTTTTTATATTCTTTACGTGTTCCCAAACCTGAATTTCTCGAGTTACTAGTATTTTTATTTATTTATAATTATTAAGAAGAACTTATTTAATTTAATTAAACTGTTACCAGTGTCACCTGAGAAGTACGAGTAGTTGTTGAACAACGTAATTATTACATTAATTCAGTGGCGGTTCGTTAAAAAAAAATGTTTTGCCCAGATCTCGAAATTAAAGAGCAGAGAGGGAGAAATTCGAAAAAAAAATTTTCCTCATCTCAAATTTGATGAGCGGCGGGGGGGAAGTCAGGAGTCAACTATTTTAAGAATTTAAGTTTTAAGTTGAAATAATTATACAAACCTGGGAAACGTGTTGGAGAAAAAACGGTTAGGTATAATATATCATCTACAACATAAATAGAATATTTAATGGTCTAAAACAGACCTAAAATTGCAAGCAATTATTACCTTGAAAAAAACAACTAAAAGTTTTTTCGCAATTATTTTAACAAAAAAGAAAAAAAAGAGAGTGAGCACGGATCGAACTGCGGACTTCTTGACTCGCCGCTTAATGTTCAACTCACTCAACCACTGACTTCTGTTTGAATACTTGCTTAAAGACTTTATAGTAGAACAGGCAACGGCTAGATTTTTTGCTTTTTAATGCATTTTAATATAATTTTATTATTAAAAGAACTCGATATCTTTAAAACTGCTGAATATTTGCAAACTCTTTCGAATATAAATTATTTTGGATATTGTTAAAAAACAAAAATGCCTGCTATATGTGTGGCTATGACCACTCTTATAGAGGAAAGAGGACACATGAGATACACATGGCCGGTATGCTCACGTTGACGCTTTGCGCGCGCACACTGTTCCATGCTCGAATAGTCGAATGTAGACACGACAAGACACAACTAAGAAGTGTATATATAGTTATTTGTATGATGTGTATATATATCGCACTTTTATGTGGTGTATGCAGTAGGCACAAGTATAGGGTGACCAGATTTTTGTTAAATGAATGCTGGACACTTCTGCTAAGGGCGGATCTGGGCCTCCAGCTTGGGCTGAAAATAACAAAAAAATTTTTTTCGTCCCACAAAATTTTTTGAAGAGCGGGGGGGAGAAATCCAAAAAAAAATTTTCGCCCCACAAAATTTTTTGATGAGCGGGCGGGAAAAATCCGAAAAAAATTTTTCCGTTTTCCGTCCAAAAATTTATATAATATACTATAATCTAAATCTGAACTTATGCTGGACACTTCTAATACTTTCCAGTGAAATTCCGGACATATGGCCAAAATGCTGGACTTTCGCTGGACACTTATAAATGCTGGACAGTACTCCAAAATTCCGGACAATCCAGCGAAATTCCGGACGTATGGTCACCCTACACAAGTATTATATAAAGCATCACACATACATGTGACTTAAACCTTGTAGGCATCTTCTACGGACGTCAAATTTCAACATTCTAATGATCCTTCTTTACGTTATATAAAAATGTTTAGAATCTTGAGTATATACGGTATACAATTATTATTAAACATTGTATCACATAATTCTGTCAATATAAACATAAGTGTATCTCATATGTGTACGTCAGTACTAGTTTAACAATTAGATCCACCTTAACATATTTTGTTTCTCATGTGTATATCTTGTAGAGACGTAATTACAATTGGACGTGCTGTTTGGAAAGATTGTAAAATCTGAGGACTATTTGTGTTCAAGAATATTGCGATAAATCTTCCATTCATATCTATGTTATATTAATTTTCAAGTGAGTAGAGCCTGAAATCGCATCCTCAAGACATTTTGAGCACCATTCATAAACATGTACATAGATTGCTAGAAAACTGCTCATAGGATCGACTCTGTAGCCCTGTCGACGTAGGTATTTACCCACAAAAAATTGCAAACTGTGTTAACTTTTTTTTAATGGGTTCGTGAAAGTATGTAGAATAATATCCTGAAAAGTTTACATTATCACGCCCGAACTCAATCGTCGCAATAAACAATATAGAAAAAAATAAAAGCCCTTCAAAAAAATTCTTTCTTCATTGAGAATTGTTGAAAAGTATGTACACTTCAAGATTATTATGGTTTATTATGTTGTAGTAACGAGGATTAAAAAAAAGTACATCTGAAATCATTTTAATTTCCTTGCTTGATGATTTTTTTTGATAAGTATATGTATTGGAGGCTGTAACTTTTCGAGAAATTGTCCCATTGGAAAAAATAAATTATCACTATTTCGGAAAAAAATGTATATTTTTCGAATGTTTAAACACAATATCGTTTACCTGTATGCATTTTTTCGAAAATATGATCAATCAGATCATGATAAGAAATTGCGATTTTCACGATCTTATCCTTATAACTATGAAAATATCTTTGATTGTTTTGAATACAAATTCTGGAACTTTTCCAATACATTAACAAATGTATAAGGAATCCATTGGATATAGCTGAAATGTGGATAGGTGTACCTGTACCTGTACCTGTGTCTGTTATGCATTGTTAACAGAGCCCCACAAAAAAAAGTGGTCTGTCCGGCGGACCAGAACAATGTATCCGTATGTATTTGGACCCGCTGAAACCGAATTCGAAGTCAGAATTATCAGATTGGTCCCGTTTTTCACCCCCAACCCCAAAAAACACTCCCCCCAAAAAATGGTCTGTCCGGCGGACCAGACCAACATATTCTTATGTATTTGGACCTGCTGAAACCTAATCCACAGTCAGAATTGTCAGATTGGCTTGTTTTTCACCCCAAAAAACACCCCCAAAACAAAAACAAAGCGGACTGTCCGGCGGACTATACCAGTGTATCCTTATGTATTTTGACCTGTTGAATCCGGATTCGAAGTTATAATTGAAGGATTGGCTCGTTTTTCACCCCTAACCCCGAAAAACACACCCCCCAAAAAAATGGCTTGTACGACAGACTAGACCAGTGTATTCTTATGTATTTTGACCTGCTGAAAGCGAATCTGATGGCAGAATTGTCAGACTGGCTCGTTTTTCACCCTCAACCCCAAGAAACATCCCCAAAACAAAGTGGTCTGTCCGGCGGACTATACCAGTGAATCCCTATATAATTTGACCTGTTGAATCCGAATTCGAAGTCAGGATTGTCAGATTTGCTCGTATTTCACACCTAACCCTAAAAAACACCCCCAAAACAAAAAAAAGTGGTCTGTCCAGCGGACCATACCAGTATATCCTTATATATTTGGACCGCTGAAACCGAATCCGAAGTTAGAATTGTCAGATTGGCTCGTGTTCAACCCCAACCCCCAAAAAACATCCCCCCCCAAAATGGTCTGCCCGGCGGACCATACCAGTGTATCTTTATGTATTTGGTAAGGATACACTGGTATAGTCCTCCGGACAGACCACTTTGTTTTTGTTTTGGGGGTGTTTTTTAGGGTTGGGGGTGAAAAATGAGCCAACCTGACAATTCTGACTTCGGATTCGGTTTTAGTAGGTCCAAATACATAACATAAGAATATACTGGTCTGGTCCGCCGGACATACCATTTTTTTGGAATTTTTGATCAGCGTGACTTTAACTACAAAATAGCAAAGTTTCAGCCAATCCCACCGAAGCATGCCGAAATATGACATATATATTTTGCTTAACCTAAAAGTTGATAAAAAATTCTGAAAAAAATTCTTGAGCTTTATTGGATTTGGGCAAAAATATTTCGACCCTTGCAATTTTTTGCTAACGTTAATAGTTTAAGAGTAAAAAATTCTTGAATGTTTAAAATGACGCAAATTACCTAACTTTGACAAGCTATATATCAAAAACTGTCCATAGGATCGGCTCGATATAATAAGAACTTTTGATTAGCATGACTTGAATTACAAAATAGCAAAATTTCAGCCAATTCCACCGAAATACGATTTTCATCGATTTTGTTCCGGGGTCCTTTGGATAAATTTATTTGGTGCGATGTTTCTCGTCGAAAACTACGACCTTATGTTCCAATTATTTACAGAAGAACGATATTTGATATATTTCATGCTCTCTCTCATTCTGGAATTAAAGCTACTAGGACTTTAGTCACTAATAATTACTTCTGGCCCAAAATGAATACTGACTGCAACTTATGGGCTGAAACGTGCGTTAACTGTCAGACTGTTAAAGTCAAACGTCACACTAAAAGCCCATTAAATAATTTTAAAGTACCTACAGGCAGGTTCGATCACATACATATTGATTTAGTAGGATCGTTGCCCCATTTTTTTTTGTTCGGGAGCCGTCTAACTTTCGTTTCCGGAATCACTGCAGCCACTTGGGCTTATTGTGATATTCTCCCATTTGTATTATGATAACCAATCCAGTACTCTGGTCCCTTGCACTAGTTTGTACAACCCCATCGCTAGTTTGGTTCCATATTCTTCTGAACTCAGTCTTGGTTGTCCATATATTGCCTGTCTTCTGTGATCCAAAGCCTCACAGTCGCACAGGATGTTGTAGGATGTCTCCGTTGCTCTATTGCATTGTCTGCATTTTAGGTCCCCGTTGAATAATCCCATTTTGTGAAGGTGTCCTTTCAGGGCACAGTGCCCTGTTAGGAAGCCAGTGATCATGCGGAGCTGATTCCTGCTTAGTAGTGCTTAGTGACAGCAGTTCTTCAATCTTCTTTCTGGATGGTTCCTTAATAAAGGTTTTACCATGTTGTTGCCCGGCTATTTTATCCCAGTATTCTTTGTGTTGGTTCTTGATCAAGTCCCTCATTTGGCCCCGTACTGTGGTTTTAGGCACTCCCAGGGCCGGTTCTGGGCCAATATATGGAGCTGACGATCCATTTCTCGCTAGCTCGTCAGCTACCGTTACCCCATTATATTACATTCTTACATTCTAACAGTGATCGAACGATATCCTCTGCCAGATATTACTGCAAAAACTGTGGCATATTATTTCAAAACTTTGTCTTTTCGGTGTGCCTTTGTCCGTCACAACTGAACAAGGTGAATTTGCAAAATTTTTGGGTTTTCATAGAATTCGTACAAGCACTTACCACCCTCAAAGCAATGGTATGCTTGACCGTTTTCACAGAACTTTTTTAACTGCTTGAACTCGCTAGAGCTAACTCGCCACACCGGGTAGATGAACCAGCTATTATATTATTAGCTTTTAGAACGATGCCCAAAGAAGATTTGGAATGTTTTTCCGCCGAACTAATTTTTGGTCAAACTCTGCGATTACCTGGCGAATTTTTCATTGTCATAATACTCCCGAGATTCCTTATTTTATTGACAAATTACGAACTTATTTTAATAATTTGAGTTTTATTTCCCCTTTTCCTCACGTTCATTACAAATCGTTTGTCAGCTCTGACATTTCTATTTGTGATTTCATATTTGTTCGCAAATAACGTTTTAGACGTACCTTTTCTCCTTTGTACGAGGGTCCATTTAAAGTTTTATCCCGTACAAATAAATTAATTACTTCTTATAAGAGTCAAACCTGCTTTTGTTAGTTGACAGATGTGATATTCCACCAACCCATATTAAATAAGTACGTTTTGCCGCAGATACGTTGATTAGTTCTTTTTATTAACGGAGGGGGGGGGGGGATGTAGCAGCTCACTTACCTCAAGTAAAGAATTTTAGGTTGTCATGGAAGTGTAAACAAAAGAAAGAAGAAAAATAATAAGAAACAATATATATTTTTAATGTTACCAACAAATCTAATTCTCTAAAATTATGAAATATTTATAAAAGAACAACATTAACAATTTATTTTTAACTTTAATACCGTGCGTGTAGCCGAACGCTAGGCATAGGGAGTAAAATTACAACATCGCGCGTGCCAGCTGGCTGAAATGAAATAACAGACTGGGGTCCCGTTCGACTGGTGGGTGGACCGCGGTCGGACTGCTAAAAAGCGTTCGAATCAGCGGTCTGACTGTTGGTCGACATGGTCACGTTTTAAGATGCGACTGTGGGCAGACCTACGCGGTCAGTTTAGTTCGAATGAAAAGCAGACCATCAGAGTACACAACCTTATAAAAATTTTAAAACTAGTTTATGTTGTTTACTTATGTTTACCCACATTTAGCTTCAATCTTTCATATATCCATTTTTAATAATAATTATTGTCATGGCTGCGACTTTCGTAGATATTATTCATCGGGGTTTAAAGTTTAAAGTGCTGTTGACACCATTTGAAGTATCACTTTTGAGAAATGGTAACTTTTTAACATTTCAGACGCATTTATACTAACAAAATTTATTTCAGACGAAGAATACCAAAACCAAATTGCAGAAAAATACTTTCATCTATATCAAAGAGGCCTTGTCTCTGCTGCACCAGTACAGCAGCAAGAAGGACCTACCGAGGATCAAAGAAGTTCCCAGGATGCGGTAATGGAAGATGACAACTTTGGAATTCTACATGACTCTTTAGGAGAAGGTTATGATCAGGACACAGAGAATGTAGAACCAGAATCAGGTAATAAGTTGAAATATTAAAGAGTAGTCAACAATTTATGCTTAGTCATATTGTTTTTTTATTTGATATATTAACATTTTCATTTGGCAGTTTCTAGGTACTTAGTATAGGTATTTCTATCCCATACTATTAAAGAGGATAATGCAAAACGGAAGTACTCAATGCTCACAAATATGACAAATGAAAATGCTGTTAATTTGGACACTATTAAAACATATTTTATTTTTTTACAGGTGAAAGATTTATTTGGAGGAAACCAGCGGTCTTACTACTGTTGTCTGAATTGACAAAACGGAGAGTAGAATTAATGCAACCTCACAAAAAAAGAGTACTCTTTGGTAAGATTGCGAGGGTATTAGTTGAACAGGGTTATAATGTTACTTGGTCTGTGTGTGAAAGGAAGTGGAGAGGACTCCAAACAACTTATAAAAAGAAAATAAATCTTGAAAACAAAAGTGGTGCAGGTTGCATGCAATGGGAGTATTTCGACCAAGTGCAAGAAATCGTTTCAGAGGGGATCCGGCATTCCATCCACCAAGTACCTCTGCTGTCGGAACAGAAACAGTGGAAAGTGCTAGTTCACGCGAAATAAAAGAAAAACCAAAAAAGGGACGACAATGGCTAGATGATATGTTTAGGCGAACAAATGAAAATTTGAACAATATTCAACAAACCCTAACCGATTTAAAAGATGTTCAGGTACAGAGGAATCAAATTTTAGACCGTGTAGCAACAACTCTTGAGCGATTAGTGGAAAATACTTAAAATTATTTTTGTTATTTATATTAAAAAAAAGTAGTCAATGTTACCTTTATTAATATTTATTTTTTTCTATATATAAGGGCATTATTTTGTTGTTTTGTGAATAATATATAAAAGTTAATATTTTTTTTTTATAGGTAAAGGCATTATTTTGTTTTGTGAATAATAGGTATATAAAGGAAATAAGACTGTTAGCCTAAATAAAATTAATTTTGATATTTATATTAAAAAAAAGTAGTCGATGTTAAGTTTGTTAATATTTATTTTTTTTTACATAGGTAAAGGCATTATTTTGTTGTTTTGTGAATAATGTGTATATAAAGGAAATAAGACTGTTAGCCTAAATAAAAGTTTTAAGGAACTAACTGACTTTTATTCTAAACTGAAAATATTACAAATAAATAGGTTAATCACATACATTACATATGCATCCTAATTTATTTTGGTTTGTTACGACTACTTTCTCATACAAATTTTAAATGTTTTTGAAAGTTATGATGACATAACATTGTTACCAGAAAATTGATGTTTTTGTTCTTGTGGACACATTATATTTTGTATACTACACTTTCTGCGAGACTTTCTGGTAACGATGTTGTCATGCATAGCCATAAAAAACAGAAAGTTGATATGAAGAAATGGTTGCAACAAAGCGAAATGAATTAGAATACATCCGTTTCTATCTTACAAATTTCACATCATACTCCAGATTGAAATACAAATACTTAGAAAAAATATAGATCATTTTATTTGCACTGTTACCACACAAGGAGATTTATCTATAGATTTTATGTTACTAAAATTATTGACAATAATCCCGCTCGTACAAGAGAGCAGCGATTTGATCTCTCTTTCGGACAGCTGCGTTTTCAGTAATATTAGTATTTACACCATTCATTGAATTATCAACATCTTCTGTGTCACCTTCAACATCTTCTGTGTCGCCTTCAATGTCCACTGTGTATGCAAATTCATCTTTTTCTAGTATAATAAAATTGTGTAGCATACAACACACTATCACATGTTTTTTTATGTACTCAATTTCTAGTGAATCTAAGTATTTGAGACGTCTCCACTTATTTTTTAAAATTCCAATGGCCCTTTCCGCAGCACATCGTAATGAACAATGGACATAATTATAGTGTACTTGTTCATCTAGTAAATGTCCATCATCTAGATACGGTTTCATTAACGTTGTTGCTAATGTGTATGCTGAATCCCCCAATAAATGGCCATCTATACCTAATATTTCAGTTGGTCTCTCTCTAATCATCTTTGCCAAAGGACTTCTCGCATAGACCCTAGCATCATGAAGACTTCCAACCTCTCCAAAATATACATCGGTAAAAAATAAATTATCGGCACACACTACCTGCAGTATGATAGATGTCCTCTTTTTTCTATTAAAATATCGCACTGGATCCTTGGGGGTTTTAATATTAATGTGAGTTCCATCAATATATCCTGAGACGCCTGGAAAACCTGATTTACTTTTTATTTTTTGTTTCATTTTCTGAATTCGTTCAGGAGCTGGCCAAACTATGTATCTCATTCTTAAATTATACAGAACGGACACAATTTTTAAATACGAGTCATGGACAGTAGCTGGGGAGTAGTTAAAATTTTCAGCTAAAATAAAATACAGTTGTTGATACTCTTTACAAGTTATACATGAAGACTTTTGTTTACCTACGCTGCGAAAACTATCAGGGGTAGCAAGTATCCAAATACACATTAGTACTTGGTGCAATAATGGTACTCGTAAATTTGCACCATCTAATTGGTTGCCAATTACTTTTAGAAGTTCCTAAAATAAATAGAATAAAGTTGTATTATAATAATATAATCAGTAAACAGAAATAGGCACCTCAAAAGTTGATTTTGACATCCGAAAGTGCAAATGAAAAGCTGCGTCTCGTAGTACCGCATCACCTGGAGAAAATGGTTCCCTGTTTACGAATACTCTACTTTCATGTGGCACCAAATGAGGCATGTAAGCTAAAAAACATGTTTTTCATATCTCCAAATAAAAATACTTGGTAGATGTGACTTACTTGATATCCCATATTTCAGAGTATTCTGTTGAACATACAAATTGGCCAACAAAGAAATTAATACATCTGTTTCCTCACATTCAGATGCCAATGCCTCTGAAACAGCATAAACTATGCATATTTTTGTATTATTCATAATTATATTTTTCTCGGTTCTTCTGATTCACTAAAAACTTAAAAAGTCACTTTAAGTTGGCAATACTACAACACACACTAGTGACACGCAGGGTTGTCGCCGCAAGCGTCACAACAAAAACCGTTCGACTTCGTCCACTGTGGGCGTGCCCACGGTGGTCCCAGTCGAATATAGCCTGGAATGCTCCGCTCGACGGAGGAATTTACGGCAGCTATGTTGTCATATCTATCGCGCTACGTGGATGTACATGCCTAATGGGAAATTACACGCACGGTATATGCTCTCAATTAAAATGTATTTTTATTATGGTGTATCATTTCTGGTCACTGTGAAAACTTTAAGAAGTTATATAACACCTTCGCTCAGCAATGTTCCTCAAATTTAAATAGAGGTTTTCGAGAATTTATAAGCACACTAAAAATTGCATATTAGTTATATAATGTCCGCTTGGCTCTTTCAAATAGATCCGCCATATTTCTTATGCATCTTTGGACACCATATTGATATGAGTAAGAAAAATGTAGAATAATAGATTCAAAATGCAACAATAGTACATTTTCATCAAGTTTTTCAGTAAAAAATGCCTATTATGACTTCTCGCAAAATCCCTTCTTTCCTTAATTAAAATGACTTAAATAAGTTTCGATTTACTCAAAAATATATTTTAAAAGTCTTTTAGACCAATCCAAATTTGGTTGAAATTGGATGACTAATAACTGAGCTATGAAGGTGTTACCGTGAAAAGTAGAACACACTGTATACCTTACAGATAAAAAACTTGATAAGTGAGAACCCGGTTTGGGGAAAATTCCCAATTTGACTGATCTACTATTAATATTCATCATAATTTATAAATGTTGAAGAATATAGAATATAGTAGAAACAGGAATTAGTTATTGTTTTTAAACAACAGGCATCCTTTTAAACAAAAATACCAATAAACGAAACGGAAAATTAGTTACTTCGAATATAAACAATTTAAGTATTATTATTTATTATTATTAACATACATATGTTTTACCTCGTAGACAGCATCGTTCTGCTGGATGGAAAAATTTACTAAATTTAATTTTTGGAAAATTTTACTGTTAGTTAACAATGCATCAAATAAACTTGACATTTAGGATTCCTTCACCTTTCAACGGTTTGTTTTGCACCAGGACATAGTAAACTTAATGCATAATGTAAACGTTTTTATTTACTATTTATCCTCAAAAATAAACAAAAAGAACTAATATACATAATATAAATGTACAGTGTGTCTCATTTTGCTTGGAACCACCCCCATAAAGAGTTTATTTTAGGACCGATTTGGATCGTTTTATTTTAAATCTTTGACAAGTGCATTTTTAACACATTAACAGAGGCGTAACTATGGCAGGGCAAACCGGGGCAATGCCCCGGGGCCCCGGAAGACCAAGGGCCCCAGACGGCGCACAGTGGGGCAAATAGCTCATTTTTTGGACAAACGATAATTCCCAAGCCTGGAATTAATGAAACTTAAATTTTTTTTTTTTTTTAACTATTCGTTATAAAATTGCCTTTAATTCTATCGAGCCCGAATTTTGAAATTTCAAAATTAAAGATAGCTAATCCAATATCGCGGACATAAATTTTGAAAGTAAATTAAAGTTTTATCAAAAGATTGTTCAAAATTATAAAAAATTGTTACTTGGGTTTTTTTTTTGGTTTCTAATCTCATTTCTGATCCCCGAATTTTGCGATTCAAAAAACCAAGATAGCGGATCCAATATGGCGGCCATAATATTTTTTTAAATGAAATGTACAAGCACAAACGGTTAAGAATTGTTACTCAGGACTTTTAAGGGTTTCTGATCGAGAATCTGAAATCTAAATTACGTAATATCGTAATCCAAAATGGCGAATCCAATATGGCGGCCATAATATATTTTTTTTAATTGACATACAAATGCGCAAATTGTTAAAAAATGTTACTCAGGGGTTTTAGAGATTGCTGATCATGAATTTGAAGTCTAAATTACGTAATATCGAAATCCAAGATGTCGGATCCAATATGGCGGCCATAATATTCTTTTAAATGAGATGTACATGCGCAAATTGATAAAAATTGTTACTTAGGGCTTTTAAGGTTTTCTGACCATAAATATGAAGTCTAAATTATGTAATATCGTAATCCAAGATGGCGGATTCAATATGGCGGCCATAATATTTTTTTAATTGACATGTAAATGCGCAAATGGTTAATAATTGTTACTTAAGGATTTTAGAGATTGCTGATCATGAATCTGAAGTCCATTAATATCGAAATACAAAATGGCGGATCCAATATGATGTCCGTAAGTTAAAAAAAAATGACAAATCAAGAAGGAAACTGTTAAAATTTGTTTTAACAGTTTGTGCATGTGCATTTCATTTAAAAAAATATTATGGCCGCCATATTGGATCCGCTATCTTGGTTTTTTTGAATCGCAAAATTCGGGGATCAGAAATGAGATTAGAAACCAAAAAAAAAACCCAAGTAACAATTTTTTATAATTTTAAACAATCTTTTGATAAAACTTGAATTTACTTTCAAAATTTATGTCCGCGATATTGGATTAGCCATCTTTAATTTTGAAATTTCAAAATTCGGGCTCGATAGAATTAAAGGCAATTTTATAACGAATAGTTTAAAAAAAAAATTTAAGTTTCATTAATTCCAGGCTTGGGAATTATCGTTTGTCCAAAAAATGAGCTAGTTGCCCCACTGTGCGACGCCTGGTTTTTTTCGGATTTCTTCTCCCCGCTTATCAAAAATTTTTTTTCCGATTTCTGCCCCCGCTCATCAAAAAATTTTTTTTTTGGATTTCTCCTCCCCGCTCATCAAAAAAATGTTGGGATGGAAAATTTTTTTTTTAATTTCTCCCCCTCCGCCCATCAAAAAAAAATGTTGGGATGGGAAAAAATTATGTTAGGATCAAAAAAATTTTTTTTTGGATTTCTCCCTCTCGCCCATCAAAAAAATGTTGGGATCAAAAAAATTTTTTTTTCGGATAGGATTAGGTATTAAGAAAATAATATAATAAGGGGGCCCTCCAACAATTTTTTTCCCTGGAGCCCCATGACGTCTAGTTACGCCACTGCACATTAAATTTTATAAAGCATAAAAGGTCGACCTACTGCTGTGTTTCTCAAACAACAACAAAAGTACGTTTATCCAAACTCAGCTAAGTATCCAATATACAAAACCTAAAATAATCTTCCCAGCAAACATAGCAAGTCTGGCAAAGAGCCGGGCCAATGCATTTATTGCCTGGCAACTGTCACTTGTCGTATAATGATACTGGCCCTGTGTCTTATAAGTAACTATAGGGTGATGGTAAATATTCTTTGTTGGCCCAATAACGATAAAATGGCAGTTGACCGTTGATTATTTCAAAATTATTCTGTTGCAATATGTAATATAGCTATTATGTCTTATTTAATCATAAAATAGACTACATGTAGGTAAGTATTGCTTTTTTTTTTATTAATGTAGGAAAAAATATGAATCATACCAACACCACCTATTAGTCCGGGAGCCCGTGTATAAAATGGCTGACTATCCGGCGAACTTTGAAAATATGAAAATTGGATTGTTCTTATATAAGTTAGCAATGAATGGACCGTCAGCTGGTTGGGTAGCGGTGGGGGTGGCTGTCAAAGGGTTGAGAACACGTAAAAAAAATTGAGAAAAAAAAACTATCCGGCGAACGCTGAAACTTATATGAGGGGAAGATTATGTTATATAATGAAAGTAGAACATAGTCAGCTGGACGGGGGGCGGTGGATTTACCGTCAGCTGATCGATCAAACAGGTCCAAAAACATGAAAAATTTAAATTATTCGGCGAACTTTAAAATTTGGGTATAAGATAACATTTACACTGAGAGTCACGAAAAACATAGTCAGCTGCAAGTATGTGGGTGGAAAAGTCGTCAGCTGGTACAAAACAGTGCCGAGTGTTGATCACCTGCGAGGCAGCGCGCATCACCTTTCTTGCATCAGCTGACGACTTTTCCACCCACATACTTGCAGCTGACTACGTTTATCGTTAATCTTAGTAAGAATATTATCATATACCCGAATTTCAAAGTTCGCCATAAAGATTTAATTAGTAATATCGATATTGATAACTTAATGTTAGAAAACGTGCGTGCCGCACTCCCGAGTTTCTTTTTTAATTTGATTAAACATTCAATTTATTATTAATATACATTATTTTATGAGAATACAAATTAATACATTCTATATTTCAAAATTATACAGGATGATCTGCTCAGAAAATTTATTTAGTTTACTGAAAATAAAAATAAATTTATTCGGCTTCCGATAACAGATCTTCCTTATTTTCATTTTCATCCAACTCATCACTCTCTTGATGCTCAGTGGGTGAAAGATCATTTTTTTCTTTGTCACTCGCATCTAAAAAAAATTATTATTTATAAAAAATTGATAAGGATTATAATAGGATGAAAAGTGAAAAGCACAAAAGTTTGAATAATTTACCAGAGGAGAACCTAAATAATGTCGTTAACATAATAGGGAAGTTTGTTTGCACGATGTATGGGTTTAAAGCTATAAAAAACGTTAATGATGCTCGTGTAGCTACCTTCACTAAGGTGTATAAATTTAGCGAAAATGATAACGAATTTCGGTTACCACACAAAAATGTTGATGCATCTCTCTCGCCTCCGTCGAAATCGGAACTTGTACAGCACGTTTTAAGAACTGTATATGTATTTATACGATTTGGAACAACGCACACAAACAAGTGCCAAACAAGTGCCATCTACATTAGATCCCTTTGTTATGGGTGACAGCTTGAGGAAAACAAATTTAACTTGCAAGTGGTTTGATGGAGATCAATTACTTCCGTAAGTGGAAATGATTATCCGAGATGCCACAAATACTGAAGGTATTATATCATTTGTGCTTTTCACTTTTCATCCTATTATAATCTTAATCAATTTTTTATATATAATAATTTTTTTTAGATGCGAGTGACAAAGAGAAAAATGATCTTTCACCCACTGAGCATCAAGAGAGTGGTGAGTTGGATGAACATGAGAATGAGGAAGATCTGTTATCGGAAGCCGAATAAATTTATTTTTATTTTCAGTAAACTAAATAAATTTTCTGAGCAGATCATCCTGTATAATTTTGAAATGTAGAATGTATTAATTTGTATTCTCATAAAATAATGTATATTAATAATAACTTGAATATTTAATCAAATTAAGAAAAGAAACTCGTGAGTGCCGCACGCACGTTTTCTAACATTAAGTTATCAATATCGATATTACTAATTAAATCTTTATGGCGAACTTTGAAATTCGGGTATATGATAATATTCATACTAAGATTAACGATAAACATAGTCAGCTGCAAGTATGTGGGTGGAAAAGTCGTCAGCTGATGCAAGAAAGGTGATGCGCGCTGTCTCGCAGGTGATCAACACTCGGCACTGTTCTGTACCAGCTGACGACTTTATCACCCACATACTTTCAGCTGACTATGTTTTTCGTGAATCTCAGTGTAAATATTATCTTATACCCAAATTTTAAAGTTCGCCGAATAATTTAAATTTTTCATGTTTTTGGACCTGTTTGATCGATCAGCTGACGGTAAATCCACCGCCCCCCGTCCAGCTGACTATGTTCTACTTTCATTATATAACATAATCTTCCCCTCATATAAGTTTCAGCGTTCGCCGGATAGTTTTTTTTCTCAATTTTTTTTACGTGTTTTCAACCCTTTGACAGCCACCCCCACCGCTATCCAACCAGCTGACGGTCCATTCATTGCTAACTTATATAAGAACAATCCATTTTTCATATTTTCAAAGTTCGCCGGATAGTCAGCCATTTTATACACGGGCTCCCGGCCTATATTGACGGCACACCACTGAACTCTGCTATATAAATGGAAGGCCAGTATAGGTATATGCGCGTAAACAAAATGCGGCAATTACGACTTAGATTAAGTGGTAACGAATTCAAAAACTATAAGCCATGCGTCGACGCAGTAGAGAAATTAATGTCTGTGCTTGAACCAAACGGCTGTCTACGGGAGTTACGCGCCGACGCCAGGCTGACGCAATTCTGTGTTTTATTTCTTTTTCATAGATTCTGTAGCGTAAGTCTTGAATTAGATGCAATTTCCAGAGTCGGTGTCACCATTTTATTCTTTGTTTATTCTGTCGTTTGTGTAAAGTTGTTATAAATTGATTATTTTGTGTAATATTTTGTGACTGTTATAAACAAAGTTAATTAAGACAATATGGTGCAATCTTGTATGGTACTGTGTTGCAAGAATCGGGGCAAAGTACCGGGTTTTAAACATGGAGGTAGAATATAAATAAGGAGTAGCCATAAAGCTTATATCCTACAGTGAGAAACGGCCGCAGAAGGCGTGGCTTGTGATCATACTGTCATGAACAGCTCGCCAGGTCCTGATTAAAAAAAAGTTTATACAGAACTTGAGGAGAAACATGTTAGTTGACTTTATACATTGACACTACCATATATTAAGCCAGTAGGGTAATGAATGAGATGACGGTTTCACATTTCAAGTACTTAAATATAATATAATATAATCTAAAATACAATCTAAAATAAATAGAAAGTAGGTTCAACATATCTTTTGAGTACAGACCTGTTTTAACCTATGAAAAGTGATTCCAAAACATTTCTTCTTATCGATACTACTTTGATTTGTGCAGCTACTTGGCGGACACGAAATCATATGTTATGGTGAAAAACACTATTTTCTATCAAAAATATTTATTTTATAATAATATTATTTTAAGATACATGGCACGTTTTGTTGACGTTTCGATCATACTAAAATGAGGAATATGCTGCCACATTCCGCTTCTTATGGCGACTCCTTATTTATTCAACCTCCTTGGTTTTAAACAGTTGCAGTAACAATAAGACCGGCTCTGACGTATTTTGTAGTGCGATTGCGCTCCTCCTGTAGGTCGCCATACTTGCGCGAGGTTCAATTTGGCGTAAAAATTGGTATGAATATTGACCTTCCATTTATATAGTAGAGTTCAGTGCGGCACACTGGCAAGTGCAAATTCGCAATTGATGAGTCATCATCAGAGAACTTATACCATAGAGAAGCGACAATATCGGCGATTCCTTTGACATTTTATGGCCCGGTTCTAATGACATTGATATGAGTGAAAGACAACCTCTTACACTGAGAGAACTGTAAAGTTTGATGTACACTGAAAGTAATTCAGTATAATATGTTCTCAACACAATCTCTTACACTGAGAGAACTTTAAAGTTAGATGTACACTGAAAGTAATTCAGTTTAATATGTTACTATACCACATATTAAATATAACTAAATAATAGTTTATGTTTTAAATACTATTAGTTTCTAAAAAAGGCTAAAAAAACGTAAAAAAAATGTAAATAATATATTAAATATCAAATATTTACATTCACATATAATAGAATGTATTGTATTGGTATACGTTATCAAAACATATTTTAGAATAATATATTGTAAATAATATTACAATTTATTCTATTTTAATATTTTTTTGTTTATAATTCTAAAAATTAAACAAACATGTTTTACAAAAAAGATTTTTATTTCTAATATACCTAAATTCTATTGCTAAGTTGAATATACAGGGTAGTATAGTACGTCCCTACAAACACAAAAGTTTGGCCCTTTAGCGGACCATCACTGTGCCAGAAATGAAACTTCTGGCCCAGTGATGGCCCACTGATGGGCCGATCTTCGGTGTTTGTTGGGGTATTATATGCTCATGATACAACACTATTATATTTTGGATTATGATGATGATAACTAGTAATATATTAAATATGACTCGAGGCAAATATCACTTTTGGTTTCAGATTAATAAGTTAACGCACTCAATTTTAGTTGTCATAGGGTCATCATATTGATGCGTTACAGAAAAAAAATAATTTCTCCTGTTATTGGAATTCTTTATAATACGAACTTTTATATCTAGAAAATATTTAAAAATATATACTATTTCCTCTTATATTCACACTTACAATATATAATTTCTATTTGGGCCACAGCCAATAATTCTGTTATGAAACCTTTAAAATCATTACAAAATAAGAAAGCTATAAAATGTAACTACAATCTTGCATACTTGGAATCTACAATAGCGCATGTGTACGTAACGTCACAACTAACCTCAAAAATATATATTTCTTATGATTTACATGTATTACGTAGCTATTATTAAAATGTCTGTCTAATTCCTTTACTTTCAACCACCAAAATCTAGTTCAATGTAATGTTTATGAAGTTTTAAATCGTTTGTCCCAATAAAATAAGACACTTTTTGCAGGTTAGAAATATAATCTATAATTAGCAGTCTATTTTTATTAGGCAACAATATTGAAATATTATTTGGGTGAATTTTTAAATATTTGCTTGGAGCGAGTATGGCTCCAAGCTAGAAATGCGTATAGAAACATTAAAAATAAGAATAAACTTTAAAAACTTAAAATTTGAGGTTATGTTAGTTATATGATGCACATACCCTATTAGTTTATATAAACCAAATAATCTACTTGATATCGACTCGATATATACACTAAAAATTATAAATGTGACAAAATTTTAACCTTCCTGTTTACTTTTTTGTCGGTTTTAGTAGTTTTTAAATCCAGATTTGTGTATTTAATGGAATAAAAAATCTTCATTCTTATAAATAAATTTTTAACATATAGTTTTGGGAATTCTAAACATGGATGAATAAAATCTGTGTTGTTCATTATGTTAAATAACGTATTAGAAACTGCTCGTCTAGTACAAATTTCCTCAAATTGAGAATTAAATATATGTTCTAATTTGTAAATAAAATTGACAAATTCCTCTGGAGGTGATAGCAGGTTTCCGTAAATATTTTTTTCGGTGTTAAAAGCTTTGAAATAAACTAATAACATAGGCCCACAAAAAAAAAGTTGTCTGCGCCGCGGTATTGACCATACCTATCCCTTGTATTTTGACCCGCTGAATACGAATCTGACCTTAGTTTTTCCCCTATACGTCAGGTTTTTTTTTTAAAGCAAAAAAGTTTAATATTTATATATTTATTTTCTATTAAAAGAAAAACCTGACGTGCTGGAGAAAAACTAAGATCAGATTCGTGTTCAGCGGCTTAAAATACAAGGGATAGATGTGGTCAGTACCCCCGCGCAGATGACTTTTTTTTTGTGGGATTGTGCCACACTGAGTGTGGCACAGTGGCAACCAAAAAAAGTGGTCTGCGCGGGGGTACTGACCACACCTATCCCTTGTATTTTGAGCCTCTGAACACGAATCTGACCTTAGTTTTTCCCCTACACGTCCGGTTTTTTTTTAACAGCAAAAAATTCTGTTGAATCGTGATATGTACATATTTATTTGCTGTTAAAAAAAAACCTGACGTATAGGGGAAAAACTAAGGTCAGATTCGTATTCAGCGGCTCAAAATACAAGGGATAGGTGTGGTCAGTACCCCGGCGCAGACAACTTTTTTTTTTGTGGGCCTGTGTAATTTGTTTATATTTAGTGTCTTGCATTGTTTCCCAAAAGATTTACAAATATCGCAAGAGTGTACCTCAAGGGTTTTTTTCAAAAAATATCCGCAAACATAAGTGAAAGCATTTTGCGTGGGTATATTTTCTTTCGTATAGCTGTAATCAGGAAGAACAAGGGCTTTAGGAGGTTTCTCTTCTTCCTGTTCATTAATCGTGTCAGTTATGTTAGTAGATTTTATAGTCATTAATAATTCATCTAAATCATCCTTGCAATTCATGTGATCAGAATGAAAATAGTTTTTTGTTTATCGATTTTTACTTCTATTTGTACATGTGTTAAAATAAAATATATTTTAAATTTTACTTTTTTACTTCCCTCTTAAAGGAACCCTCTCCCTTCAAATCTATTTTTAATAGCATTTACCTATATTTTTTTGAACAAAATTATCCCATTCGTATGTATAATAAATTCTATATCAAGAAAATATTAAAATACACACATTTTAAATGAAAAAATACAATTTTTCAATACATCCCCAAACCAGAGGTTATATCGGACACATTTAAAAAATAATAAAAAAACATATTGCTCACCTTAATTTACTTTTTTTACATCAAAATAAGTTCCCTAAATATATCTCTATCAATGTGCTTAATCAGATTTAAATTACGCAGATTCGTTCTTGAAATATTCAAAAAAATCTTTAGAAATCACTAGATATATACCCAACAACAACAACAAAACAAATTTATTTGACATTTCTTGTTACAAGAATGCACCTCATCGGATCCCGGCCCGGAGCCAACCAGACAACCACGGCGCGTAGCGTCGTGGAAAATGTGTGGTTGGACGAGGCGGGTCCGATTTGGTTTAACGATAATGCTTGTTGCAGCTAGGTCACCTGTATGCCTTAGGCAGACTTAAAACTAGGTTAAAATTAGGGAATGTGCTCGCACGAGCCTAAAACTAATGAATAAAAAACTTAAAACTAACACTTGCACTGCATTTACAAATTTTTGGTGGCTGATACGGGAAAACAGAATTAAACGAAAAAACCCGTTCGAGCAAATGACGTCCTTGTGGTCTGATCGCCGATAACGATAACTTTCACAGCAAAGGACACACCACTGGTGCTCTGTTCTCTAACTCAGAGAATTAGACCAATGGTGGTTGGGTCATCTTTGACGCAATGTAAACATGTGGAACTGACAACTAAACAACCTATTTGTCATATGCCACGGTACACGCGGGAAGCCTTGCTGTCGCTTCTCTATGGTATAAGTTCTCTGTCATCATGTCATCAACAGAAGGGCAAAGCTATGTGCTTATTCTTTCGTGCAAATCGTCAATTGACAATTTGCACGAAAGAAAGTTCAGTAAAAAGTGTCATGGCGCACAGTATAGGGTTGGCTAACCCGAACTGGAACTGATACTTTGGAACAGGTCCGGTGGGTTGGACTAGTGGAACTGATCTCAACTAATAAATACGACAGGTACGAATATTAGTCCGAGTATTCCGAGTCCGGCTGAACTTTTTAGAGACCCGGTGCGGCGCGCGCACTTTATAGACGGATGGACTGGTTGAACTAAACGAGTACGACTAGTACAGTACAAGATTACGAGTCCCTTTGCACCAGTCCAGCCCACTGGGTCCAGTTTGTCTGCCGGTCCGCTCAGCCGTTCACCGAGCGAGTTGGTCAGCATGGACTAGGAACTGAAACTGATCTTTGGACTAGGTTCTTCTCTGAACTGGATTAGGTCCGAACTGATCCGTAAAAATATTCGGATCAGCCATCACTAGCACAGTATAATAATGGTATCGTATCACTGTAATTCACTGCACATGTTGACCAACTCGTCTAATTTCCAAACTTTGCAACAATTAAATACCTATAATATAATAATCATAACGTCGTTTTCATTATCTTTAATGTTAAACCTACTTCCATTGAATATAAATAGTCTTTATTAGGTTGTTTCGTAGTCTACAATATTTAAAAAATGTCGAATTATGCAATTTGTCAAACACTGTTTCCAACTCTCAGTTTACTAGAAGAGTAAGAGAGTATTTATATTCTACCTCCATGAATTATTAGATACCGATTTTTGCATTTGCATTCTATAGGTACTAGACGTGTTGGCAACACTGCCTGTCGGTAGATTCTGTTTGGCTTTGGGCTAGTGATGGGGCAAACGGCGATTTCCTGATCACTGTGATCGCCACGGTGATCGTTCAGTTATCACTGTTCTTTGTAGCAGTGATTATATCACTCTTTGGATCGCTTAGACGATTGTGTTCGGTTCATTACAAATCGGCAGTTTCAGAGCAGAGAGTATAAAGTCACAGGAGGGAGTGTTTAGTACTGAAATCTCAGAGACGGAAGTCGTCATCAGGTACACCGTCGATGACTAATTATTTTGGAATGTGGTGTACTGTATTGTAGGTTATTGGATAACTTTTCACGTGTAAATTTAATATGTGTACTATAAACTAACGTATTACTTTATTTAAGAGCGTTATAATTATGTAAACTCGTCGCATTGTAATTTTTTAAAAGAAGTATTGTGTTATTGTTTTGATAGCAGTGGCGGAGATGCCGTAAAAGAAAGTAATGGTTATTTAATTCCTATTTAACAATGATAGTTTCAGATTTGAAGTATTTTTTTACACTGCGGTATTGAAATCTAAATTCAGGGAATATAGTAGGCGATACTTTGAAATTTATTTTTCTGAGAAAGTAGATATGTATATGTAATATCATTATTACTTTTGCGATGCCACTGGAAGAACGTCATATCCGCCGGCGGCCATCTTGGTACACCATCGCGGTCCCCAAGGTCACGTATATAAGCTCCCTCCTGTGACTTTATACTCTCTGTTTCAGAGCAGAGCGCTTTGTGCAGTTTGCCAAACATTCAATCGCGTAACGTGAATCGCGTTATACCGCCTGCCTTTCGCTACTTTGCGACCATAGAAAAGAGTGATTTAATCACCACTTCTTTTCTCACCAATCGCTGTTAGCGATTGCTCAGTTGAAACAACAGGTGATAAGTAGCAGCGACGGTGATCGCCGTCACATCTCTACTTTGGGCTTTGGCATTTGTGCTAGTGTGGTTTTGCGAAAGGTCTTGGTTTTTTTTACTGATTATAATTACTTCGATACAATGGTTAAATTAACTGCAGAGTTAATACAAAATTCCATGCAATATATAAATCCTGTAAAAGATAGGGAGCTAGATCTAAGAGGTGAGTCAACAAATAGTAAGTGAGGTTAGAATTTGGGATAAAAAATATTTTTTACAGGCTACAGAATACCGGAAATTGAAAATTTAGGTGCAACTGGTGATCAGTTTGACACTATAGACTTTTCAGATAATGATATACGTAAGCTAGATGGTTTTCCGTATCTAAAACGCTTAAAATGTTTATTATTGAATAATAACCGTATTGTGTAAGTACACTATTTATTTTAATGTTGCTGTTATATAGCTTGTAGATATTTGACTTTTATTATTTAATTTCAATTTGTTATTTAGACGTATTGGAGAACATCTAGAAGAATATATCCCAAACGTAGAGAGTCTCATTCTTACTGGCAACCAGATTGACGAGCTAGGAGATATCGACCCTTTGGTTAGCCTCGAAAAACTTACTACTTTAAGTTTAATGCACAACCCCATTACAGCAAAACAACATTATAGGTTATATGTGATATATAAACTTCCACAATTGAAACTGCTTGATTTCAGAAAGATCAAGTTGAAAGAGAGAGAAGAAGCTAGAACATTATTCAAGAGCAAAAAGGGCAAAGAAATGCAAAAGGAGATCACCAAAAGGTCAAAGACTTTTGTACCTGGTGGAAATATCAATATGGTTAAGAGTAAAGGTAACTTATTTATTAAATATAGAGAGAAGATTATGAGTAGTACTTAGTACAGTACCCTACTTAACTAGAGGTTCTACCTTCGGAATGTCATATGAATTAGATTTCGTTCATTTTTGGCAACTTAATAGTAAATGCATCAAAGAAAAGCTTCTATATTTTGCAGGGGTTTGCTAATTTATAGGGGGTGGATGCCACCCTTTTTGAGGGAGTGACAAAAAAATACAAAATCATTGGTGTTGAAAGGGAATCGAATTTTGAGCAGAAATGGTTCTATGTTCTATGCAACTTTTCATATGAATTGATACTTAAGTACTCTTTCAGTTATAACGACTTGAAAATTGGACTTTAGTTTGAAAAAAACATCAAATAGGTAACGCAAAAAGTATTACACTGAGCGAAAACATGCTAGAGAAAAGTAAGAAGGCTACTAAATTGAGTATGACTTTTTTCTAATTTCTGTAGAATTAATGGTTTCGGAGATCTGGAAGTACATAGATGATGTCCGAATGTTTATAAGACAAGTATGGTTTAAATATTAAATATTTCAGAAACTACGGCACTTGTGTCAAAAATGCTAACCAGCGAAATGAGAGGCTATTAATTAGGCTTTCAAATGATTTTGTGACTATTTCTATAGCATAAAATACAAGGAAGTTATGACAGAAAGAATGTACCTACTTCTTCACAATTTTTTAATAAAATCGTTGCCATTTTGTTAATGTAAATAGTCAGTAATTAAAAAAGTATACTCCCATATACTGTTTTTCATTAACATATAAGTAGTATGACATAGACACTCAAATTTTTTTGTTCATTTGGTTTTACATATTTTTTACCTCTAGGTACTGTACTATAAGTATACTTATTACTATTTTTATTCACCATTTCACCTCTCTATTGAAACTCTTTGGTATTTTAACCCATTAACGGCTAAGACAATAAGAAGTTGCCATTTTAGAGATATTTTTATTAAAGTACATTAAGAATACATAAATTAAGACTAATTTGGCATTAAAAAAAAATATGTAAATATTTGAAAAAAAAACACGTAGGTGCGTATACGCACCTTTGGCGGAAACCGACATGTTAATATGCATCAAGCAGGACTGAATCTCCAAGTGCCAATCCAAAATTAGAAAAATTTTTTGTGTGAGTGATTATTTTTCCTACTTAAGTTAATAAAAAACCGATTAAGATCTTCTTTTGGACAAGAACTGTTGGTCTTCTGTAATATTAAATTAGGAATAATTTCGTTTTTGATTATATTGGTTCTGAATTAAAATGTTTCTCCTCGCCTTTAAAATTTTGATATGTGGAATACCTATCTGAAAAAAATATATTTATATGTTTATTTGTGTTTTTCCTGCTTTTTAATTGAATGTCCGAAAACTTTGACTTGTATGTGACCGGGCTGCATAGCCACTTGAGCCATCCCTCCCAGTCCGCCCCTATTTCACAGTACTTACATGTATAGTTGAAGTAATCGTATTAGTGAGAAGTGTGGTGAGGGGCCATCCATAAAAGACGTCACGCTCCGGGGGATTCGTAATTACGTGACTAAGTGTGCTAGGGGGGGGAGAGAGGGGTCTGACTCAGTGTGACGTAATGAATGGTGAACGAATCAAGAAAAGAAAAATATTGTAATTTTTTTTTTTGATTTTTAGTACCTAGAACATTGCGCCCATGAGGCGACAAAATTTTTTTTTTGGATTTCTACTTAGCAACCCCCCCCCAAAAAAAAATAATGGGGAGGGGGTCTCTATAAGCGTGACGTAATTTTTTGGAGGGGTCTAACTCAGCGTGACAAAACGTGACAATGGGGGGGAGATATTGTAAGTGTAATATTATAAATTATTATTATTTTATATCTATTTACGATATCGTTAAATCCGGCTTTGCGTTCTGCACCCCTTGCCTCTCAAAGTCGCTCACAAATGCGATTGCTTCAACTATAGTTGATTGTCTCATTTATTTATTTTTGTACGTATTTGAAGTTCAAGTAGATATTTAGCAGGAATATAGTACAAAAATAATCATATTTCTTCTTGGTGTATTTTTAGGTTTAAGTGATGAAGAAGTGAGGAAGATAAGAGAGGCAATTACCAGGGCTAATTCTTTAGAGGAAGTGGAAAGGTTACAGAAAATTTTACAATCTGGTCAAATACCTGGGAATGAGCATAATGGAAGTATGTAAAAATATAGTTACTGTATAAGTATTTGTCTAGAAATACTAGAAATGAGCTTTCTCTCATCGACAGCTTATCTAAAAATAAACTTATTTCTTAATCTGTTATTCATAACTATTTACACAGAATTTTATTTTCTAAAAGTAAATATCTTGAACAAAACTATACATTGCCACAAATTCAAGATAAATTCATAAAAATTTACGGTAACTTTCATTATTAACATGTTTATCAGAAGGAGGCTTTTTTAGTGTCCCTCATTTGATTACTTCCTGTTAAATGTGTCAGATTTTCGAAATATCCCTAGTTTTTCTACTACAGTCAGTTTTAATGAAAGCAGGAATAGAAATTTTTCTCAAGAACATTGTGCCATTATAATTATTCTTTATGAAAAAAGTAGAAACCAGTTCAACTCGACCCAAGAGTTTGGAGTGTCGCAATTAACGTTTCCTTGCATATGCCAATGGTTTGTAGACTGGTAGTAATAGCAGAAGACTCACACTCATAAGTGTGACCTGAAATATATATTACGAAAACACTAATAGGCCCGTTCAGCATTTTTTTTTTATTTTAGAAATCGAAAGTAGAACACTTTTTAAGGCAATTTCCAAATTTTTAAGTTTTTATTAAATTACCAAAGTTGGACCGCGCGAAAACGGGCCGGAGCTTCGCGAGATGTCACTTTGCAGATGCTGATCAGGTGGTAGTCGAGATTTAACGTGACTTTGTGTTAGATATATGATGATGCACATGTCCCAAGCGTGTGGCGGGTATTATTGTGTTTCTCTATAGAAGCGGCGTTTCATTGTTAAATTATATCTGTTTTATCTCCTTGCTGGTTTAAAATGAGTAGTGTTTATGCAGAATGACGTCACGAATCGGCGAAGCGCTTTGTACTGGAACTCAATCTTTAACATTGAATATCTAATGATTGGATATACTTATGAAGCTGAAATTTTAACAGCTTATCTAGATGATCGAATTCTATTGAATGCCATAAAAAAAATAACGAAAAAATAATTATCGGTAACAAGCCCATTGTTCTTTCGGTGTAAATAAGTAATATATCCAAAAATTTTATTACTGTACTAAACTATTATAGCTGTCAGCTGCGGTCGGCTCACAGTGTGATTACTGTGATTGGGAAGAAAAAATTCCAAATATTGTCTTTTCAATTTTTATCAATTATCAGAATATGACCATTAGTGATTTGCCTCGCCAACTCAGGCTTAAAATTTCCAACTTTTGCCAAGTCTTAGTAAGTCTTACCCCCCCCCCCCCAAGGCTACGGCCCTGACCATGCCGATTAAAGTGTTAAATGATAGGATAGCTGATATTGAACTTGTCAAACTTAAATAGCCTGTCGGCATTATGATACTGTACTGCAGTGTGCATCTTATTAGTAAAACTGTCTTATTTCGGAATTATTAAATTATTCACAGAATAATGTAAGTTTTTACATTTACATTACTCATGATGATTGATTGTTCTAGTAAATTTGTCATATAAATGCAATAATTAAACTAATTTTTTAGGACGTCAAAACGGCCATCTAATGGATTATGAGTAGGATTTTCTGATTGCAATGGATGGTAAAGTATAAGTTCGCAGGAAATTTATCAGAATATTTTCTTATTAATTAATCTCACAGATTACAGTTACACTTTGTAACAGTTTTATATAAATTAGGCTGATAAGAACATTGTTATAACTACAGGTAGATAGTAATAAAAGCTTGTGACTACATATTTTAATGATTTTTGAGGTTGAGAAGCGATTGGTATTACATTACACATTTTTTTTTCGTTACGGGTTAAGCTGCCAGCAGCCTGCTGTACTAAAGCTTTAGCTTATTGTACCCTATAGTCTCATTAATCCATGAATCCTGCTCACATTTTTACTAATCCTCTATGTGAACACCAGTATGCTGAGGTCAATTAGTGTGTGCAAATAACATACATTTACACATCCTCCTACAGGTTAGCACCAAGGATGTTGGTTAGTTTAAAATAATATGCGCCCGTCGCGGTTGCCTGTGCTCTATGCATAGATGCTAGTAGGAAATAATCTTCGAATTATTAGTAGCTTGTGCACGTAGTCATTATCCACACAGCAAAACTTTATTTCAGAAATATTTCAGGTATATGACTTTGAAACATTGACAATATTTCTGAAATGTTTCGAAACGTTTGTGGAATATTTTTGAAAGATATATAATCATGCCGATGTCCGCCCTGCGTAATATAACATTGTTATATTTCTGAAATATATATAAGCAACGTTTTGCAAAATTGAAAAAAGTACAGTCGTATATTGGTTTTATAATCAATTATTACCTTTAAAAAAAAACAACTGAAATTTTTTTCGCAATTATTTTAACAAAAAAAAAGAAAAAACCGAATGAGTAGAAATCGAACTGCCGACTTCATGACTTGTAACTCAACTCTTTAACCGATTGGACACTGAACTGACTACATACATACTACTACTTATTTAAAGACTTATATAGTTGGGAGTAGATTTTGCCTAGCAGTTTTAATCTAATTTTATTAAAAGAACTCGATACCTGCACAAATAAGCTACCGGATCTTAGACTAATATACCTATTTATTTCAAAATGTAGAAAACATTTGAATGTTTATTAAATGTTTAGTATTAAATATCATTAATAATTTACAAAAAAAATGTGTGTGGTATTCGCTGGTATGTATACGGACATAAAATGTACATACTTCGCATACATAAAATGGACATTCAGAGGACGTCCATTCCATACAATGTCAAAGTAAATCCGATGATGATCCAGTTTATGTCCATGGACATCAGTACATTAAATGGGCATAAAACGGACGTCCGGAGAACATCGCGTGCTATTAGGGAAATGAAAAAAAAATGAAGAAATAACGTGAAGGGACACATGGTTCTGCTCATTGACTCCTAATCCTAATTTTAATATATATTATATCTCACTGTTATATTATAATTCTAATGTCACTTAGTAGTTTAACACCTAATAAATTATTTTGGATAACAGTTTCTTTATATTTTAGCACCTTAGTGTCAGCATGCATACCATTTTAAACTAACAGATTTCCCTAGTGCCGACATACAGGAAGATGTATAAACGTACGTTCTTTCACACACTAACTGACTTCATCACTCTGGTGCCCATACATAGTATGTAAAAATGCATCCTGTTCCTCCCAAAAAAAGGCGAGAGTATGCTCGATGGGAGAATCACTATAACTGTGCATTATGGTGGTCCTTATTTTGCGACATTGATTTCTTTTCGATCTCACTCTCTAAAGTTTTTCCAATTATTTTAAAAATGAAGTATACAAAATTTTAACTCGATCGGATTACGCTAACCCGTGCCTCAAGGCCATTAAAAGTCACTGAAATACGCAATTTTCATCGATAGTTTTCTCCTACAATTTTTTTGGCCATGGTTCCAATTATTTAAAAAATGAAGTAACTCGATCGGATAACGCTACAAGGATAATGCCACAAGGCCATTAAAAGTCACTAAAATACGAAATTTTCACCTATTTTCAAAATTATCTTGTTACTGGTTGATCATATCGAAATTTTCTACATTTTTAATAGAATGAAACTCTCATTTTCTAAAACTTCGTTTAATTGTATTTTTCTCATACAATTAATACTTTTCAAAATAATGGATTTTGATTGGCGTAAACAGATACTAGGACATTCATATTCTCAATATTGACGTCTTAGCGGATGTTTTAGATCCCATGAATTATTCGAATTGGCTTCTCAATAATACCTTACAATCGAAATTTTGTACTACTGGCCATATAAAATGGGCCTCTCAAATTTTCATAGTGTAATTTTGACTTTAAACATTATTTGCATGTTTTCTACGTCGTTTCCAAATGACCTCAAACTGATCTTAAATTTGTATTGCTTGAAATAAAAAAAAATCTTTTCAGATATTTACATCAAATCTTACTCTGAAGTATTACCTACGCACAAACACGCACACCACATATAACTAGACAACCCCCAAATCCCAAATCCAAAACCAAGGCTGTCCGCAGATATATATCCAAACCCACCGGCATTGTCAGTGCCGCACAACCTTTCCGAAGCTTTTCCCATCAGCTCCTTGCTGATATCAGCACAACGTTCAGCAGATGGAGAGTTTTCCTGAAATATCAACTGTTTTCTATAGTCCACTCTTCGGTTGATGTGGACAAAAAAATAAGATCTCATTTTCTCAAAAGTTTCTCAAAAGTTCTCTTCTTTTTTAGCTGTACTTTCAAATGTTTTTTATAGACATCTTTATCTCGAATATAAGATTCCACCTCTGGACAATGTTGTTTATTATACGTTAATATCCAGACTTTTTGCCAAAATGTTAATATTTCGCAAATAATATGCAAAACGCTTTTACAAAATGTCATTTTAACTTCTTTGAAATTGAAATAAACTCACTTAAAACTTGTCTGCTAAATGGCAATTTACTGCCGATAATTTGAAACATAAAACGGTTAATGGTTCATGGAAAATCAGATGTCAAATGGTGAAAGAAACTTAACCGACTCAGTGGTTCAGTGCTTACGTGTTAGCATTGAGACCACGGATTTCCTGCTTCGAGGGCTTCTGGCTAGAGTATGGATATTTAGTGCCGTTTTTAACAAGTTAACGAAACTGTAGCAATGGCCTAGACCCGATTGAGTGAAATAAAGTGGTTAGTTGCTGTTATCTCTACTGAGTTTGAGCTTCAGCTGCAGCAGATGGCAATATCGCAGGAAATCGTTGTTGTTAAAAAATGACCAATGAAAAAGAGTGTTGAGGTCGTACGCCTAGCAGACAACTGCGACAGATACCGTGTTGCTATAAGACATCCCTACAATAAAAGGAAGCTAATTCGATTAATTCATGGGACACAAAACGTGAATCCTGGCATTTCAACGAGAACATGGATGTTCTGGTGCCTATTTATGCCAACCGAAGCTTCATTATTCCTATTCAACTATTAAGTAAATGTATGAGAAAAATGCAAAGAAATGACATTTTATAAAAATAAATTTTCTTCCAATTATGTATGTATAACATTTCGATGTAATCAACAGTACATGAGATACTATTGAAAATAGATGAAAATTGCATATTTTAGTGACTTTTAATGGCCTTGTGGCACAAGTTAGCGTTATCCGATCGAGTTAAAATTTTATATACTGCATTTTTTAAATAATTGGAACCATTTTAGGGAATGAGGCCGAAAAAATTGTAAGAAAAAACTATTGATGAAAATTGCGTATTTCAGTGACTTTTAATGGCCTTGAGGCACAGGTTAGCGTTATCCGATCCAGTTAAAATTTTGTATACTCCATTTTTACAATAATTGGAAGACCGAAAAAAATCCAATGTAGCAAAATAAGGACCACCCTACTGTGCATTCACATAATATATGTGGTGAGGAGTTCCTCATCCAGACCACACATCCTATACTCTAGGTTGTCCCACACCCCTATATTGGTTAGGTGTATGTTTAGTGTTAGGAAAGCCACTGCACATCTCGGCTGTTTTTTGCTCAGCTTTAGCAATCCGTTGGACTTAGTTCTGGATGGTCTGCCAGCGATGAACATTGTTGTATAAATTAAGCTGATAAGAACATTGTTATAACTACAGATAGATAGCAGAAGCTCGTGACTTCACATTTTAATGATTTTTCGAGGTTGAGTAGCGATTGGTGTTACATATATACAATTCATATATTTCTACAAAATGAACAGTACAATGCTAGAAGCATAGACCGTATTTATATACTGAGTGTCCTAACATTTAGTTAACAAGCTGTATCTCCATTATTGGAGAAGAAAAAGATGAACTAAAAGGAACTTGTGAGAGGCATTAAATAGCCCTTCTGGTTACACCCTTTAAACTGTGTTGCTTATAACTCTTAAAAATCACCCATTTTTGTTTTTGAAATGACAACCCTTAATATTTTTTCGCTGCAATTGAATCTTGACTTCATTGTGGATACTGTAATTTTGCCCTTTTTACAAGCTTTTATTTAACTTGCCTTGTTAGTATGGGTCAGATCTTGCAACTGAATTTTAAAACGGTTATCCCCAACCGATTAAGATGAAATTTTGCATACACGTTTAGTTTGGATGACAATGCATGGTTAGCTAAGTGACGTCATTCTAAATCCAATATGGCGGACTCCCAAAGATGGCAGACCAGTTATTTTTAAAAAGTTTTTTTTTTAATTATAATTTTTAATATTGTACGTATGATTTCCTCCACAGGAAAGCAGTAAATTGCGGTATAATCACACAGGCTATAATATTAGAACTTGTTATAATGGTTTGAGGTTTGGGTGGAATTTGAAAGAGCACTGTTTGAAAATCTATTTGATGTAATTATAAAAAGCCTTGTTACCGTTACATTTGTGTAACTGAGATGCACATAAATAATTTTTAATTATTTTGCAATATGCGTTAATTATAATTATATGACTAAAATGTCAAGAACGGCATCTCACAGTGAAGTGTAAAATTTAAAAAACGAGAGTTGGGGGTGGTTTTTTTAAGGGTTTTAAAAATCAACAAGATTTTAAAGATGTAATCAGAAAGACTCTTTGATGTCCTTCCCAAACTCGGTAGTTAACTAAATTATGAAACACCTGGTTAGTGCAGACTGATATTTTGTAGAGGATTTTCATTAACAATTATAAGACCTCCATGATCTCCAAAAGTAGGCAACTTGATTGGTTGGAAATGTAACTAAAATTTATTATAAATAACAAATATTGATATATTGTTTTGATATTCATTGCAAAATAAGTAAATAATAAAGTACTTGGGACCAGAACACTAGAAACTTATTTATTAACCTACCTTGTTTACAGTATTATCACCACAGCTGGACGAGCACTGCTAAAAAGTGCTTTATTTTTCGAGCACCAAGCGCTGTTAATAGTAGAGTGCTTGAGGTTACTAACCACTCAAAAAATGCTTTAAATTCAGGAGCACTAAGCACTTTTTAAAAATTTAAATAATGGAGTATCTATTGATTGAGGCTAGAATTTCATTGAATTTATGTGTTATTTATAAAAAAGGTCAACAAAAACAACCTAGAAATAAATTGAGAGTTTTTTTAGAGGAAATATGTTACAGAAAAAAGTTGTTTCTAGTGCCAATGAAAGTTCAGATATGAAAGAGTATAGCAGAATAAGCATGGTAAAATGGCCCCAGAAGCGTTTGGGCCTAATTCAGTGTCAGTAGCTTAATAAACATGACATTTCGTTTTCATTTTTTATCTCTGCAAGTTGTGCGTTAATTATTATGAAAAAAATAGACATGTACATGTAATTTAAATGCATCTTAGGGAAAAAAATAAGCTGATTTTGCTGCCTCCTTCGATTAAAAGAAAATATTTAAAAATTAGAATATTTATTTTTTCATGAAAATAATGATTCGCATACACAAAACTTTTACCAAAATACATTGTTTTGAGTAGTTTATTGTAGATTTTTTCAAATTTTTTGAAGCGGTGCGCCATAATTAAAAAAAAAAATAAAAACTGTTACGACGCATTGTTTAGTGGTGTTTAACCATTGAAACTTGTCCGGTAGACCAGACCAGTGTATCCTTATGTATTTGGACCCGCTGAAACCGAATCCCAAGTTAGAATTATCAGATTGGCTCATTTTTCACCCCTAAACCCAAAAAACATCCCCCCCCAAAAAAAATGGTCTGTCTGTCGGACCAGACCAGTACATTCTTCCTGCTGAAACCGAATCCGAAGTCATAATTGGCTCGTTTTTCACCACCAATCCCAAAAAACACCCTCAAAACAAAAACAAGTGGTCTGTCCGGCAGACTATACCAGTGTATTCTTGTGTATTTTGATCTGCTGAATCCGGATTCGAAGTTAAAATTGATAGATTGGCTCGTTTTTCACCCCTAATCACCGTTTTCCCCCCCAAAAAATGGTCTATCCGGCGGACCATAACAATGTATCCTTGTGTATTTAAATCTGCTAAAACCGAATCCGAAGTCAGAATTGTCAGATTGGCTCGTTTTTTACTCCTAACCCCAAAAAACACCCCCAAAATACATAAAAGTGTCTGTTCAGCGGACCATACCAGTGTATTGTTTCTTACTAAATATATAAAGTTATTAAACATGCAAAGAGGTTATCAAATAAAGAATATATTTCAAAGGCGCAAAATAAGACTAAAGCCACATGGTCTTTAATAAAAAACATAATAGCGGAAAACTCTAAAACGACTAAAGATACAATTCTCAATCACTTCAGAAACACAGATTCCAGCTCGCTGGAGGTACTAAATGAGGCAAATAGGTATTTTGTAAATTCATGTCAAGACACAAATGCAAAAAATAATGTTGACTATAATATTATTAAAAGTTGCGCAACTAGTATTTTTCTTTGTCATGTTGATCCTTGCGAGGTTTCCCAAAGTATAAAGCAACTAAAAAATAAAAAGTCCGTAGGCGAGGACGAGATACCAGTAGTTTTGCTAAAAGAAGTATGTGACTTAATAGCGGCCCCTCTTGCCCATATAATAAATTTAGCCTTCAACACTGGTACTTTCCCAGAAAAACTCAGGACTGCATATGTTAAAGCCATATATAAAAAAGGTAAAGAAGATGAGCTAAAAAATTATAGGCCCATCTCTCTTCTATCGAACATCAGTAAAGTCTTCGAGGGAATTATATATGATAGAGTCATGAGCTTTCTGGAGAAAAATCATGTACTATCCGAATATCAAAATGGATTTAGAAAAGGAAAATCAACAATAAGGGCCATATACCAGGCTATGTTAAAAATAATTGAATCATTAAATGACAACAAAAAAACTTTAACAATGTGCCTTGATCTAACGAAGGCTTTTGACAGTGTTGATCGTGGGATTCTATGTAAAAAGTTGGAGTTGTATGGCATTAGAGGGGTGGCGTTGCGTCTAATGCGATCGTATATAATAGGAAGCAGTGTGTTGTCGAAATGGATAAACATAATGAATTATTAAAATCGAATGTTATAACAATAAAGAAAGGTGTTCCACAGGGATCCATTTTGGGGCCGCTGCTTTATATTCTATATACAAATGAAATACCAAGGACTGTTGAGCAGTCGTTGGTAATGTATGCAGACGATACGTCACTGATCTTTAGCGAGCCAGATATAGTTACTAGCCAACAAAGTGTAAGCAATGCAATGTGCTCAATGGATGCCTGGTTTTCGGCCAATAATTTATCACTAAATATTGAAAAAACACAATTTGTAAACTTTAGCTATCGACCTAGTGATACTTTTAACATATATTTTGAAACAAATAAAATAGAAACTAAAAATAGTGTTTCCTTCCTAGGTGTACACATTGATTATAGGCTTGACTGGGGAGTTCATATTGAGGCACTTGCACAGAGTATGGCCAGATACTGCTTTGCAATAAAAATAATTTCGGATAATGTTGGACAAAAAGAAGCATTAATAGCTTATCATGCATATGTACACTCAAAAATGAAATATGGTATAATTTTTTGGGGAAACTCTGCAGAAATACAGCGGATTCTTATCTTGCAAAAACGTTGCTTAAGAAATATTTAAAAAAAAAACGCAGACAGCTGTAAAGAAATATTTACTTCTAATAAATTGCTGACAGTAATTGGACTCTATATCTATGAGGTAGTGGTGTTTATAGTAGAAAACCCACTTTTCTTTAATAGTCACAATCACGTTTATGCAACACGAAACAAAGAAAACTTAAAACTTGATAAAGTCAATTATGCATATTTACAAAAAAATGTGCAATATACTAGTATAAAAATATGGAACAGAATACCTTCACAATTAAGAAATCTTCCCAAACATCAACTAAAAAATAAATTAAAACTCCCTACATGAGTTTCTAAATGATACTGATGTCTTTAATATAGGCCGTGAGTACTAGCTTAAAATACTTTATATATCTACATCCCATATAAAAAATTCTTTTCTCTTTCTTTTTATCAAAATAGATTGAAGTACTTTCAAAGCTAATCATAAACTCTAAGATTTAATGTTAACTGTTAGTTACAGTTCGTCTCAAACTTATAGCAACATGAGGCCCAGTGTTTCAATGCAAAGTTAAGCACTTTATCCTACAAGTAAATTAGCTAGAAGTTTAGAATATGCTTTTATTAAACACTTTAACATTGCAACTTCATATTCTCACCTTCCAGCTAATTTATTTGTAGGATAAAGTGCTTAACTTTGCATTGAAACACTGGGCCTCATGTTGCTATAAGTTTGAGATGAACTATATGTATCGTTTGTCTGCAAATTTTTGTTGAATGATCTTTGTTTGTTCTATACCATAATACTGCGTATTTATTGTGTATTTAGTGTGTTTTAATTAACGGATTCATACCTAGGTTAAGTACTATTTTTATTCTTATTGTCTATTTTATATGTATGATGTAATGTATGCTATTTGACACGTTCTATGTCCACATTAATTGGAAAATACTGAACAAATAAACACTATTCTATTCTATTCTATTCTAATGATACACTGGTATGGTCCGCCGGACAGACCATTTTGTGGGGGGTGAACACGAGTCAATCTGACAATTCTAACTTTGGATTCGGTTTCAGCGGTTCAAATAAATAAGGATACACTGGTATGGTCTGCCGGACAGTCCACTTTTTTTGTTTTGGGGGGTGTTTTTTAGGGTTCAGTGTGAAATACGAGCAAATCTGACAATTCTGACTTCGAATTTGGATTCAGCAGGTCAAATTACATAAAGATCCACTGGTATAGTCCGCCGGACAGACCACTTTCTTTTTATTTTGGGGTTGTTTTTTGGGGTTAGGAATGAAAAACGAGCCAATCTGACAATTCGGTTTTAACGGGTTTAAATAAATAAGGATACACTGGTATGGTCCGCCGGACAGATCATTTTTTTTTGGGGGGGGGGAGTGTTTTTCGGGGTTAGAGGTGAAAAACGAGCCAATCTGTCAATTCTAATTTAGAATCCGGATTTAGCAGGTCAAAATACACAAGGATACACTGGTATAGTCCGCCGAACAGACCACTTTGTTTTTATTTTGGGGGTGTTTTTTGGTGTTAAGGGTGAAAAATGAGCCAATCTGACTTCGAATTCGGTTTTAGCAGGTCCAAATACATAAGAATATACTGGTCTGGTCGCCAGACAGACCATTTTTTTGGGGAGGTGCTTTTTGGGTTTAGGGGTGAACAATGAGCCAATCCGACAATTCTAACTTGGGATTCGGTTTCAGCGGGTCCAAATACATACGGATACACTGGTCTGGTCCACCGGACAAGTTTCAATGGTTAAGCACCACTAAACAATGCGTCGTAACAGTTTTTATATTTTTTTAATTATGGCGTACCGCTTCAAAAAATTTGAAAAAAATCTATTAATAAACTACCCATAACAATGTATTTTTGATGAAAGTTTTGTGTATGCCAATCATTATTTTCATGAAAAAATAAATATTCTAATTTTTAAATATTTTCTTTTTATTCGAAGAAGGCAGCATAATCAGCTGATTTTTTTTTTCTAAGATGCATTTAAATTACATGTACATCGTCTATTTTTTTCATAATAATTAACGCACAACTTGCAGAGATAAAAAATGGAAACGAAATGTCATGTTTATTAGGGTACAGGGATTACCCATGGCGACGGGGGGCTAAAACTAGAGGAGAACATTTCGTTTCCTATTGTCGATCTACTGACACAGAATTAGGCTGTACCCTTTGAACGTCGTATCAAAGTTGATATTTTTGCCAAAATTATGATTAAAATAATTAAATTTAACCAAAGTGATAACAAAACATCAATAGAAATATTATGTATATTTTTATTTTTTAATCCACTTTTTAAAATTATTTTAATCATAATTTAGTATGTTTCAGTGGCGGGACTTCATTGGAAGGGGCCCGTGTTCCAGGAATATTTGTGGGCCTCGGGGGGGGGACAAAACGCCCCCCCGCTCATCAATTATTAGGCGCGGGGGTCCGCCAGTAAATTTGGTACCAGGGCCTATGATTTGGATGCAGGGGTGCCTGCCCAATAGGTGCAAAAATCAATTAAGAAAGTAGGTACAGGATGAGAATAAAAAGTAATTATCTTAAAACAGTCATATATTCTATATTCCACTAAACATATCAGAGAGTTATCAAAACTAGGGACTTTTCAAGTATTATTTGCAAACTGGATAGGTACTTATTACAAAAGTAAAGGAACGTTTACCATAACAAGTCTGAAATACAATATCTCGGCTGATGATGGTGGGCCGCCCTGAGCCGGCGGCCGTGTTCTTCGACCGCTCTGAACACACTTTAGTTCCGCTCCGCCACTGGTATCCTTATTGTGGTTGTAATGTGAAATGTAACATAATTTGATGACTAATGATGATGTATGAACGAATTTTTCGAGCAAAAATGAAACAGGAAACCATCATTGGCTTGGCACTCACTCAATTTAGAAAAAAATATTCGGGACTATTTTCAAAAAGTAACGAATGGATACACTTTATTATAAAGCATTTTCTTAAGAATTATTATTGCATGAGATCTGATGTAAATCAAATTGATTGATGTAATCAATTATATATTTTTTCTTTGTCATAAAATAAATTTTTTCTTCAAATTTCAGAAAAACATGACATTTCTTAACTCATTTCATGACATTAAAGTTTGACTTTTTAGACAGCTCAGCTGTACGTTTTCATTAACATTGGAGGTAAAAGTACTTTTTCTGATGCTGTGAACGGCAGAAAAAGTAATATCCATAGCAACGCGTATTTTATTTAATACGCCGACTATGCGATGTTAACACGATGTGTTTTTGGTGGTGAAATTCGAGATTTTTTATCTTTATTTTTTTTATAGCTAATCAACATTTGAAGAAAAAATATCATGTTTTATTCGGAGTAAAAGCCACTTGTTGTGACTCGTCTGTAATTGCCAGGAGAACGAAGTGAGTCACGTACAGACTCTTTACAAAAGTATCACTTTTACTCCTAATAAAATATAAAACAATGTACTATATTTTAGTCTAGGTTTTTTTGCAGAAATGATTCTTTGCTTGCAAAAATTTTAAAGTGCTTACGAGTCATAAAGTGCTCAAGAGCTTTTTGGAGTGCTCGCAAGCATTTTAGTTCCCACGAGCACCAAAGTGCTTACGAGCCTTTTCGAGTGCTTGCGAGCCCTTTCGAATGCTTCCGAGCACTTTGCGGAATTACTAAGCCTTTTCGCAGTGCTTGAAGCACTAAGCACCGATTTTAGGAAGTGCTCTTAACCCTTTAAGGACGGTTGCCGTATATTAACGGTTTTCCTGACTTTGTCCCACTGCCGACTGCCGTATATATACGTTAAAGGTAATTTTTGCTCTTGGGACGACCGCCGTTTAAATGCACTTAACTTTAAAAATTGCAACCTCGAGGAACGGTTGCCATAGTTAAACGGCTCATTCAAACTTCTTCACCAGACGAATGCCTTATAAAAACGGCACTTCTGCACGACCAGATGCCGTACATAAACGGCGCATGTATTTTCGGAATGTTGAATAAAACTTTGTTTACTTTGTGTTTGTTTTTGACAATTAATAAAAGTAATATAATAAATGAAACTTATAAAACGCCATTTAAATATGGTACTAAATGCATTCGCACTTACAAAAAAGCACATGCTTAGAAATGGCTCTGACTATTACCCACTATGCATGTTAAAAAATGACGTTGAACTAATTAGCCCGACTAGGGGAGAAAGGAACTGTGTTGCTTTATTTTCAAGAGTGGGGTTGAGTGAAAGAGCAGAGGTTTTTTTTATATTTACTGAACTCTGCTTATTATAATTTAAGTGTATCCGAATATATGGTATTGTAACATTTTCTTTTGTGGGTTACTTATATAATACTATTATTATCATTTAAATTTAATAATATGGTAACAGAATTTGGATACTCCGATAGATAGTAGTAAACGCTTGTGACTCCATATTTTAGTATTATACTCAATTATTTTATGCAAGATGTTTTAGAAAAGCACAAAAATATATAAACACATCACATATAGTAGACAACCCTCAAATTTAAAGCCAAGGCGGAAGGAGGTTACACATTTGGAATAATGCAGACATACTTCCATGCCCATCGACATTGTCAGTGCCGGAGCTGGAGTTCAAGCCCAGTACACGATACTCAGTGCCACCAGCATATTCGTCACACAATACGGCATAGCCAACTAAGTTGTAATGCTGGATTGGTGAACAACTGAGACCAAATGATAACAAAAAATGCATACAATCTTGCCAAATGTTACCAAAGTTTAGAAAAAATGATAGATATTTTGAAATTATATCTTGGATATCCCAATCCAAGGTCTTCCACAGTGATATTTGTTAACTGTACCTTAGCCGGGAAAGGGAAATATTTATAAATTGATCTGTCAATAGCGACAAGCAGACATAACATTCAGCGATGTTGATAAGCCCTTATAAAAAAAAATTATTTTGAATTACACCCCCTCCGAATTTAAACGCCAATAGGATCTGTTGCACTCACTTAGGGCCCCCACAAGGGCCCGCTTATCAATTATAAGGCGCGGGGGCTCGACAGTGAATTTGGTACCGGGCCTATGATTTGATGTGGGGGGCCTGCACGCACTGCAACATTATTCCACTGGTACATAGCGGAATCATAAGAGTGCATTGAATATAATTGAACTTCGTCAATTTAGAAACGTCAAATTATAGATGTGTTTTGACATTCAAGTTAATTCTGAAATTTATTTATTGAAATATGGAAGCTAAGGACACCCAGAACAATTATAGTATAGTGTGCACCATATATGAAAAGCACTTTTCATACTCTTGTGACCTGTGGCACCTACCTTGTGTGAAAAGTGCTATAACAGTCGTTGCACAATTAGTCCAATCAATGAGTGCCCAAAAGAGCATTGTAGAGAACATGGAGAAGGGGAGAATTTTCCTCTTCAGGAATTTGTTGGAGGTAGTTAGGAGGTAAACATACTAAAAGTCCCCGCCTGGGAGGGGGGTGGAAAGGGGTTCCTTTTTTCGGTTCTTCGCCTATAACTCGGAAACAATGCGTCGAATGGAAAAAGGTAATCTATACAAAATTAAACATAATTAAATTTCCCACAAAAATGTCTATATTCATTTTCTTCCTACGTGTTATAGTTTACAAGATAATCGGCAGCCAAAATAGATAATTAATTCATAAATTAATTAGGTACCTTGAATAATTCTATCAAAGCTGTTTACCGTGGTCTGCTAATAAATCACAATCACAAAACAATCTTTATTTTACAACACTCGACGTATTTACTAACGTAATATTTTGTCGAACTCTATACATTTTCTTAAATATACAGTGTGACTCACTTAAAATGAATACACCCTTATCTTATAACTTTTTTATTTTGTTTTCGATTTGAATCAAATTTTACTCAAGTATAGAACAAATTAGGATCTACTTATGACCAGAAAAACATTCGCCTGCTACAAAGGCAAAGCCACCTGCGCTACCAAAATATGCGGAAAAAAATAAAAATATTTTGAATGTTAAAAATTCTAAAAAATGCATCGGATCGCCGCCACAAACGTACATACACCAACATTTGATTTGGTTGTTGACGGGGGATTTCTCATACATAAGCTCATCTGAACACTAATATATATATATATTTTTTTTTTTCAGCATATTTTGGTACCGCAAGTGGCTTTGCCTTTGTAGCAGGTGAAAGTTTTTCTGGTCATAAGTAGATCCTAATTTGTTCTATACTTGAGTAAAATTTGATTCAAATAGGAAACAAAAACAAAATTATAAGGGTGTTTTCATTTTAAGTGAGTCACACTGTATATTCAAGGAAATGTATAGATTTCGACAAAATACGTCGAGTTGTAAAATAAAGATTGTTTTGTTACTGTGATTTATTAACAGACCATGGTAAACCGCTTTGATAGAAATATTCAAGTGTCAAATTAAATATTGTAGTTACTATAAATATCCATTGGTCAAAAATATATAAAATTATTCTACAGGGTGGACCATTCTTTAATAATCGTCCAGAGTTCAAGGGTAGATTCTTTGGACCAAAATATGAGGATATAACCAAACATGCTTTAGTAAATTGTTGCTGTGGAAAAAGATACAAGGCGTCAAAATTGTAATTTTTTTCTTTTTTTTGCAATATCTCGACTACCTCTTGACCGATTTTCTCCCAATTTGGCATGGAAACATTTTTTAAGGTAAGAAACAATAATTTATGTATTTCATCTTGCTAGCCCATGGAGGGCGCCTCATGAGCTGTACCTGATGATGAATGATTTTTTCTTTTTTTTTACGAAACGTAGTGGCACTTTTGACTAGAAAATTTCATGCAGGAGTCATTTCTACGTAAAGAAGGTACACTTGACAGAACTTGATAATTCCAACCGTTTTCGAGGAAACTGCCGCTTAGATCTCAAAAATTCCTTAAAAACAAACTCAATTTGAAATGGAAAAATTGTATTTATTGAAAAGTGTGCTTTGGTGACGTCTTAGTTCTGTCAAAATGTCAAACTAATGAAATTGTACGTAAATGACAGAACTAAGACCTCACCAAAGCACACTTTTCAATAAATACAAATTTCCATTTTCAAATTGAGTTTGTTTTCAAAGAATTTTTGAGATCTATGCGGTAGTTTTCTCAAAAACGTTTGGAATTATCAAGTTCTATCAAGTGTACCTTTTTTTACGTAGAAATGGCTCCTGCATGAGATTTTCTAGTCAAAAGTGCCACTACGTTTCATAAAAAAAAAAGAAAAAATATTCATCATCAGGATAGCTCAAGAGGCGCCCTCCACAGGCTAGCGTGATGTAATACATAAGTTATTGTTTCTTAGCTTAAAAAATGTTTCCTTACCAGATTGGGAGAAGATCGGTCAAGAGGTAGTTGAGATATTGCAAAAAAAAAAGAAAAAGAATTTATCCTGTATCTTTTTCCACAACAATTTACTAAAGCATGTTTGGTTATATCCTCATATTTTGGTCCAAAGAATCTACCCTTGAACTATGGCCTATTATTAATTTTCCACCCTGTATACATCCTAAACTGGCGCCTAAATATACAATTATTATACAATCAGTTTATCAAAGTGGAAGTAACATAAATGTTGGAATTTTTTCAGATGAAAATAGAATCAAATATGATTAAAAAAATTATTATTGTTATAAAGTCTTACGATTAAACACTGTCAAATTAAATATTGTAGTTATAAAAATCTAATGATCAAAAATATCTAAAATTATTCAATACATCCTAAACTAAGGCCTAAAACATACAACGTGGGAAATATATCGAGGAGTGTTATTAACTTCTTTGCATCTGATCTGAATAAAATTAAATATGATTAAAAATTATTATTTGTTACAAATTAAATATTGTAGTTATAAATATCCAATGATCAAAAATATATAAAATTGTTCAATACATCCTAAACTAAGGCCTAAAACATACAAAGTGGGAAATATATCGAGGAGTGTTATTAACTTCTTTGCATCTGATCTGAATAAAATTAAATATGATTAAAAATTATTATTTGTTACAAAGTCTTACGGTTAAACACTGTCAAATTAAATATTGTAGTTATAAATATCCATGATCAAAAAAACATAAAATTATTCAATACATCCTAAACTGAGGCCTAAAACATACAAAGTTGGAAATATATCAGGGAGTGTTATTAACTTCTTTGTATCTGGTCTGTCGTCGGGATTTACTTGCAGCATCAGATCGATTATTTCTTGCATTTGTTGTCCATATCTTTTTGTATCAACAGTTTTCTTTCTTCCATTGGCAATTGATAAAACGACGTTCGACACCTAAAACAGTGATTTTTTAAACTAAATCTGTCTATTAAATTAAGAAAATATAAAAATAAAATTCAAATACTCTCTATTTAAGACTATACTAATACTGATATAATAGAGGTGCTATATCGGGTGTAACAGGATCATGGTACACCTCTTTTTCTCCTTTAGTATTTTCAAATGGAACCATATTGGTACCGTGGTACCAGTTATTAGTACTATTAATAAGGAATTTATTCATATGTCGTATTAAAATGTGCGATAAATTCAAACAAAATTACAGCTAAAGGAACAAAAATCCCTTGTATGTCAAAAAGTGCTGCTTATTATGTATATAGGATATCTCAAATTTCAATTATCTTCAAAACTAATACCCGGTATAATCATTATGAATTATCTTCTGGAGTTCCTATGGTCTGACTTCGGCCGTTTAGGATATACACAGGGGCGGAGCGAACCAACTTTTTTGAGGCTTTATTTTTCAAATTTGCCAACTTCATAAGACTTGTAAATAATGAAATAATAATTCCTCCAAAAAAAACTAATGAGCAGGGAGGAGAAATTCTAAAAAAATCTTTTCAATAAAAATTGGCAACTCACGTCTCGAATTTCCAACTTTTACCAAATTTTTCCCAAGTTACGCCGAAATAAAAGTTGATGAGCGGGGGGGAGAAAATTTTTTTTCAATAAAAATTGCCACTCAAATTTACAACTTTTGCCAAGTCTGACAAAGTTGGGGGGTACATACACCCCCTTCGCTACGCCCCTGGATATACAGCAGACATAAATAACGCTGGCCTGCAAAAAAAAAAAATTTTGCCGACGCTTTTCAATTTTTAAGGACATAAATTCACTGAATTCAAATATAATTACCGTTCAGTTTTTCTCTATCGCGGAGGGTTCTTTTGGAATGTTAAAAACTAAATTCTCTAAAAATGTTGCAATTATGGCAGCCATATTGGATTCGCCATTTTGAATTTGTAACTTTGGCATTAGATTAGTTATTCGCTACTTCTAAAATACCTAACTATCCTACCAATTTTAATGCAATTCCGACGGAATTTGATTTTTTTTATCAGAAAATTAAATTTAATGAAATGAAATTAACACTGGCGATTTCACCAAATTCCCGGAAAAAAAAAAAAAAAATCCTATTTCCGATTTCTGCTCACCTTATACTAGACGTAACTGGCTGAAATTAATATGGGTAATTAACCCATTATTAGTAAACCACAAACCACTTACATGCCTTCACTCCATCATTGGGAGAATACTAGGGCCGTGGAGAGAAAATACAGACCCGGTGGGAAAATTTTTTTCTGATGAACGAGGGGGGGGGCAGAAATAAAAAAAAATGAAAAAATTATAATACAAATTTTCAAAATTTCAATACCTCCCCCCAAAGAGCCTGGGAGAAATCAACCCCGCACCCCCCTCTCGACAGGCTTGGAGAATACTGGCAAGAAGAATTATTGAATAAAGTGAAACACTAGTCAATGCTCGGCCATCAGACCAGACCAGCCAATAATAATGCTGGTATATTCAATTTTTAACATTAACTTATTTTTCACACATGCCATTAATGAAAAGTATAATCAGGCCCGTTCCCCAGGCAGCAAGGTGCCGTCATTATGACGTCGTTTTTTCGGCATTAATTACGTCAATTTCACCTTCAGTATGACGTAAAAATGACGTGAAAAAGACGACACAATGTCACAGCCCAATGACGTCATACATATGACGCCAAAATGACGTATTGGTTAATCAGTGAATTTTGCGATAAGGGATGCAAACCTCTCATTATAATATTTTTCCACAATTATTAATGAAGTTTTTGACGAAAAAAAAACGGAATGTGCAGGGATCGAATCGCGGACCTTTTGACTCGCAACCTAACACTTAACTCACTGAACCATTGAACATATTTATTTAAATATGTTTAAAAGCTGTATACCCAGTTAGAAATAGTAAAAAAAAATTATTATTACTATGTGGCAAAAATTGAACTAGTCACGAAATACTTCTATTTATTTTTATTTTATAATGATTTATTTCACGTCATTTTAATGACGTCAAAATAATGACCTAAAAGAAACGTATATTTGACGTCTTCATGATGACGTCAAAAGTACGTATTAAATATCACGTCTCTGGTACGTCATTTATTAATGACGTCAAAATAATGACCTAAAAGAAACGTGTATTTGACGTCTTCATGATGACGTCAGAAGTACGTTATAAATATCACGTCTCTGGTACGTCATTTATTGGGACAATGACGTCGGCGACGAAAAATCACCTTTAAAAGACGTCATACCCAGTGAACACGGATACATACCTGGTATGTTTCTCTTACGTAATCTATTCAACATGTTATATCCAAGGATATTGGATGTATGGTAAATGTAAGGTACATGGACCTTAAAATTTCAGCCACAAAAAAAGTTATAGCCATGTAATGACAACATAACTTGTAACATACTCATATGTGGCAAATATATAACATACATGTAAAAGACATATATTGTATTTCAAAATATTTACCTTAAAATATGTTCTGATGTTACATGTGTGCTATATAACATGCAATTTCCGTGGTATATGCACAAGGGGGTAGCAAATAATATACAAGGTGTCCCCAAATGGGGTTACCTATACCACAAGTGGACCTAAATTTTAGTTTTTCGACAGTCACTATAAAAAAATTTTGTTTCTTAAAGAAATACGATGTGTTAAGAAAATGTACTTTTTTATGCAGGACGCTCAAAAATTTCAAAAATATGAATTTGACCCAAGAGAAAATGCAATTTGAAAAAATTGTTTATTAAATCTTATTTAATACGTCTTTTTCCCCAATGCCTCACCTCAGTTTTCGTATTTTTCCGTAATGGATACTAAAAAATTTAGGTTTATGAAAGAAAAGTATTTCAAATAGCTTTTTTATTAAAAATGAAAAATAAAGGTAGTTTACTCTTAGGCAAAGTTCATATTTTTGGAATTTTTAAGCACCCTGCTCCTTCATAAAAAAAATAATTTTTTTTAACATACATCGTATTTTTTTAAAAATGCGGAAATTTTTATAGTGCGTTTTGTCCAAAAATTAAAATTTTGGTCATTTGTTGTATAGCTAATCCCATCCGGGGACACCTTGTACTACTGTTACAATATGGCTTAAGTAAGGAAAAACTAGATGTAAAAAAAGGCCAATCTAAAATAAATAATTTTTATATTCATAAAATACATATATCATAATAATATATTAATCAAAGTCATACAAGAAGGATACGTTCATTTATATAATGAGTTAATCAAAAATAAACCAACCGCCAAATTAATAAAGGAACTAAATACCAAATTGCACATTCTCTAAACTATATAGTTTGTTTATTACAAGCAAACTTTTGGTTAACAGAAAACTTAGAAGATAAAATAGCTAAAGAAAAATAACATAAATAGAAAAAGTTAGCTGATTGCAAGCTATGTAATAAGGTAAAAAAAATAAAGAAAAGCCTGACAGTATACATGAATCATTTTCATTCAGCTCTAAATTACGAAGAAATAAACATTAGCATGATTACTATAGAGACAAGAAAAGTGTATAAGTTTTTGGTAAAACAGAACAGTTTTATCTTACATTAAAATAAGTTTCAGGGAAAAAGGTAAACATTAAAAGCTTAATGAAGTTTGTTCCAAATGATGCTCGGACTTTTACAACATTTAAAAACTATGGATTTTGAGGGTGACGTTGAAGGCTACAGTAACACTATTGATTTTGATATAGATGTAAACGAACAGTAGAAACGAAAATCGCAGGCATATTAATGAGAAGTACGACACTTTGCATTTTCTAAGTGTCTATACACCTACATACACAAAATATACTATTTTTGACAGTCGAGTTATTATTATATTATCTATATATTAAACACAGGTAATTTTTAGTTTTATTACTTATTTACTCTAGTGACTGAATAAATGCTTTTTTGAACTATATATTTAACATCCGAATAAAGTTTGGTTTAATGTATGGTTATCCAAATTTAATTGTACCAAATATCAACTAAAATTCTGAACGAAAATAGTTAATGAAAAAACAAGAATTCTTCAATTATTCAAAAAGGAGCTAAAAATTTATTAGAAACAAGAAAAATTCAACAAACGTGACAATAATACTCAGATAATGACGAAAACAAATTTCCTATATAAAAAAAAATTTACTTACAGACAAACCTGTCAGCATGAATTTGCAAGCAGACTAATACTTAAAACTTAATTATCTTAAAACTAGTTTTTGGCGCCTGGTTTCCTTTTTTCATACATATCTCAATAAATTATGGTACAATATAACTGCTCCAGCTTCTTGTTTTCTCTCTGTAGCCTTTGCTTTGACAGTCTGAACCACTCACTAGCGATGTTCTCAAATTCTTTTTCACAATGTGGGGACGTTTCGTTAACAGCAGCTAGAACAATAGTTTATGACAAAATTTTATAACTTTTTAGTGTATTATTTACCTAAAATCAATTTCTAACTTTTATAAAAAATCTTTGTCTTTACCTATAGGTACCAACAATATGTTACATCGTTGCCCAAGGACTTTGTTTTGATTTATTACTTATATAAATGTGTAGTTTTAATGATTGTGATTATACAATTTAAGCTACAATAAAGCACCTATAATTTTTGTGTGGCTTGAGCTTAGTTAAATTTCATTGAATTTCAATTTCAAGATTGGGAAATATGTCAATAAAACTCCAACAAATAAGTAGGTACCTAATAAGCGACTTAACACTGCACCGAGGTGCTAATGATTTACACTTCTACGTAGGTACTTACCTACAATAGTTTTGATCTCTGAACTTGATTCCACACAAAAACAAAGACGATATTTTTAACATGTTAAAAACGCACGCTAGAAGTCACGTTGCACCTCCTTCGGGGTCACTTGTGTTAGGTTAGAATATTACGATTAGGTTATTTTGTTAGGTATAGTTAGGGATATTTGAGTTAATTTCGTATCCTTTTCTAGCACGAACTATGTAATATAGAGTGCGAAAGAGATGTCCTATAATAATTTTATAACCAGATTTACCGGGAAATTTAAAACATCACAATATTAAAATGTTATCCAACTGTATGAAGATACGGGATTATTAAACTAGTTTTTGATCGGCGAGTTTTATTTTTTGTTATTAGATACATAAAAAAAATAAAACGGCCGGTAACACTAATCACTATTTTAATAAATTTATAGAGTATTTAAACGAATAAATCATCAAATATTATATAGGCACAATTACATTTTCATTACCACTTAATGGCAACTGAAGACATTTTTATTTAATATCACAAGCGTTAATTGGTAAAAGAGCTTCTTGTTTTCATTGGGTATGCTATTATTATGTTTATTAAACTACACCAAAACAATATACATAATATACATACTTAACCAAACTTTTTTGACATTCCATATGTAAGCTAGCTTGTTTCACGTTTGCAGTTTACCAAATTACATGATTAAATATATATGTGTAATGTAATTGTAGAAAAACTTAAAATGTCCATGATGATCACAAAATATATAAATGTTATATCTGGTGTAAACATATAAGATGGGTTGATGTGTAATATGTAGCAATTATCTAAATATCACATATTTTAATGTTATTATTTAACACACAAGCAATATAACTTTAAACGTACATACTGATTACAGAAATACATAAATGTTATATTGCTGATAAATACACATAATACTTGTTATTGTAATGTAGCAGTTACGTAAAAATCACATATTTTAATGTTATTATTTAACAAACAGGCAATATAACTTAAAATCTACATGATGATAACAGACATACATAAATATTATATGGCATGTAAATATACAAAATACTTGTTATTGTAATGCAGCAGTTATGTAAAAATCACATATTATAATGTTTGTATTTAACAAACAGGCATGTTTGTTAATAACTTAAATGTATATAGCATTTGAAGATGGTTTATATAATAGAGATATATTTGGTAATATGGTGGGTGTTACCTTGACAATCTCTCTTTGGTACGTAACAGCCATATGTGTGTTCACTGGGTAATGACGTCACCCTGCTACCTGGGTCCTACCAGGGGGAAATTGTGTATTCAACACGTAGGCGCCACATTTACGGGGGCGCCAAAATGTGAAATAAAAAAGAGGATTTTAGTTTATTAATTAGAAAAATAAATAAATGTAAACACATCTTAAGTCAAAAGTGTAGCGAGGCATAAGCAAGATGTCGTCATTGTTATCCTATACCAAGATTTGTAAAGCGGAGAACCCGCAAACTGATTAATGGGCCATTCATTCTTTGTCTATATGACAAATTGCGTACCTTGCTTCTTTCTGTTTATTGTTATCTTTGGTATTAAAAATAATAATAATAATACGCCCAAGTAGCACATAATTCTTTAAGATATCTTTAAGAAGTTCTATTTACTGCCCGCGAGGATATCTTGTATTTATGTACTCTAGAAGTCCTTCCGAAATCAAAATGAGAAATGTTTATATGTGCTCAACTGTTATGCACTGGGGAAATGTAAACTGGGCATTATATAGGAATTTCAACTTTTGTTAACCCACAGACATCCACTAGAAGTTCTAAAAGGGAATTACCATACAGTTCAATTTTCTAAGTATTATAGAAATCAAATAAAGTATTAAAAGGGAAATAGTATTATTATCCTTAACAGAATACTTGTAGACATCTTCTAGAAGTTCTAAAAGGGAATTACCATACAGCTCAATTCTCTATGTATTACAGAGATCAAATAAAATATTAAAATGGAAATATTATTATTATCGCTAATACACCTATAGAAATCGCAAGAAGAAATTCTTTTAATGCATAAAATTTGTTTGCTTACCACGTAGTTTGTTACAGAAATTATTCCTAGATGACGCCACGTACAAACCACTGACGATAATCAGTCATGCATTATCTTATACTCATGAATTTATAGAACATTAATAACATATTACTGCAACGTTCAAATTCTCTCAGGGATCATCGATTTATTTGGATGAATCTTATAACGATCTCTAATCTTTGGTTTGGTTTGGGCCTGATGTCTCATACTGAGATTTTGATTAACCAACATTTCACCAGCTGCCGCTGGCAATTCTATAAGAAGTGTGTGTTGGTACATCTAATAGAAATCCTATAAAGATGTTTTCAGTACCGTTTGTATTGGTAAGCGATAAAATACCCGAAAGATTACTACAGGAATTAAATCTGTTTGCAGGATCGATGCGGCACATCTAACAGAAATCCTATAAAGATGTCCTCGGGACCATTTATATTGGCAAGCGATAAGATATCCTAAAGATTACTATGGGAATTCTATAGGTATGCAAAAGGCTGCTCACAGGATTCTATACTAATAGCTTTTTTCGATTACCATGGGAAGTACTATTTAATACTGATATGCTGACATTTGCCCATCTTAGGGAACTCTTACAGACCTCTAGAAGATGTTTACTAATTCCTAAATTTTTATCGTCGGGATATCTTGAGGAATTAATTGTGCTACTTGGGACATGACCTAATGATTTTCAAGATTTTGTTGTAACTGTTTTAAGTCATTCCCAAATGTGGCAACTAGGTACTCTAAGAATTTTATTGACATTACCAGTAAGTGTCGCCTCAGATGAGCAGTATTTTAGAATAAAAATCATTAAAAATAATTTAAGAAGCTTGGCGATAATAAGAAGTAAGTGAACATATTGACTATACCAATGTGATAGCTACATTGGCTAGAAATAAAAGGCACATTTTGTACACTTTTCATTTTTTTAAGTAACATGTAACAACATACAGTATAAGAAAGTCCAAGCCTTTGGCATTGCGCTATTAACCGACCGCCCACATTAAAAACAGTACTCTAGCAGAAGCAAAGTGTAACACGCCTGTTGTAAATAAATCAAGTTAGTATTATATAGTATTGTTATACTGTCAATCTGAGTTTTATACTTTGTAATTTATCTGTCACAGACTGTTTAATAAACGTATTTCTTATTCAAACTTTAATAGGTTATGGGCCCAGTTAACGCTAGTTACTGCCAGTGAAGCAAAGAATAAGTAAACAGTTGTGTGTTTCTGGTTTCTTCAGGTGAAATTTGAGTTTGACGTCTATCAAAAATGGACAAATTTCAGGTTATTGATAAACTAGAAGGTGAAACAAATTGGATTTCTTGGAAGTTTGATGTGAATTTGTACATAACAATGCACAAAGCTGGCAAGATTATCACAGGTGAACTTCAGATGCCAGATCCTGTTGCGGATGATGCAGTAGAAACCGTGAAGAAAGCTTATGTTCTCGACGTGAAAACTTTTGAGGAAGCAGATGCCATTGTGCGGTGTATTATTGGTACTAGTTTAAAGCCAGTTGTGAAACAGCATATTTTGACCAGCAAAACAGGAAAAGAAATGTGGGATCGCTTGCACAGTGTGTATGAGCAGAAAAATGAGCGCAGGTTAGATTTACTTTACTCACAGTTATTTAATTATAAAAAAGATTCACAAGATGATATAGCAGTGCATGTTGCAAAGCTGCAGAGAATTTGGCATGATCTGCAGAATGAGTTAAAAGCAGAAGATGTGAAGTTGCCATTGTCGATGCTTCTAAACAGAATTTTAAATACGTTGCCTAGTGAATACTTGGAGTTTAAAAATGCTTGGGAATCTACACCAAGTCGTGACCGAACAATTGCAAAACTTACCGAGCGTCTTAGGTTACATGAACAGCGTTTAAAGGAGCTTGATAAAGTTCCAAGTGCATCTGTTGCTAAAAATGGTGTGGCGTTAATTGCTGAAAATCATAAAAAGAGAATGGAAATTTCTAGGAAACAGAATTGGAGAGAAGTTCAAAAAGGTCTTAAATGTTTCTACTGTAAGATACTTGGTCACTTGAGAAAGGATTGCATTAAATTGAAATCTGACAGGTCTGCAAAAACAAGTGATGTAAATAAAAAAATTGATGGTCAAGCTTTTATTAATGTTGTAAATGGTGGTGAAAAAGACTGCTGGCTGATTGACTCAGGTGCATCACATCATGTTGTATCACGTTCTGATTGGTTTTCAGAATATGTCTCATATTCTGTACCTAAGTGTCTCCGTCTATGTGATGGACAGTCAATGATGGCGTATGGTGAAGGTGTTATTCATGTAAAAATGTTAGTTGATTCTGTATGGAAACCTGGATATCTCAACAAAGTTCGATTTGTACCAGATAGTCAACAAAATCTCTTTTCATCTGGGTCTGCACTAGATCATGGCCTTTCCCAGTATTCGGATAACAAGTGTTGTTTGTTTAAGAGCCAAGATGGAGAGACTGTTGCAGTTGGACTTCGACAATCAAATGGATTGTATGAACTTATGGTGCAAGTGACAGTTCCAGACCAAGTCTCTGTAGCAGCTAGCAGTACTTCTGATAAAAATGAACTACAGGTATGGCACGAAAGACTCGGTCACCAGAACATGCGTCATGTACAAAAATTCCTGGCACATAGAGGGATTAAGGTTAAACCTGATGAAAAGTTCTGTGATGCATGTATATATGGAAAAATGCACCGTTTAAAATTTGGCACTCGTAAGGGTCGACCTACTTGCCCTGGAGATCTGATAAATGCAGACGTATGTGGACCAATGCCTGAAACGTCTCTTGGAGGTCAAAGATATTATGTAGAGTTCAAGGACGATTTTAGTAAGTTTCGTTCAGTTTACTTCATGAAAAATAAATCTGAAGTGAAGGACAAACTGAAAATATTTTTGGCAGAAGTTAAAACTGTTGGACATATTGTTAAGGAGCTATTGACGGATAATGGCACTGAATTCTCAAACACAGAGGTAACAAAAATCACTCAGGAGGTTGGACTGCATCATAGATTGACCATGCCCTACACACCAGAGCAGAACGGTGCAGCTGAGAGGGATAATCGTACCTTGGTGGAGTCTGCCAGAACAATGTTGCATGCCAAAGATTTTCCAGAAAAGCTGTGGGCGGAAGCAGTTAACACTGCTACTTTTGTTATTAATCGCACTGGTCCAACGCCTGTTGAGGGAAAGTCTCCCTATGAACTTTGGTTTGGTAAACAGCCTTGTATAAATCATTTGAAAATCTTCGGAACTGAATGTTTTATTCACGTGCCTAAACAGAAACGAAAGAAATTCGATAGAAAGGCTCTGAAAGGTTACCTAGTGGGTTACTGTGGTGACAAAGATGGATATCGAGTCTGGGTACCTGAGAAAAATGATGTTTTTGTGAGTCGAGATATTGTTTTCAAAAATGAAAAGACATCCAGAGAAATAATTAAACTTCCTGCTATTGATTGCAATGTTGATTCTGGAAATGAATCAAATACAGAAGAGTTGCATCATGATGTTGAAGAAGAGGATCATATGGATGAACTTGACATTAACAATGATTCACAATTGGTATTGAACATTCCAAATTTGCGAAGCAGAGATAACATCAGGATGCCATCAAGATATCAAGACTTTGTCATGTTGGCCTCCAGTGGAGAACCAGTTACATTTAAAGATGCAATGTAGTCAGAAGATTCTATTCAGTGGAAGATAGCCATGGAAGAAGAGATGGCTTCGCTGAAAGAAAATGAAGTCTGGGAACTGGTGAGTCCACCTCAGGGAAAGAAATGTCTGAAGAGTCGCTGGGTTTTTTAAAATCAAACAAAAAACGGATGGCAGCATAGAGCGCTACAAGGCAAGGTTGGTTGCCAAGGGCTATCTTCAGGAACCTTTTGTTGATTTTAATGATATCTTCAGTCCTGTTGTTCGTTGGGACTCGATTAGAGCTGTTCTAAGTATGGCGGCCAATGAAAACTTGAAAATTAGTCAGTTTGACGTTAAAACTGCCTTTTTATATGGAGAACTTGAAGAAGAACTTTTTATATTACAACCTGAAGGGTTCAATGATGGCACAGGTCGTGTCTGTAAGTTAAAGAATGGCCCTAAACAAGCACCCAGGTGCTGGAACCAGAAGTTTTCAAATTTCCTTGAAAAATGTCATTTACAGCAAAGTAACTCAGATCCGTGCCTTTTTGTAAATAAAAATAAAACTTTAATTGTGCTGCTGTACGTCGATGATGGGCTGGTAATTTCGAGAGAAGACACTGTTTTAAACAAATTCTTGAAAGTCTTACAGGACAACTTCAGTGTGAAAGTGGGGTCCGCTGACTGTTATTTGGGGATGCAAATTCATCGTCGTGGTGATGGTTCAATTTTTGTTAATCAGGAAGCTTATGCTAAGAAAGTGTTGGAAAAATTTAACATGGATATATGCAATCCTGTATCTACTCCTATGGAGAAAGACAACAGTAGTGATTTAAATGAAATTGATATAATTAGTAATGTTCCATATCGTGAAGCTATTGGGAGTTTATTGTACTTATCTAATGTCTCAAGGCCTGATATTACATATGCAGTTAATTATTTGTCACAATTCTTAGATAAACCTCAAAAGAAACACTGGACCTCGGTAAAAAGAATAATGAGATATATAAGGGGTACTCTTAACTGGGGAATTTTGTATCAGTCTGAACGTAAGAGTGGTATTCTCGAAGCTTTTACGAATGCAGATTATGCCGGGTATGCTGCAACTAGAAATTCAACTTCTGGAATGGTATTCAAATATAGTAACGGAGCCATAACGTGGATGAGCAAGCGACAAAAGTGCATTGCACTTTCAACCACTGAGGCTGAGTTTGTTGCTGCCTCTCAGGCTACACAGGAAGTAGTATGGCTTATAAGGCTGTTGAATGAAATATGTCAATTGACGTCGGTTCCGGTTTTACAAATAGATAACGAAAGTGCCATTCGATTGGTGAAGAACCCAGAACTCCATCAACGGTCTAAACATATAGATGTCAGATACAAATTTATTCAACAAAAATATCACGAGGGAGTTCTTGATGTGAAACATGTTTCTAGCAAGGAGCAAATTGCAGATGTGTTTACAAAAGTGTTATTAAAGGGACAATTTTGTTACCTCAGGTCTTTGCTAGGAATGATTAGTGTTGACAATTTTTAAATTATGGAACTTGATTTAGGGAAAGTGTTGTAAATAAATCAAGTTAGTATTATATAGTATTGTTATACTGTCAATCTGAGTTTTATACTTTGTAATTTATCTGTCACATACTGTTTAATAAACGTATTTCTTATTCAAACTTTACCTTCGCTCTCGCTTGCTCTTATTGCCCGTACCAAAACGAACATTTTCCGATAGTGTATGTATATAATAAATAATTTTTTGAACACTTGGCAAACACCTAGGGGGCGCTAATTTTGGTCTCACACGCAGGCGACCAAGCACCTAGGAACAGCCCCGAGTATGATTCTTCGATTAAAGAACTTATATCTAGATACATAATGGCATTGATTTATTTGTCGCTGAAAGACTCACAATCTAAGGCACTTCTTCCCATAAGTTGCTGATTGGCCCATCGGCGTATTCGCGGCCGCTTGTGCACGATCGGCTTCAGTTCGATTATCATAATCCCAGTTGACAGTTCGGCCATTAATGTCAATAAATGTTTTTCGTGTTCTCCGACCAAAAACTGGTGAAAAAGTAATTTTATTTTAAGTTGTGATTTGCTTAATACCTAAATAATATTCTCTATTCATATTTACACAGTTTAGTGACAATATATTTTGTGCAAATAAATAGTGAACAGCTGTGCCGTTTGCAGAAAGCAGTTTAGAAAAGAAGAAAATCGATCGTTTCATAGTCGTAACTTGATGAAGTTCAGTTTACAGTTATAAAGTAAATAGCAATTAAATTTTAATATCCTTTCAATACATATTTATCTTACTGTTTTATCTTACTGTAATATCGTATGCCTACATCACGTTATATAAAGAGCCGGTAATGCAGGAATTGCAATAATTCATTTTAATGAAAATATTTACCATTCTACACATTTTCTACACACACAACGCCACTGTTGCCTATGGGATGTGATGTTCATCTATCCATTTTAATGGACATATAATGTGACTATGTTAGGAGCAAATAAGGTATATAGTGAAAAGATAGCCTGTTATGTATCTAGATATAAGTTCTTTAATCGGAGGTATGATTATTTTGCCATCGCCATAATATATACAGGGTGGATCATTGATAATAGGCCATAGTTCAAAGGTATATTTTTGGATCAAAATATGAGGATGTAACCAAACATGCTTTAGTAAATCGTTGCTGTGGAAAAAGATACAGGGTGTCAAAATTATAATTTTATTTTTGCAATACCTCAACTACCTCATCTTGACCGATCTTTTCCCAAATTTAGTAAGGAAACATTTCTTAAGCTAAGAAATAATAATTTATGTATTACATATCGCTAGTGCGTGGAGAGCGCCTCATGAGCTATACCTGATGATGAATATTTTTTCTCTTTTTTTACGAAACATTGTGACACTTGACTAGAAAATCTCATGCAGGAATCATTTCTACGTAAAAAAAGGTACACTTGATAGAACGTTTTCGAGAAAACTACCGCAACCAAAGAATCTACCCTTGAACTATGGCCTATTATTAATGGTCCACCCTGTATAATATGGTAGCATACATGGTAAATGGGAATTGCAGATATAGTTGGAGAGACGCTAGCGAATGGCGAATTCTACACTATATGATACAGAATAACCTATTTTAGAAAATCGCATAACCATATAATTTATTGCATAACCATATAATTTATGCAAGTTCGTAGATTTGAAAGATATTAGTTTAAATAACGATATAAAAAATTTCGTTACTTGCTTATTCGTTTTATATTATATTTATTACAGAACTGCATATTAATTGTACATACAATTAGCTCGCAGAGAAACAAATTTGATTTCAAAATGCATAATCATAATATTTGAAACATCAAACCAATTCAGTACTATTAGACCCAAAAAAATCCAAAGAAGTACGGAAATTAAAAACACTTCCCATTAAGAACAATTCATTCTCATTATATTAGTTTTCTGTGCGAATCAACAGTTCATCACAGTTTCCAGTTTCTAATTTTTTTTTCAAAATTGGGTATATTAGAACTTACCGTTCCAACGAACATTTTCTCCATGGCACAAATTTCATACAAAATACAACCAAGGGCCCAAATGTCCGATTTACTATTATAAGGTTTTCCATCACATAACTCCGGAGCTAGATAGTTGCATGTGCCAATTATTGTGTTTGCCATTTTGGTGCTAAAAAAACGACAGTTTATAAATAGAGCAACTATAAGAATTAAAATCTAATTATATATATATAGATTCTGCATACAGTTCTGCGTCGATTGACATGTCATTTGTAGCTATTAAGTCAAAATTACGCACAATCGAGATCGATGGACTAAAAACAAAAAGTACGATTTTCCATACTTTTTAATTTATAACTTTTAAACGACGATAAGCCATTTAAAACTGTAAGAGATAGAAGGTCTATTAAATTAGAAGAAAGTTGTGCATTTTAAAGGTTGATAAAAGATGTCGTTTTCAGATTTATAAAAAAAAATCTGTAGTATCAGGGATGTCCTGAGAATAGTGCAAATCGAATTTTTTAATTCTTGCTCATAATTCGCAAATATTTACGATTTAAAAAAAATGTTTAGTGAAATGGTGTTGAAATTATAAAAAAGCAAATTTGAAAATTTTAAGTAGACCATTATTCAACTTTTTTCTAAAGATTTTTTTCTAAAATGCGAGTTACTAGCAAAATTAAAAAACGTCGATTTTCACTATTATCAGGATATCTTTGAAACTATAGAACATTTTTCAAATATGAAAACGGTGTCTTAATAATAATTTAATTTAATAGAATCCCATTGAAAAAGTGAACACCATGTATATCAATTATTGTATTTTAGCCAGTACCATTTTTGTGTAAGCGACGAACATGTATGTATACTTCTGTGCAATAAAATCCCGTACACTTGAAAAATCAAGTAATCCAGTTTTACTAATATTAAGTGATGTGAATCAGTCTTTTTGGAATTTAGATTTTTTAATTATCACAGAGGTTATAAATAAGTGACATTGATTGTGAAATGTCATGAGTAAGGTATTTGAAAAAATGTTAATGATTTAATGATTTCGATTTATAACAAAAAATGTAAAAATTGACGTTGAAAAATTGTGTCCGAGATAAGGCCACATTCTGAAAGCTCAAAACATTAAAAAGCGGTTTTTTGCATGGCTGTTCTGCACGTGTCTGCCTGTGATAATTTTACTTCCACATCCAAGTCCACGGTAATAATTCAATATTATTGTTTTCAAACCATTGAGTAATTATCCTGGCAGGGCGGTTGTCTTGTTGATAAATGAATGTGTTGTTTGGATATAATTGCTCCACCGAAGGAAGCATAACGTTTTCCAAAATATCCTTATAAACCTGCCCATTAAATCTAGCATTACCCATGATACGTCACGCTACAGCAGGGCCATACACGCTTATCTATGCCCAAACATTAACAGAAAATCTCCCGGACCTGTTCCGCGGAGACACGTAACGTTCGTGAAACCTGGTAATTGCAGGACGGTACTCCCGAATATGTCCGTCATTACAAGACTGAAAAACTTTTTCATCGGTAAACACAACATTGTTCCAAAACTCCAACGGGCGATAGACATAATTTAAACAAAACAGAATGCGAGTTTGCTTATGTTCTTCTGTTAATATGGCTTTCTTGGCACTTACACAGTTTTTTAATTCCGATTTTCCTATCTTTTGGCTAGCTGTTGACCTCGATGCTGGAAAATTTGTCATGGAGACAGCGTCTACTACTGTTTGAAACGGATTTTCCCTCAAATAACCAAGGAGCGCTTCATTTTGAGCGAGATTTGAACTTCTCGGTCGGCCTGAACCGTCTTTTCTGTTATGATATCTTCCTCCTCCCACCTTTTCTTCACACTTATAACGGTACTATTTAAGTGATAATGGTTAGCAACTGCTCTGATAGACCATCCCTCTTCAATTTTAGAGAGAATTAGAATTTTTTCATGTTTAGTTAATTTCGTCATTTCGAAAATATGACACTGACTGACAAATAAATAAAGAATGATTTAATATAGCGAAAAATAGGTGTACGGGATTTTATTGCACAGATTTTATTGTACAGAAGATTTTCAACTTTATAACAATTGTAATTTACTAATTACGAAAATATACCTACAGGGCTGCGTAAAGCAAAAGGCTTTTGTTTAAAATACCATAGTTGATGGTGATTATATGATACTTACTTTATAAGAGTTTTAGAAATTCCAAAATCCCCTATTTTAATAACATCACCATTCAAGCCCGTAAGGAATATATTTTCACATTTTAAATCTCTGTGTATCACTTGTTTTCTGTGAATATGGTCCAGTCCCATTAATATTTGGCAAAATATATTCATTACGCACTAAAAAAATAGTTATAATGAATTATTTGTTTAGATTCACTACTGTGGACTATACTTCAGTTGGGAAAGATAGAGAGTTATAAATCACTAAAGCAAAGCAAAAACCGGATATGCGACTTTTTCTCTTGCGGACTAGTGGATATCCTGTGGGACCACCTCTTATGTGCGTAAAAATGAACTTTAAGAAATAATGAAATTTAATGACAAAAAAAATGTATCTTCTTTTTCATTATCTGAAATAATGTTAAGAATCGTTTGTCAAGAGTTGTTTGATTTTATGTATTCGGTAGAACAATGATGTCTACGCAGCACTGTACATCCACTAGTAAAAATATTTGAATTGCGAACTGTCCATTAGAAAAAAAAAATAGATAACGATATTAGTAGATAATACCATCACCACGAAGAATTTTTCCAACTCTGATAAGAAGTCTCTTAGAGTAGACATCCTTATGTAAATTAATGATAATCATACGGTCGTAAGAGTTATAATCGTATCCAGTCGGTTTTTATCAGTCCGCAAAGGGTTAACATTCATAGAAATTATACAAAGAAATCTAAATATCCATTTCATATGATATAATGAACCTGTGTTGTTTGAATTATTCAATTATTGCTAGTTCTTCAAAATTTGTCCCTACTTAAAGAAGTTGTCGAAGCCCATTTTGGGTTGCCAAAATTATACTCATCTACAATATAGTGAAGGTCCCATTTAGTTATACCCTAGTTAAAAAATCGGCATAATCTCAGGTCTAGTTAGTTGTAATAGCACTGCTTTTACCCAGGACTATTTTATTCCACTGGAGGCGATCAACAAAGGCGGCCGTTAAGGATTGGTTTTCTCGAACAATCGGTCGCAGAGAACCGACAGTTTGTCGACCGCCGAGGATGATGATATGGTTTGCTAGAAATAGTGATCGACGTACCGCCTATCTGGGCGGTGTTGTAGAGACGCAATGGTTGCAGAACGCAGAGCCGGATTTAACTATATTGTTCGCTTGTTTACTTTTTCAATGTATAATAGGTATTTGTCAGCCGCGGCTTGTAAAATTTAGATTGGTCATATCTTAGTATTGAGTTAAGGGACCCAAGCCATATTTTGTGACATGAGTACCAAGATAGAATAAAGCAGTTTTGCGAAAAAAAAAATTACATCGAAATTTGCGAAAGATAGTTTTAAAAATGAGTTGAACACCCTACCCTGGGTTTTTGTAAAGACTCATTTAAATTTTATTAATTTTTTTTTTCAGAAAAAGGAGGAAAACAATATTTAATAGAATTTAAATAAGTCTTTTTACAAAAACCCATTTGTTGTGTGGTGCTCAATTCATTTTTAAATTCGATGAAATTTTTTTATTTGCAAAACTGCTTCAATGTACAAAAAACGTATTAACTTGAAATAAAAGTAGTGATTACACCTATAGTAGTTACAGTATCTACAGTTCGCTTAATATAAATTGTTACTACCCGACAAGAACCGCGAGGAGGTATGAGCATTTCTCGCCAGGAAAAGATGGGTATGGAATATTAATATAGGATATAGAGGATTATTTAAAAAGTAACAAGAAACCTTTAAAAACAAAATAAAAACAAAAAATATACTCTAAAAGTAGTAACAGAAACAAATATTTGTCTCAATAAATAAACTAAAAATAAACTGTAATAGTAAAGTTATTACTACAATAAAAAGAGAAAGATGAATCATTGCAAAAATTAAAAAAAATCTTTAGTTCCATCTAGATAATAAATGGGTCTATTTTCCCTGAGTTGTTTTATCTCTTCTAGATATGAATTTCGCCAATCTACTATTCCAGGGGCGGACTAACCGGCTGCGGGGCCCTGAGCTGTTAATGCTTTGGGGCCCTTCCCATCTCAGAAGATAACTTTTTTTAAGATCAGGTCAGATTACGCACCACCAAGACATATGTTTCATCTTGTTTTGGCTAAATACTGAACTAAACTAATACAGTACAGAGCATAGTCATAGTCATATCGTATTTGGTTTTTAAGTCCGTTTTCAGCGTTCGGGGGCCCCTTGACCATCCGGGGCCCTAGGCTTAAGCCCCTAAAGCCCCCCCTTTAATCCGCCCCTGTACTATTCGTCTACTTTCCATAATCGCCATTCGTTTATTAATAGTTTGATATTTAAATACAATTTTTTTCATCCAATTTCCTAAAGTTGTTTTGGTATATTTTAGAGGATAATCCATTTCCTTTAGTTTTCTGTCTATCACGTCAAGAGCTGGAATTTCATTTTTCTGATGCTCGTCGTAAATTACACATTTTAAAAGTTTTGCTAAAGATGGGTCCAGAGTTTTCGATTTACCGGCGTCGGATCGTTGTTTTCTTGGGAGGGCACCTTCTTTCACCAGTTTGTATATTGTCGAACGGGGAACTTTTGTCAGAGATGCCGTTTCACCTATTACATCCAAATCATCCAAATTAGGGTCATTAGCTTTTCGTTCCAAAATACTATCGTAAACATTTAAGCAAATTTGTTTTCCGTCCACGTCCAAATGTACTCGTTTTTTTCTTACTGAAAACACTGATGGATTTTGATTTTCTTTATCACTGTAATCACTATCACTTTCATTTTCGCAAACACGGTTAGATGTAGACGTAGATGCCTCACACGGTCGAAACATTTTTATATAAAATATATGTTATATTAAAAAATAAATAGATATAAAATAATAATAATTTATAATATTACACTTACAATATCCCCCAAAGCACTGCTATGCATTGGTAACGAACCTTACTAAAATTATTTTCAAAAACACATTACCAAATAAAGAATCTCTATCTCAAGTGCGGTCCTGAATTAAAAATAACAGTCTAACGGTTTACGCCTACACGCCTCGTCAGATACCGACATCGTTATCATATCTCTCATATTAATGTAAATGAGGTAAGGACGGGAGATCTACTTGCCCGACTTGGCCATTCCTCTCCCCTCATAACCCCCCACACTATTGAGACTACTTCAACTATAGTTCGACTAGTTTGTCTACTTTCTTCTCGTCCGTTGATTTGTGTGTTTGCATTCTGAACGAATTAGGGGATGGAGAATTAGTTGCACCTCTATTGTTGGAAGAGGAAGAGGAGGAGATAATATTGGCGACTTACAAAGCTCCACACAAGTCAGTGAATAGCTTATTTTTGTGCTGGAATTTAGAGAGCGCTTTTAATATTACTGTGGAGAGAAGATTATTTGGTAATGAAATGGCACTTGAATGACATGCTTATTTTGTTTTATCACATGCGAGTTACAATAATGTGGCATAAAAAAAGGAGCGTGACGTTGCAGTAACATCGAATTTGCTCACGTGGTTTCGGCCGACGTTTTTTCGTTGCCAATTAAGCCTGCACACCACTTTAAAATCACAGGTCTGAAAATCATTTCGTTAAGGTGGGTTTTGTGACGTCGCGTTAATTTAACATCTTTTTGACGTTTTTAGGCTAAGTGGGACATTTTCATTTCTAAACTGATATTGGGGATATACTTATTTTACAATAATCACAACACCAAAATGCATCCGCACACTGTCAATTCAGCAGAACAATTCGGCTAGAGGGTCAGACTGGACAGGGCGGCTAGGCGGAAGTTGCCGCCTAGGCCAAACATCGGAAAATTTGGGGGGGCCAAAGTAAAATGACAAATCTGCAAGTTTTCGCGGAATAAATGCTATAAAAAAGGGAGGAGAACATTTAACATGGAGAGCTTTATGAAACGGTGGTTATCGGACTCGAATGAGACACAGACAAGACTTGCCTTACGCACGAGAACGAAGCTACATACGAAACGAAAATATAAAACAATCCGAGATTTTTTTTGGACCAAAAAAGACAACAAACACATTTTTAAAAAAATCTATATTTGGATGACAAGATTAACGAAACGAACATTTTGAAACAAGAAAATTGTGTTTTTTGGCAAATATATATAAAATTCATTATTTCTCGGGATTCCCGGGATCGTCAATTTTTATTTCCCGATTCCCGGGAACGAAAAAAAAGTCAAAAAATCAGAAACCCTAGTTCGGCTATAATCAAACTCAATAGATTTGGACGAAGAGGTCGGATGACACCGATTGTTCGAGAAATCTAGGGTTTTACACTACTCGCGTTTTGTTGTGCCTCTACTATATACCGAGTGTTAGTTTTGAAGATGATTGAAATTAGGGATATCCTATATACATAATAAACGGCACTTTTTGACATAAAAGGGATTTTTTTTTCATTTCCGGTTTCGCCAGAAGTGACACTAACTTTCGATTTTTAAATAGAACACCCTGTATATTATTGCATTTTTGAATATTCATAATTTTATAAATCCAACGATACCAAATAAGTAACATTTCAAATGTCAATATTTTTTAAAATATAATTTTTAGTTTTCCATCTAAGTGTGCCATGATGGTTCTGATTTATTCTAAATGACCCGTGTAATGCTAGAAAAACGAAATTCCGTCAAAAAATACTAAATTACGTGATTTATGTGCAAACAAAGTTCATCAAAATGGTTTTTGGGGCAAAACTCAATTTTTTCAAATGAAACCATATTGGTACCGTGGTACCATTTATTAGTACTACTAATTAATAAGGAATTTATTCATATGTCGTATTAAAATGTGCGATAAATACAAACAAAATTACAGCTAAAAGAAAATAAGAAAATACAATTTTGTTCTAATTAAATGTTAAGAAGTAATTAACTAAGGTGGCTTTGAAAACAATGAAATATTTGGCTTGTCAAACATTTGTTGGCTTACCGGTGTTTTTATTCTTGTTAATTGTGTTCAAAATGCCGCAAAGGACCCCGCACCAAATGCATGTTGTCGACGGAATCGTTGTAAATTCAAGGCATAGAATCCTTAGGTCATTCTCAATGAAAATTGTTATGGATAAAGTTCCAAAATGTCTTTATTATACTCTTCGCAAAAACGAAGAGTATATTGTATTTGATCGGCACATTTCTAAAATCGTAAATATCGCTCGTAGAGGAAAAATTTTCATACCATTGTATTAGTGAACAAATTCTGAACAACTTTCAAAATATCCGTCCGTCTGTCCGTCCGTCCGTCCGTCCGTCCGTCCGTCCGTCCGTCCGTCCGTCACGTTTCTTGTAAGCACGATAACTTAAGAAAGAAAAGTCCGATTGTATTGGAATTTAGAAAGTAAGTTAGTGTTAGCTAGAGGAAGAACCCTATTATTTTTGAAGAAAATCGATTGGTAAATAATAAAGTTATTAATTATTTAATTAAAAAAAATATATTTGCTTAATTTTTGTCGCTTGTACTAAAATGGAGATCTTGCGAAATATTATTTCCATAATATATTTTTTTTTGTTTATGAATTTTACTAATATATATTTTATAGAAGTACGAGTTGAAATATGTATGATTGTCGAAAGATATAGGTATATCACAAACAACCAATTTTCGTAGCAATTTGTGGTGGCGCAGTGGCTAAAGCTTTGCGTTGCAATCCAAAGACACTGAAAACACTCCCTCCTCAAAAACACCTTCCCTCAAAATCATCACCTCTCTATCATTCCCTCTACCCCCCTTGACCCCTCGCCGAAGCCTACACACCATCTAAGAATTTGTCATATCATGGCAAATAACCATTTTTAAAGACTGACACCTAGAGCAGGGTTTTTATGTTTATTTTCCCTGCATTAATTAGAATTATTACACCCATTTGCCTATTAATTTTTAACAATTTTTAGATGTGAAATCCTTTGATATAAGCTTAAAACACGATTAAACTTTTTAGAGATCGTTTACTAATTTCTAAAAACATGATCTTGGATATCGTTGCCGAAACACCTGGCCGTTGTGTCACTCTGCGCGACCAGCCGCAATTTTGTGACGCAATGTTTATTTCTTATTGATGTTAACTGATGAAATAAATGGGATACAAGAAAATGACATGTTAAATATTTAAACATAATAAATAATATGAAATTTGGCAAATTTGACAATCCAAAGGTCCCGTGTTCGAATCCCACACAGGTTGGATATTTTTTTTCCTTTTTTTTAAATATAATTTTTTCACAACAAAGATGGTATCACAAAATTTAGGATGTCCAAGAACTAACATTATTTACAAGAAAACTGCGAAGAGTATCCTATAGAATGTGTAACAATTATATATAAAAAGCTCAGTAAATTGGCGAAGAGTTCGTTTTTAGCTTGTTTTAAAAATACAGCAGGTCGAAGCACCAAAATTCAAAATTTTAAAAACGCGATTTTACGTATTCTCTATCGAAACGGACTTAATTATATGAAGCAGTTACATGAATAATATATTGTGTACTTATGTAAATAAATATATAATTACTTTTGCCCTTATTTATATACCAGTAGGATACAATAGGCGCAAAAGTTATTAGTAAGCAAACGCTTACTTTTACTTTTACTTCCACATCCAGTGGAAGTATAGTAACGACAAAACAATTTTTTAAAATTTTTATTGTTCAAATAGGCTTTAAATGTCATGAAACGTCGAAATTTTAAGTTTGAGCGAAAAAAAAATTTCTGTCTGTCTGTCGGTCTGTCTGTCGGTCTGTCGGTCTGTCTGTCGGTCTGTCTGTCGGTCTGTCTGTCGGTATGTCTGTCGGTCTGTCTGTAACTTTTTTTTGTGCGCACGTTTACTCTGGAACCGTTTAGGATATTGACTTGACATTTGGTACACGTATGTACTTTAACGAGATGTAGAAATAGATTATATTTTCATCTTGTTCCGTCGAAGGGTTGGGGGTAAATTGGGGTAAATATGGGGGTAAATGGGTAAATCAAGCAGGTAAGAGTCCATAAAATTGGTATTTAGTATATACAAGAGAAGCTAAGGTCTCAAAAAAATTTTTGAGCATTTTTGAGCATTAGCCACGCCCATTACCACCCCCACCCCCTTATTAAAGAGGATGAAAAAAATTGTGATTTAGTGTATGTACAAGAACCAGACACAAAATATTTTTTTTCTTCATCCACCCCCGCTACCCACCCCCCATCACCCCCCCTCCCCCACTACCGATGTGGCATATCGTTTTATAAGTTTTTGGGGTGGACGATTTCAAATATTATATTGTTAAAGTTACCTTGACTAGTATGGATGCGCAGTAGGTTTCTCCGAGTATTATGGATGCGCAGTGGCTTTCCTCGAGTATTTTGGATGCGCAATGACCTTTCTCGAGTATTATACATCGCAGTAGGTTACCTCAAGTAGTATGGATGCGCAGTAGGTTACTATAAGTAGTATGGATGCGCAGTGGCTTTCCTCGAGTACAATGGATGCGCGGTGGCTTTTCTCGAGTGCTATAGATGCGCAGTAGGTTACCTCAAGTGATATGGATGCGCAGTGGATTTCTTCGGGTGAAATGGATGCGCAGTGGGTTACTTCAAGAAGTATGAATGCGCAGTGGCTTTCCTCGAGTAAATTGGATGCAAAGTGGTTTACCTTGAGTAGTATGGATGCGTAGTAGGTTCCCTTGAAGAAAATGCTTGAAGTAGAGGCTTTACTTCTAACGTGTAGTTTACGGCACACAACGATTTTTTATATCTTTGTCATGCCATTTTCTGCGTATTAGTTCGACATTCAGTTGAAGTATATTAACGCAAAAAAAATTTTTGGAAATTTTCATTGTTTAAATAGGCTTAGAATATCAGAAACGTCAATATTTTACGTCTAAGCAAAATAAATTTGTCTGTTGCGTCGGTCTGTCTGTTAGACTTGTATCGATTACCCTGGAACCGTTTAAGGTATTCACTTAAAATATGGCACACATATGTTTTTTAACGAGATCTGGAACTAGATTATATTTTGATCTTATTCCGTTGCAGAGTTGAAGAGTAAATTGGGGTAAATGGGGGGTAAGTAGATAAATCGAGCAAGTAAGAATCCATGAAATTGGTATTTAGCAAATATAAGAGGAGCTAAGGTCTCAAAAAAAAATTGGCATTAGTTCCCTATTACCACCCCCACCCCATTATTAAAGGTGGTGAAAAAATAGTGTGATTTAGTGTGTGTACATGTACAAGAGCCAAAGCCATCGAGAATTTTTTTCACTTCATTCACCTTCACCACCACCCCACCTCCATTACCGATGTGGCATATAATTTTATGGGTTTTTGGGGTACATGATTTCAAATATTATACTATTAAAGTTCCATAAACAATTATTTCCACATAGTGGAGTGCAAATATAGTATTTTGTTGTAAGAAACTTGGATGTGGAAGTAGTGATTCCTTGGGCAGCGGTTTTATTATTTAGTTTGCATTAAAAATAAAATACTTACTGATATTCAGTGCAATACAGGAAAAAACATTATAATACTCTTATAAATAGGGCACTTATAATTTAGTAATTACTTCCACATCCAGTGGAAGTATAGTAACGACAAAAATTTTTTTTAAAACTTTTATTGTTCAAATAGGCTTAAAATGTCATGAAACGTCGAAATTTTAAATTTGAGCGGAATAAAAATTTCTGTCTGTCGGTCTGTCTGTCTGTCTGTAACTTTTTCAAGCAGGTGAGAGTCGAAAATTGGTATTTAGTATATACAAGAGAAGCTAGGGTCTCAAAAAAATTTTGGCATTAGTCACCCCCATTACCAACCCCCACCCCCTTATTAAAGGGAATGAAAAAAAATTGTAATTTAGTGTATGTACAAGAATCAGAAACCTCAAAATATTTTTTTACTTCATCCATCCCCACTACCACCCCCCTATCACCACCCCCACCCCACTACCGATGTGGGGCATCGTTTTATGGGTTTTTTGGGGTAGAGGATTTCAAATATTATATTACTAAAGTTCCATAAACAATTATTTCCACATACAAAGTCTTTTCGTTGGGAGTGACTTGGATAGAGAATCTGGATGTGGAAGTAGTGATTCCTTGGGCAGCGGTTTTTTTATAAATATATTATCAGGAAAACGAATCGTATTTGCGTAAAAATATTTTATTTGTTTATATGAATATCGGAATAATGTATTTTTTTATGTTACACTGTACATCAGTATTATAATCTTAATGCAAATCTAATATAAGATATAAAGTTTCCATTAAAAATACGTAAAATCGCGTTTTTAAAATTTTGGATTTTGGTGCTTCGACCTGCTGTATTTTTAAAATATGTAAAGACGTTTTGGAACTATCTATAACAGTTTTCTTTGAGAATGACCTAAGGATTCTATGCCTTGAATTTGCAACGATTCCGTCGACAACAAAATTACGCATTTGGTGCGGGGTCCTTTATACAAAATTGTATTTTCTAGTTGTAAATTTGTTTATACTTATCGCACATTTTAATACGACATATGAATAAATTTCTTATTAATAGTACCATTTTGAGAACTTTATTTGCTCATAAATCACGTAATTTAGTATTTTTGACGAGATTTCATTTTTTTTTAGCATTTCACGGGTCATTTAGAATAAATCGGAACCGTCATGGCACACTTAAATGAAAAACTAAAAATTATATTACAAAAAATATTGACGTTTGAAATGTCACTTATTTGGTATCGTTGGATTCAGAAAATTATGCAGAACTCAAAAATGCAATAATATACAGGGTGTTCCATTTAACAATCGAAAGTTAATATCACTTCCGGTTTCGCCGGAAGTGATAAAAAAAAAATCACTTTATGTCAAAAAGTGCCGCTTATTATGTATATAGGATATCCCAAATTTCAATCAATTATCTTCAAAACTAAGGTACACTCGGTATATGCTTTTGCTACAGTTGCAGATAATGTTATTAATAATTTACCTCCAAGTAATGAAGATGCTCTCAATTTCTTAAAACATGTCCCGTCGGCACATCTTACGTTTTTTCTTGAACCAGTTACTACTCTTGATGTGGTGGAGGCAGTAAATAGCTTGAAAAACACAAGTAGTCTAGACATTTATGATTTAAATAGCAAAATCATTAAAAATACCATAGATATTATTATTTACCCGTTAACTTTCTTAATAAATTTATGTTTCAGTAAAGGCTCTTTTCCAGATGTCTTTAAGATAGCTAGAGTAGTGCCTATTTTTAAAAAAGGGGATCCTGATAATCCTAATAATCATCGACCTATATCAATTATCCCAGTGTTCGGTAAGATAATTGAGATCATTTTAAAACATCGCTTAACGAAATACTTTGAAAATCATTCAATCATTCACAAGTGCCAATTTGGTTTTAGGAAATCATGTTCTACTGTAGATGCAGTCTGTAAGGTTGTGGGTGACATTGTTGAGGGTTTTGAGGAGGGTCAATACACGGCGATTACGCTAGTAGACCTTAGCAAGGCCTTCGACTGTGTCTCTCACAGCCTTCTCATTAAGAAACTTAGCTATTATGGTGTCAGAGGTCTACCACTAAATTTATTAGAATCTTATCTGCATAATCGTGAAATCTGTGTAAAAACTGATAATCAAATGTCGGAATTTAAGATAATGAAACACGGAGTACCCCAAGGCTCTGTACTGGGCCCTCTATTATTTATCATTTTTATTAACGATCTTTTTTTCTATCTCTTTCCAAACAAAACTGTTATGTATGCAGATGATGCAACTTTAATAAATAAAAATGACAATTTAATGGCTCTACAAGCATCTATATATGAAACTCAACATTCTGCAGAACACTGGTATAATAATAACATGCTAAAGTTAAATAGAGATAAAACTCAAAAATTGATTTTTTTCGACCAACAACGCAGTTATCAAAGGCGACAGTGTTAAGCTACTTGGAATTGTACTTGATGATAATCTTAAGTGGGATGCTCATATTGTACAGTTAAGTAGTAAAATCTCTAGTTATATTTTTCTACTACGTCAACTGAAAAAGTATATAAATGTCAAAACATTGCTATCTGCGTATCATGCTTTAATCCAATCACAGATTACATACGGGATTGTACTCTGGGGAAATTCCGCTCATGCCTATAAAATATTTATCTTGCAAAAACGATCAATTAGAATAATTTCTGGTGCTAATTATCGGGATCATTGCAAACCTTTGTTCCTCAAATATGGCATAATGCCCTTGCCGAGCTTATATATGTATTACTCAGTGCTGGAAATTCATAAAAACAAAAGTACCTTTTCTACACACTCAGACTATCACCATTATGAGACTAGATCATCAAATGAATTAAAAGCACCTAGATATCGTCTTACAAAATCCGCAAGAAATTCACTAGAATTTAAACTATATAATAAAATACCCGAAAATGTAAAAAAACTGGACTACATCAGATTCAAAACAAGCATTAAAAGACATCTCTTAAAATGCTGTTTTTATTCGGTAGATGAATATATGAGTTTCTCTATGGAAGACTGATCATATTTGATAGCTGTCTCTTTATGGAATATGCTTACACCTTTTACATTTATCCCTCTTTTATATTCTGTTGTAAATATAGTGAAATTTCTGTATTTCTTATTAGACATGTGTTTAATTTTAACTCTGATACACTTTTTAAAAATCATTTTAATTGTTTTTGTCCATATTAAATGTTTTGATTTAAACATTCTATTTCTAGTCTGTAGATAGGCATTTTTTAAACTGTAAATTAATGAATGCATTACTTTAGGTAATAGCAGCAACTATGACTTGCTACAAATGTAACTATTTTATATAATGTAGTCAATAAATTTCTATGTATCTATCTATCTATCTATGTATTTTCTCTGTTATACAACTTAGTTTACATTTGAGATTTTTTATGTAATTATTTGAGTTAATTATCTTTCTGCTATACATACCTGCGGAGAAAGATACCGTGATGGTCTTCGATCATAAATTAAGTCGTATAAACTTCCCTTGCTGGCGTATTCCATAACTATATAAAATATACCATGTTTTGAAAAACTATCGAAATATTGAATAATATTTGGATGGTCTAGGAATTTCAAAATCGCTACTTCATTTTTAGCTGCCTTCAGCTGTTCTCCCTGTAACTCTGTAATAATCTGCTTGACAACAATTTTTTGTTTGTTATGTTTTCTTTGGCATAAATTCACCGTTCTATAATACAAAAGATACATACATGCGATAAAAAAAATATTAATTGTAATAAAAAGTCGTGTAATAATAGAGTAAAAACTTATTTCTTAAGAAAGTGTTTGGGCAAAGGAATTCTATTGCTGGAATCTGAAGAACACATATAAGGGAAGTATAACTGTAAGTTTTGGACTTCGAGCAAGGGCGGGAACATATTTGTTTAAACAACTGAAATCGCAAAACATCTCGTTTTTTCTCGGTTTTTGCAAATATCTCCCATCGTATTGGTTGTATTGCAAAAAAAAATAGAAAATAATTTTGAATTTGATTGAAACAACCCAAGTGGAAGTTTGGTGGGCATAGAGTGCTTCCAATATATCAGGTGTTAAGCGTCACTCCTAAAATGTGACGTCATACATATTCCGATTACCACCAGAGTTCAAAGTAGCTTTAAACTTAATTGGTTTTGGAAATTAAATTATTCACAATAATATTAATATTGAAAAATACACTTACTAAATTTCACTTAATTATAAAATTTTTACCTATTATACCAACACACTAAAATTGAATGAGTTTAACGCAACAAAATGAGAACACGATGCAAGCTTAAGGTAGTTGTATACTGATAAGAGTGAATCTAGCAATGGATTTAATAAGTTAACGCGCGAGAGATGTAAAAGGATTTGGCAACACTGTATTAAATGCAATAGGCTCATTTAACAATTTTTTATTATTACATATTCTGAAAGAGCTTGGTGAGTATAGTAAGTATGCCAAAAATTAAAATTTACTGACGCCGCCTTCATGTATAAAAAAATTATTAAAGTTGGCGCGCTTAAAAACGCTCGGGATAACCAGTAGTCGAGTTGTGACGTCAGATGGCTGAACCGCCCAGTGAATACGGCTGTGAATGCAAGTTAGTAGAGTAAAATCTGGAAGTAAAGCCGCTTATTTTTCGAGAAAAACCGGCGTAGAACCAAACCAGACTTAGTGGGATTCTTTAGTAAGATAATCGTGTACACGATATCATTTTTTACGACATTTTTTGGTGGTCGAGAACTTTTTTATTTCGGAAAAACTCAAAAAAATAGATTTTTAATGAAATATGTTTTTTAACGTCTCCACCGCTATATCTCTGAAAATATTTGTGCTATCAAGCTATTTTTTTTTTTTTAGATTAAGGTAGACACAATAGCGCTTCGAACAACGTCCCGCGTGAACCCGATTTATTTTTTTTTAAGTTGGAAAAATAATAGGAATCTCAAACCTGTTATTTTCAGTAGCGTAATTTTAGACAATCGAGAAAAAAAATTTATTTATGAAAATTTGTATATACATGCTGCGTACAAATTGAAGCCAATAGTTGAAAAAAGTTTTTAGGATACAAATTTTTCATGTTCCGTTCATAGTACTGAGTCAGCGATTTTTTTAATGGGCCAAAGTCATATTCTTCCGCGCTCGGCTGTAGCAAGCCTGCCGACTGCAACGATGAAAAGCATCTAGGGGATCAATATTATTGTTCAATATTTCATATATTGTACAGTAGTATTGATCATATGTTGTTAATATTAAGAAATTGTACAATAAATATAAAATAGTCTCCTTTTAATAATAAAAATATAAATATCTAATCTATAAATATCAATCAGTGTTACTAACTACCCACCTAATTATTAAGTTTATTAGACATTTTTAAATGAATGAAAGTAAAAACGTACACATAAAATGAGTTTTATCGTTGAAATAAATTTTCTATTTGGATAGATAAATATGTAGTATGTAGTTTATGTAGGCCCTACATTAATAGTATTCTAATTCGTCCATATCTGCCTTGAAATCTTTAATAATGTTGTTACAGGAACGACATTTGCACTCGTTGCAACATTTTAGGCCTTCCTTAAAACAAGCACATTTTCGATTTCACAATTTTTATCCGAACAATGAATACTTAATGATTTTCGACAACCGTCACGACTAATCTGACCAACCCTGCATGCGAGGTGTATTAATTGGGTCCCAATGTCGCATTTAGCGCTGATAAAAACAATCGCTGTTGCCATATTTTAGGAAAAAATATATTGTTTCAAAAACTTTTGTGATTATTAGGCTTTATTTTCTTCGCTGCATATATGTAAATATTTTCAAAAATAAAAAAGTTTATCGATTGGTGAAGATTTCAATACATAAAATATATATTTTTAGTTTATCTGATTTTTAGAGAAATGAAAGTGCGAATTGTGCACAACGTTTATATTGGTAAAAGCTCTGTGTGCTTTAATTTGACAAAAAACAAATTTCGGTGCCTTTAATAATCTTAAAGATATGGCGGTGGAAACAAAAAAAAAACAATTTTATTTAAAAATACATTTTTTTCACTTTTTATTGATTTAAAAAGTTCGAGACCACAAAAAAATGTCGTAAAATATGATTTCATATTCCCGGTGACATACTCAAAGGAACCTAACATGTTTGACCTGGTTCTACGCCAAAAAAAAAAACGACACGATAGGCTTACGAAATCGCTGCTCTAATAAAGGCGCCGTTACACGGCGCGTGGTTCGCCGAACCTGGTCCGACGAACCACGGACCACGCGCCATCTGACATGGGTGGTTCGCTATTAATTCGCGGTTCGCGGTGCGTGCCACCGCGATCCATCGGATGTCGGTAAACTTGCACGGAACAAAAGATACAACCAAATGCATCACAAATCTGAATGAACTACGTACTATATTGACACCCTTAATTTAAGGCCCCGTTATACGGCGCGTGGTTTGCCGAACCACGAACCTGGTGCGTGGTTCGGCGAACCGCGCGCCGTGTAACGGCGTCTTAAATTGAGGGTGTCAATACGGTACGTATTTCATTCAGATTTGTGACGCATTTGGTTGTATCCTTTGGTCCGTGCAAGTTTACCGACATCCGATGGATCGCAGCAGCACGCACCACGAACCGCGAACTAATAGCGAACCACCCCCGTCAGACGGCGTGTGGTTCGTGGTTCGTCGGGCCAGGTTCGGCGAACCACGCGCCGTGTAACGGCGCCTTTATAGGTATCGGCGCACGCCAAGTGACGTCACTCTACGGACTGTTGGCCGGCCGAGCGTGTTTCTATTCAAATGCGAATATCTCTGTGGCTATTGATTCAATTGAGCTGAAATTTTTTTCTGAAGCTGTTTGTTATACTTTAAAATGAGGAAGAAAAAGTAGGAAACTGCCATATCACTAAATGACCCTAACTGTCATATACTAATCTGCTACATTTAATCTGGCAATATTTCGTTCGTGCCCAGCCGAATTTTCCAATTTCGATATGCAATTTACGTTGAGGTTTAATTGGAAGTTTTCCTCTTTACGTCGCAACATCGTACGGCCGGCCCCGCTGATGTTTTTCGAAAAATATCAACGTGTTAAGATTGCATGTTTTTGTAATTTTTTCGGCGCCGAAATGCAAGCTGTTTTTTGCTATTCGGTCGGAGTTCGCTCGAAATAAAAAATAAGGTCAAACGAGTATTTTCCACTACGAGTCTTTTGCGTCCATAAGAATTTTGATTTTTTTTTTTCGATTCGGATATAACTATACTGAAATGTCGGCCATGTAGCTCCTACGCCAAAAGACTGCTCTCTAGCTAATTTAAATAGAGTTAAATTTGCTAAAACCCTTTTTTCTATTTTTTGAATTCCGACAAAAATGAAGGAATTAGAGGAGGCGGGATTTGCGATTTTTTTTTCGGTAAAATTTCTCCATTTTGTCACCGTAATTAATCGGTAATTAACTGAAATCGATCTCATATACGATGTACACTTAATATAATGTACTACTTTTACGGCCCTTCGAAACAAAGGTTTCTGAGAAAAATATTTTTTTTAAAATTTACATACACTATAGGAAAACGCCTAATTTCTTACATTTCGTCGAAATGGTGTAAGATCGTTTTTTTCGAAAAATTTGTAGATAGCTTATGTAAAGAGAATTGATTGAACTTTCCGACACTTTTTTATTTTTTCTCTAACATAAAAAGTATCAATGATGAAAGTGCAAGTCTACCAAACTTTTAGTGTTGCAAAAATGAGTGAAAAATTAAACAATATGTTACAAAAAGTTCCATAAATGTATTATATCTACAAGATTGAAATTTTACATACTCACAGATGACATAAAAACCGCGTCGAAAGCGTTGCCATGTCAGGTCTACCACCCACGCAAAGTGTGGAAAAAACAAACATTTTTTACTTATATCTACAAAGCTGAAATTTTTTTCTGGAATGGTTTATTTAATAAGACATCCAAAAAATACAGAGTACCGATCATCTCATCTTAAATACTCAGCAGACGTAATGGAATGCAAGCGCGTGATCGCGGCCGCTGCGCTCCGGACTATTGCAGTTCGCGGAAAAGTTTTGCATTTTCCGCCGCGGAATATTAATCTACAAAGTTGATTTTTGTCTACAAGCAGTTTATGCACTATTTCGATTCAAAATCACATTCTACCTCCGCTGAAAGGTGGCTAAATCTTTGGTAGACAATGCCAAAATGGCAATACATACTCAAATCATGACAATTATATTCTTCATTAATATTAAAGAACAGTTTTCTTATAGATGTGTTAATAATCACTTTTATTTACTTTTTAATATTGCTAGTGGTCGAGCTGCAGACGATTGTGTAGCAGCACCAATCACTAATGTAGACATCAAAAAAATTGTTGCCCTTTCATCATTGATACTTTTTATTTTAGAGAAAGAATAAAAAAAGTGTCGGAAAGCTCAATAAATTCTCTTTACATAAGCTGTCTACAAATATTTCTAAAAAAACGATAATTATCGAGATATTCGAGGAAATGTAGGAAATTACACGTTTTCCTATAGAGTGTATGTAAATCTTAAAAAAAAATAATTTTTCTCAGAAACCTTTGTTTCGAAGGGCCAAGGTTAACGGAGCGTCAAAGTAGCACATGATATTAAGTGAACATCGTATATGAGATCGATTTCAGTTAATTACCGATTAATTACGGTGACAAAATGGAGAAATTTTGCCGAAAAAAAAAGTCCCAAATCCCGCCCCGAGGGGACAACCGCTGAGGGGAACTAGTGTACACATCGGAGGAATTAGGAAGGAATTGAAGGTATTTCGGAAGGAATCATTAAGTATTAAGGGAATTACAGGGGAATTTGGAGGAAGTAAATATTATTACGAGGTATTAGAAGGGAATTAAGAGGAAATAAAAGGTATTAGGAGGGAATTGGAGGTATTAAATGAGATTTGCGCATGCTCTCATCTGCATCAGAATTTAAATGAGGTGATGTGTTAAAAACGTTATCTTACGTTAGTTAAAAACAGGTGCGTTGTGTTGTCTTGTGCTTAAGTAAGTAATACCGTTGAGTGAAGAGTCCTTATAGAGATGCATCCGTGTACTTAATATCGTAGTGCGGGCAGGGTCTGTGGTATAGTTAGGCGCCACCGACCGGGGTCTAGCAATCTCGTCAATCTCAGTCCCTCAGTCGGCTGATAGCACTCGCATGGTTCGTGTCATTTGTTGTATTAGTGCACCGTAAAACGAGGAAAAAAAAGTAGCTTCCTTCTTGAAAAAAAATTTTTGAAGGTACAACCACATGGGACCTTCACAGCATGATAGATTAGGTCCTTGGCCATCTGTAATGTCCAATTACAATATTTTTTGGGAGGTCAAACTATTTTTATGACGAAAAATGTTATAAATCTGTCAAAATTAATTTTTCTTACATTTTCACACATCCCTCGTGATATCTCCGGAACCAATTGAGATAATTATACGTATTTTTTTTTAATTGATGGAGGAAATGTGGGCGAAGGTCACTGCTTAAATTTTGTTTTTATGGAAAATCTAATTTTTCTGTAAAACGAGGTAAAACTTGAACATTTACTTCCCTTGCAGCGCTTTTTTCAGTAAGCGAAAAACTTTTTTATTTTAAGGAATTTTGACATACCATCTGCGTATGAAATAAAGTCTACACCTCAAGGAAGTTTTTAAAACAAAAATCAGGTCTCTACGACTTATAGTTTTCGAAATTTTGTTAAAGCTGAGTTTTTCGATCCTAGAGGCCTAGATGTCCGGCAAGTGTGGACTATTTAATACAAGTAATCTTATATTATATTATGCCAGTTAGAAACAAACTTTTCTTTATATAATGTGAATGCAAATGAGTATTAGTTATTTTTATTGAGTTATTACATATTATTTAGTGCTTAACAATGGAATGTTTATTCTGTGGACAAACTTTGAAAGATAATGACAAATTAGTGAGACAAAATCCTAGATTGCAAGGAGTAAAAACAATTATATATGCCACGGTAAAAAGGCGAGACATTTGTGTCGAAAAGATTTTGCAACAAGAGGAAAATATTTTAAGTGGAAAAGTCAAAGTGAAATTTCATATAGCCTGCAAACAAACCTATATTAGTTTGTAAAATCTTAAAAATCTTTCCCAATTCAGTGAAATTGAAAATGTATCTTCGTCTTCGGTAAGATGCAATAAATTTAATATTCGGACAATGTGTTTAATATGTAATACATCGAGAAAGAAAGGCGTAATATGGTATACGATAATTCTCTGTAGACGTGATTTATCTTTATATTTCTTTGCCACCTTATTATCAGTCTAGTCGATACATTGTTCACAAGGGGCCGACTTGACATTTTTATTGTTAATGATGGGATTTTGGAGAATGAGAGGGGAGTATGCGTTTATTTTCGATTTATCGCAAATATTTGAGAAACCAAACATAGTATAATTTTTCACATCCAGTGGAAGTATAGTAACAAAAAAATTTTTTAAAATTTTTATTGTTCAAATAGGCTTAGAATATCACGAAACATCGAGATTTTAAGTTTGAGCGAAAAAAAAAATTCTGCCTGCCTGCCTGTCTGTTTATTTTCATAACAATTAAATATAAAAACCCAATGAGCTGCTGGCAACATAAAACATTTTTTTCCCAGTAAAATAAACCATTTTGATATAATATTAAATAATACATAACAAAGAAAATTAAGTAAAAGTTCCATGTACCATGTGCATCATAAATGCGCACAACGTGATAAAGTGAATTTTATTACTTTCACATCAATCACATCCAGTGGAAGTATAGTAACGGCAAAAAAATTTAAAAAACTGTCATTGTTCAAATAGGCTTAGAATGTCATGAGACGTCGAGATTTTAAATTTGAGCAAAAAAAATTTCTGTTTGCCCGTAACTTTTTTGTGCGCATGTTTACTCTGGAACCGTTAAAGATATTGACTTGAAATTTGATACACGTATGTATTTTAACGAGAACTGGAACTAGATTATATTTTCATTTTATTCCGTTGAAGGGTAAATTGGGATAAAGGGGGGGTAAATAAGTAAATCAAGCATGTAAGAGTCCATAAAATTGGTATTTAGTATATATAAGAAAAGATAAGGGCTCAAAAAATTACTCCCATTACCACCCCCACCTCACTATTAAAGGGGGGTGGAAAAGCGTCAACATATTTTTTACTTCATTTGCCCCCTCTACCACCCCCTTCCACCACCCCTCACTACCGATGTGACATATCGTTTTATAGGTTTTTGGAGTAGGCGATTTCAAATATTATGTTATTAACGTTTCATAAATAATTTTCACATAGTGGAGTGCAATTTTTTTCTTCTTTGTGAGAGACTTGGATAGAAAACGTGGATGTGGAATTTTAAGGTTTATAAACATGTTGCTAAATTGATACCAATGGTTCAAGGATAGATGAGGATATAGCAACGCGTCCTTGCGTGTTTATCTAGCTTCTACGATTTTCAATTAAAATACCATGCAACCTGTTCGGTGTTTCTATTATTTTCTTTATTCTTTAATAAGTGGGTTATCTCGAGTAGTATATAGATTTTCCTCGAGTACTATGGATGCGCGGTGGCTTTCCTCGAGTACTATAGATGCGCAGTACGTTACTCCAAGTAATATGGATGCGCAGTAGATTTCCTCGAATAAAATGGATGCGCAATGGATTACCTTGAGTAGTATGGATGCGCAGTGGGTTTTCACGTGTAAAATAGATGCGCAGTAGGTTACCTCAAGTAGTATGGATGCGCATTGGGTTTCCTCGAGTAACATGGATGCGCAGTGGGTTACCTCGAGTAGTTTGGATGCGAAGTTTGTTATCTCGGGTGGTATGGATGCGTAGTAGGTTTCCTCGAGTATAATGGATGCGCATATGATTTCCTTGAGTAGGTACTGTTGATGCGCAGTAGGTTACCTATACGGATACGCAGTGGGCTTCCTCGAGTAAAACGGATGCGCAGTGGGTTACCTCGAGCAGTATAGATGCGTTTCCTCAAAGAAAGTGCTTGAAGTAGATTACTTCCACCGTGTACTCTACGGCACATTATAATTGTTTATATTTTTGTCATGCCATCTTCTACGTATTGCTCCCACTTCCAGTATAAGTGTAGTAATTTTGAAAACATTTATTTAAATAGGCTTAGAATGTTATGACATGTCGAGATTTTAAGTTGAAGCAAAAAATAATTTCTATCGCGTCGGTCTCTGACGTTTTGGGTGCACGATTACTCTGGAACCGTTTAAGATATTGACTTGAAAATTGGTACACATATGTATTTTAACGAGATCTGGAATTAGGTTATATTTTGTTCTTATTCTGTTAAAGGGTTGAGTGGTAAATTGGGATAAATGGGGGTAAATAGGTAAATTAAGCAAGTAAGAGTCCATAAAATTTGGTATTTAGTTTATTATTATATAAAAGAAGTTAAATTCTTAGAAAAATTTTTGGCATTAAATACCCCCATTATCACCCCCCACGCGATTATTAAAGGGGGTGAAAAAAAAATTGTGATTTAGTGTGTACAGGAACCAAAGGCCTCAAAAAATTTTCCACTTCATCCACCCGCGTATCACCTCCTACCACCACCCCAACCCCCACTATCGATGTGGCATATCGTTTTTTGGTTTTCGTGCAAATATAGTGTTTTCGTTTTGAGAGGCTTGGATAGGAAATCTGGATGTGGAAGTAGTGATTCCTTGGGCTGCGGTTTTCATTTTAAAATGTTAAAACCGCTGCCCAAGGAATCACTACTTCCACATCCTGATGTTCTATCCAAGTCGCTCAAAACGAAAAATATTTTGATACTATATTTGCACTCTACTATGTTGGAATAATTGTTTATAGAACTTTAATTATATAATATTTGAAATCGCCTACCCCAAAAACTCATAAAGCGATATACCACATCGGTAGTGGGGGTGGGGGTGGATGAAGTAAAAAAAAATGTTTGAAGCCTTTGGTTCTTGTACACACACTAACTCACAATTTTATTTCCCCCCCCCCCCCATGGTTAAATTTTTTGAGGCCTTGACTTCTCTTGTATTTACTAAATGCCATTTTTTGTCGTAGTTGTACTTCCACTGGATGCGGAAGTAAAAGGCATATTGACATTTTATGATGAAACTGTTATTTTTAAGATATCACAAAATTATCCATTTTGCACCTTTCTTAACCGTCTTCACCCTAGTAAATTTTGAATATGTTTTAGATGACATTTTCCTTTACTACTGCCGCAAAAATATTACATGTTGCAATATTTTTCGGGTTTACACCATTCCCTTCTTTAATTCTGCTGAACTGTAATAACCAATTTGTACAAAAATATTTTTTATCCTCTCCCAAATATACTGCTACTGCAGTGATGGGTTCATTTAAAGTTATTTATTTGTTTATAGGCTTTTCTCTGTAATTGCTTTTTTTAATAATTAAAACGAAAAAGCGATTTTATTGGGAAAAAGAGTAATAATTAGTAAACATAATAAAAAAACCGCTGCCCAAGGAATCACTACTTCCACATCCAGATTCTCTATCCAAGTCACTCACAACGAAAAAACTTTGTATGTGAAAATAATTGTTTATGGAACTTTAATAATATAATATTTGAAATCCTCTACCTCAAAAACCCATAAAACGATACCCCACATCGGTAGTGGGGTGGGGGGTGGGAATAGGGGGGTGATAGTGGGGGGTGGATGAAGTAAAAAAATATTTTGAGGTTTCTGGTTCCTGTACAAACACTAAATCACATTTTTTTTTCATCCCCTTTAATAAGGGGGTTAGGGTGGTAATGGGGGTGGCTAATGCCAAACATTTTTTTGAGACCTTAGCTTCTCTTGTATATACTAAATACCAATTTTATGGACTCTTAACTGCTTGATTAACCTATTTACCCCAAATTTACCCCAATTTACCCCCAACCCTTCGACAGAACTAGATCAAAATATAATCTAGTTCCAGATCTCGTTAAAGTACATACGTGTACCAAATTTCAAGTCAATATCTCAAACGGTTCCAGAGTAAACGTGCGCACAAAAAAAAGTTACAGACCGACAGACAGAATTTTTTTTTCGCTCAAACTTAAAATCTCGACGTTTCACGACATTCTAAGCCTATTTGAACAATAAAAATTTTTTAAAACTTTTTTGTCGTTACTATACTTCCACTGGATGTGGAAGTAATTAACTTAATTTGAATATCTGCGGAAAGACTGGTTAATTTTTTTTTTTATTACAAGTAGGTATTACTTTTTCGAGAGCATAGTTTTCGAGGCGATAAAGTATCGCACAAATGGTACACAATGCACTTTTTATAAAGCATCGAATTTTGTACAAAAAAGTCCCTGAGAGCATATTTTTATCTATTATGGCTCACATGCCAAAGGCGCCCGCGCGAAAACCTCAAAGTAACTGTTTTTCGCGCTGTTCTCCAAGCAGCCCGTTAAAGCAGTTAAATATTATTTGTCCAATGAGAAGTTGTGGTCGATTTTTTTATTTATGAATTTCTGATCGCTCTGCACGATGGCGTCCTTCATTTTTCTTAAATATACGTTTTTTAATGCAAAAAACATTAAAAAAATCGTACATTTGAACTTTTCCACCTTGTAGGAAGTAATTTTCTTTATTAAAAAAATGTATCTATTATTGACATATCATTTTGTTTTTATTTATCACATATAAACAATTAATATTACGGCCGAAAAGTGTAATTTTTCATTTTCATCGATTTCTATATAACTGGAACTTGCCGCATATTTTTATTAATTAGTGTTTTTTTCTGTACAATTGTACATACATTTCAATAACACAAAGAATATTTAACTATTTTTTTATTTTATTGCAACATTTTTTTAATACTTGTAACTCCATTATTAATATTATGCATCGAATAAAAAATAGTTTTAAACAGAAGTTACTCATTATGTTTTGTGTAATTTAAATTTGACTATTAGCATCGCCGTTTTCGTAATTTTTTGTTTGTTAATTAAGTCGCCAGTGCCACTTGCAGAGTAGCGTAAAAAACAGTCATTTTTATGTTTACACGTGAGCACCTGTAGCTCGAAAACTATAGTAGATAAGAATATGCCCTCGCGGACTTGTTTGTAGAAAATTCCATGTTGTACAAAAAAAAGTGCGGTGCATTTTCGTATTTATTACCGTTCTCGCTACGCAAGCGCTGAAAGATCAAAAACACCATCCTCGACATTTGCATACTCTTTTTTCTAATTATTTTAAAAAATTGGGAGGTCTTAAACGTACTCATAAATACTATTCCATGAAGCTGAACCGAATAGCAAAATAAAATATTTTTAATTTATCACATTTTTATAAATTTCAGAAATTCAAAATTGAACAAAAATCTCAAAAAAACATTTTTTGAACCCCAAATGGGTCTCGAGGACAAGGAACAATTGCAATTTCGAACAAAACACGATTGTTACAGCGCACAACGTGGCGACTTAAAAGATGAAATGCGACAATAATTGATAGTTAAAGGTTTCTCTTGTTTTTGAATTTTAAGTGAAACTAGTGAAAGAATTATTTATCTGAGATTTTTGTTTGTAAGTTTTTATTAATAAATTTGTCCTAACAGTAGTAACTTGTAAATGTTTTTTATCAGGGCGGCAAGCAATAACTGTTTGCTGCAGGTGCCAAATGCCCTGACGCCGGCACTGATTGCGCCGGTCTACAACCTGCGTGGAGAATTATAACTTAATAAATATATTATGTACCCTCGTTCGCTGGAAATCAACGTCCAGTATTTCTATTCGCGGTTCGCGCAAAATAACACCGCGCGGTGGCACCACAAGTCAACGAACAATATGTGGATAGGGACGTGTGGGGGAAGCGTGATGAGCGAGGAACGGTTTTGGCCGTATAGTTGCGTATCTTATAGACTCTTCAATCAACGGTAATACAAATAAATCATTTAGATTAGAATTGTTAGTCAACTGCCGACAACTATCAAAATATGTAGTTACTTATCAAGAATAATAAGACTAAGAAGGATAGTTTATTACCATATGAGACCCTCTTATGTTGGCTTTTCGATCGGCGCGTATAAGGTATTATTATGTTATCTTAACTAAATTGTGTTTGAAATAGACAAAATTAATTGAATATTGCGATTGTATTTTACGGTATTTTGTCGTGTATACTGTAAAAGTTTGTTTTATTTGCTTTAATTTGATGTATAGGTACATACTTGGGCGCGTAAAAATATTGAAATGGAATGTTCATCTTGAAGAATTACATGCCAATTCTTCTAGCAAGGACGTCAGTGTTGTAAAAACATTAGCGCCTAGCTTAGCGCTAAAAATAGCAAGTAAAGAAAAAATATTTAACTTAATTAAACTACCGATGAGGCTATGGACTTCTAGTTCAGTAATATAACGATTTATATATATTCGACAAAATTCATACAGTTTTGAAAATTGGTAGAAATGTTAAGGATGGCATAAGAATTACTAAACCGAAAAGTTCCCACCTCTAAATAATGTGCTTCATCCCCTAGGACGCCGTTTCCACCCCCATTTTGAGGTTTTCTAGATTATCTCGGGAACGGTGCACTTTTTGATAAAAATACCTGTATACAAAGTTATTCCTTATAAAATTCTGTGTAAAAAATGTCTCTACACTTTTACCCCTAAAATTAATAGTGCCGTGGGAAATAAGGCGCACACATAAGGGATGGTTCCGGTCAACACAATAAATTGTAATCTTTACTATAATCTACTTTAAAGTTCAATGCTTAACGCTAAAGCAGTAGTTACTAAACTCCCTGTAGGCCGAATCCACTAATTATCAAAAGGTTACCTACGTTAATTAATCTTCGTCGTCTTCCATAGATTCGACATTCATGTATGTCCGTGGTAATGGTAACACATTGTGGAGCAACGTAAGCCTGCTCTTCTGCAACTGCACCTATTTTCACACCTTAATTTGCATGAACAAGAAATTAGTGTTAAAACAGTTTCGAGAGCCGGTTCTTTTGTTGTCATAGTTCAAGTTAATATACCGCCAACTTTTTTCCATCCCCAATCAGTAGCTTCTAGCGCAACGTTTTTCCATGTTTGAATTTGGTAAAAAACACGATAAGTATGAGTGTTGCCGAGCAGCAGCAGAAGTTGTTGGTAGTTTTGATATTACAGTATTGTTCGCTTTGCCAACAAATTTGTTAAAAGTCATGAATTTGTATACATCTAGACTTTTTTGCGGAGGTAGAGTTGTTTAAAGCTAGAACAAATCGCTCTCCTACGTCTACAATTTCTCCATGACTAGCTTCTTCATTATTAAAACTTTGCATGATGTCTTGTAATACTTCAGTAATATAACAGTTAAAATTGTAATATATTGGACAAAATTCATAAAGTTTCAAAAACTGTGTGCTTCATCCCCTAGGACGTCGTTTCCACCCCCATTTTGAGGTTTTCTAAATTATTTCTGGAACGGTGCATTTTTTCATAAAAACCCCTATAATATACAGAATTATTCCTTATAAAAACTTTTTTTTCCTAAAATGAATAATGCTTTGGTAAATAAGGTGCAAATGTAATCAGCGCAGGTCATATAATTCGCTGAATATCCGTATGGCTATTTCCACAGCTGTCTTTACGCGAAAAAAGTATAAATATCTATACATCACCACAATGTAAAAAATTTCAATTTCTCCCACTACCCCATCTAAATCTTACAACACTTTTTAACACCTGTTTTAACACACAAAAAAAATAGATGAAGCCAAACTTTTAATTTTATTTTATTCATATCACAGGTAGGTATAACACATAAGGCAAATCTAGTACGTAGATAATTAGGTAGTAAAAAAACGGCGTAATTGTAGGTACTGAAAATATTAAGGCATTAGGAGGAAATTAAGGTATTAGAGGAATTAGGGGAATTACAACGAATTAAGAGTACTGAAGTACAGAAAATATTAACTATTAGGTGGAAATAAAGGTATTTGAGGAATTATGGGAATTACAAGGAATTAAAGGGGAACTCAAGGGTATTTTTCTAGAATAGGTATTAGGTGAACAAAAATTTCGCCAGCGGTTGCCCCCTCGTCCCGCCCCCTCTTATTCCTTAATTTTTGTCGGAATTCAAAAAAATAGAAAAAAGAGTTTTAGCAAATTTAATTCTACTTGAATTAGTTAGAGTAGTAGTCTTTTGGCGTAGGAGCCAAGATTAAAAAGTTGCCAACTGTAGAAGCTCAACATTCGCGATTTTTTGCCGTACATGGCCGACATTTCAGTGGTTATCTCCGAAACGGAACAAAAAATCAAAATTCTTATGGAAGCCAAAGATTCGTAGTGGAAAATACTCGTTTGACCTAATTTTTTATTTCCAGTTAACTCCCACCGTTTCGGAGAAAAATAGCAAAAATCAGCTTGAATTTCGGCGCCGAAAAAATTGCAAAAACATGCAATCTTGACACGTTCGTATTTTTCGAAAAACACCATTGGGACGGACGTACGATGTCGCGACGTAAAGAGAAAGTCTTCCAGATAAGCCTGATCGTAAATTGCACGGCGAAATTCGAAAATTCGGCTCGGCATGAGCGAATCAAAAGTAGCATTTTGTGACATTTCAGAAAATCGATATCTCATTTTGCAACATGTTATTTAATTTTTTACTCATTCTTGCAGGACTTATAGACTGGTAGAATTGCACCTTCATCATTGATACTGTCTAAGTTATCATGAAAAAAAAAAATCTAGCTTTATATATATTAAAGCGAAAAATCTGTCGCTATATTTCCCTGTCTATAACCAAATTATTCAAAGTAACGTCACAGAAGACAGGAACTATAGTTCCTGAACTCCATATAGGAGAACAAAAAATGAACTCCCTCCCTTACTTTTGGAACCCTGTGTCAGGGACGGATGGGAAGGGGGGCAAACGGGCAAATGCCCGCCGGGCCGGTGGCTCTGGGACCGGGCAGGACCGGTCCGAGGTAAATAGGCATTTGTATCGGCGGATAAAAAACCCGACGGCCAAAAGAAATTTAAACGGCAGCTCTTTTCTCTCCTTATCCTTACTTAGAACGAAATATTTTCAGGCTGCTATCTCGGCCACTGACATAAATGTCAGATGTCATTTATCATTTGTAAAAAGTTATTAACTTAATAACCTATTTTTGCATGTTCGTTCCAAATTCTGCAAGTTTGCTTAAGAAAGTTCTGATGTATTAAGGAGTCTTCTTTCTTTTTCTTTTGACCTCTGAAACTTTTCTGTTTTTTTTTTAATGTTTCGAGATGTTTATGTAGACAATATTAGGTCAAAATTATTATTGATTTATTATTCATTGTTATACTGCTAAAACGTTTAAATTTTTTATTTCGTTCTTTGTCTTTCAATGTCAATAAATTTTAATAAAGAGTATGGATGGTTAGTGGCGTTTTTAATAATGTTACTAAGATGGTAGCAGTCTGCTTTAGATCGTGGTTGTCAGATTACGTGTTAGTACTTTGAACCTTTAAAAAGTAATTTTTGCAATTGCATGAAAAAAAGGAAAATTCGTTTGACGAAACCTATTTTTCGAAGAAAATATTTTTGCTACTCGAAATTCTAACTTTTCATTTTAGAGCTTTTAACCTTGAAAAATACAAAATTTTCGCCTGCGGCGCATTTTTCCCCTTACCCACCAAAAAAATATATATATTTTTCCCTGGCCCACTCAAATTTGAGGTTCTAGTTCCATGTTTGATTGGGCCGATTCCCTAAAATTGCTAGGGCCTGACCCCATCCGCCCCTGCCCTGTGTATATTAACACACTTCTGTTACGCTTTCATTTTCATGTATCTGTTTATGATTATTACAACGTAATAAATACGTTACAACACAATCAAATTTTGTAATTTATTTATGAATAGAATGTTTAATTAACTATAGTATATAGTCCAGTAGAATTAGTAAAAAAAAGACTGAAATTTATTGTGATTCGTTTCAGGATTCCACGTGGATTAAACGATAGTTTTATTGATTACGAACATGACCCTGAATTTGGTCCACTTTTTGACCGCCGGAACATTGTGTATTTAACGATTTATTGTTGAAAAATTCAAAAAAATCGACTTTTTTAAAGATAACTCAAAGATCTTTGACGATAGGTTTTTCAATTTGTAGATACTGTTAGAACTTTGAAAAACGGTTAATTTGATAGATGTTTCGTTTGAAACGCTTGAAAATTTGTTTAAATAATTGCAAAAAACCGCGAAAATTTTAGCAATTTGCAAATATTTTTCATTCTTTAACAAAAGCACTTTAGTGCTTGAAACTTTGACAAAATATGTCTTTTATCACCCCAAAGTTACCTCTAAAATTTCATCAAAAAATTTTAATTAGTTTAAGAGATATTCAATTTGTTTATTAAAAACATGAATAATGTAAAAAAAGTTCTAACAGTATCTACAAATTGAAAAACCTATAGTCAAGGGTCTTTGAGTTATCTTTAAAAAAGTCGATTTTTTTTAATTTTTCAGCAATAAATCGTTACATAAACAATGTTCCGGCGGTCAAAAAGTGGACCAAATTCAGGGTCATGTTCATAATCAATAAAACTATCGTTTAATCCACGTGGCACCCTGAAACGAATTACAATATGCATATTTGCTAATTCCACTGGCCTAATAATAGTAAGAGTCCGTTTGGTATATTTTTACTCTTTGAACGAACGATCATTTTAGAAAAAAACGACTTACCCATAGGTTCCCTTTCCTAACTGTTTTATAGCATCGTACAGGTCCATTTTAACAAACACACATGCTCATGAAACAAACTAGACACTAGTGTAGTAGACACAAAAATTAGCAGCAATTTTTTTTGTCAAACTAAATTTTTAGTTTTTATATCGACAAGAAACAAGGAAAAGAAATTTAACTTTTTATTAAAACAGTTGGTATCACAATAAAAACAGATAATTTAAGTAACTATATAGTAAAATAATATAGTACGGGAGCCAGCGACACTTTTAGTTGCTATATTTGTTTAAACTTTTTTTTTTTCAACATATTGATGTAGTTAACTGATCTACAAAATAAACTACTGCCACTTCGTTAGCAGGTCAACGCTTGACAGCAGCATTTTGATTAAGTATTTTAAAAAAAGTATCACTGCTATATGTGTTAATAGTTATGTTTTTTGTGTCCACGGGTTTTTTCGTTTAATTCTGTTTTTCCGTATCAGCAACCAAAAATTTGTAAGTGCAGTGCAAGTGTTAGTATTAAGTTTTTTATTCATTAGTTTTAGGCTCGTGCGAGCACATTTCCTAAGCATAACCTAGTTTTAAGTCTGCCTAAGGCGGACAGGTGTCCTAGCTGTAACAAGCATTATCGTCAAACCAAATCGGACCCGCCTCGTTCAACCACACATTTACCACGACGCTACGCGCCGTGGTTGTCTGCTTGGCTCCGGGCCGGGATCCGATGAGGTGCATTCTTGTAACAAGAAATGTCAAATAAACTTGTTTTGTTGTTGTTGTTGTTTGTGTCCTTTATTGACATTACCTTATGACGGAAAAAGACTTCCTGCCACCTTCATTGTAGACCGGCATGCTTCTATCATTATCACAAATATGTAATTAAAATAAAGTCAATTGACAGAATTGTTTAATAATTTTTTTTTTGCTAGTAGTTTATTACTTGAAATTGTTAAAAACTTGTGCTGCCGGCCATTCGATGCAACATGGCTTTGGCAGGAGCAAAGAAAGTCCTGTCAGGCGTTGGTTCGCTAGTGCGCATGCAGGAGACGATTTTGTGGAAACTCAGCCTAAATATAACTCAAAAAATAAGAAATTAATTTTAAGCTCAAAAAAGAGTGTCGTTGGCTCCCGTAGATGATAAAATAAAAATAACCTAACATAAAGTTTTACTTAGTGTGACGTTAAGTAAATCGTAATGTTTTCTGGTTTTGTCCTGTAGAAGAGTGTCCTTTTTGCAGTATTGCCAGCTGAAAGAAAAATACACAGGGTTATCATTTGTAATAACTTAATATCTTTTTGTTGCATATAAAAATATTCTAAATATAGCTAAACTAGTTTTTATACATGCATTGAGTTGTTGACAATCTATTGACGTCTATAAAAAGACGACATACAGGGTGATTCAGGTATGCGGTTATTAATTTCTAGTGGTGATTCTACATCAAAAAACATGAAAAAAAGTTCATATAAACATGGGTCCGGAAATCCCTCCTCAGGGTGCTGCGGACTTCTGAAAGGGGCACCCAAAATTAACATTTTATTTAATATCTCAGGAACCCTTTGAGCTACAGTGACTAGTTTTTGCACGTGATTCGATATCAATAAAGGTCATTATCTGATGTTATCCACCAAGGGTAAATTCAATCAGGTGCACAAAATTGGAAAAAGGAGGGACTTACTACTCCCCCCAAATTTTATAATGTGTATTTTCTGTGATTGATTGTTATCGGTATATGATTCCTTGGCTATAAATACACAAAAAAGGTTATCTTGTTGTAACGCCGTACGACCAACCGGTTTCGAGAAACAACCTAAAGGAATTATTCCAGTCTTCTTGGGCTTGGGTATAGGGGCCATCCATAAATGACGTCACGCTCCAGGGGGGGGGGTTCGTAATTACGTGACTAAGTGTGATAAGGGGGAGGGAGGGGCTCTGACTCAGTGTGACGTAACGAATGGTGAACGAATCAAGAAAAGAAAAATATTGTAATTTTTTTTTTGATTTTTAGTAGTATTGCGCCCATGAGGCGACAAGAAAATTACTAGCACTCCCCTCCCTGAGGCGGAAAAAATTTCTTTTGGATTTCTACTCCCATGAGGCGGAAAAATTTTTTTTGGACCTCTACTAGCACCCCCCCTCCATGAGGTGGTAAAATTTTTTTTTGGACTTTTACTAGCAACCCCCCCCCATGAGGCGAAAAATATCGTGAATAATAATAACGGAGGAAATTTTTTTGGGGGGGTCTAAATCAGCGTGACAAAACGTGACAATGGGAAGGAGGGGGTCTAAAATCTCAAAAATTGGCGTGACGTCATTTATGGATGGCCCTTAAACAGAATTTTTTCAATGAATTCATCATTTTCTTCTCATTTTCGCAAGTGCCATGGACAGAAGGTCATCTTTCGATCTGCACTTGCAAAAATTCACACCATATTTTTTTATTTGAAAAAATTTCTTACCACTGGTCAACTTACTTGGCTTTTTATTACTTACTTAATTGGTCGTTATTGATTTCCAATATTGAATAGTCATTAAGGACAAAAGATAAGTTTCTCATTACGCAGTTTTTAATAAGAGAATTTCAATTTTTATTTAATATGAGTTACACTTTCGAAGAACAGGCCGATATTCATTTATTCTACGGTCGAGCCTGGGGTAATAGTTAAGTCAAGTTTTGAGAAAAGCGAAATTTTGGAAGCATTTCATATTACTTTTTGGCAAATGGCCTTCTTCCCCTATTTCGACCCCGTTGAATCCGAATCTGCCGGTTGCCAAACCGAAATCCCGACCGGAAGTGAGATATTCAAGATGGCGGCCAATATGGTGCCAAAACCCGAAATCGGTGCTGTAAAGCCCCCCCTGGACACAGGAATGGATACAAAACGAGTAATTATATATTTTTGAGTATGGGGAATTCAAAAATACACTTCAAAAAACATTGGTTGGATAAATTCAAGATGGCGGCTATTACAGCGCCAGCACCATCATCCCCATTTTTGACGAAAATCGAGTGTGACGCGTCTGTTTTTGAGCATGAGGATTCCAAAAATTACCTCTAAAACAACGTTTGGACTATACTTTTAATTCAATTAAGAAAAGAAAGCTACATTTTTGGGGAAACAAAAGCTTACAGTTCATCTCAAACTTATAGCAACATGAGGCCCAGTGTTTCAATGCAAAGTTAAGCACTTTATCCTACAAATAAATTAGCTAGAAGGTTACAATATGAAGTTGTAATATTAAAGTGTTTAATAAAATCATATTCTAAACTTCTAGCTAATTTATTTGTAGGATAAAGTGCTTAACTTTGCATTGAAACACTGGGCCTCATGTTGCTATAAGTTTGAGATGAACTGTACATGAACAAAAACATACAAAAATTATTGTGTCTCTCCAGAATTGAGACAGGTACGTTTGCAGGGAGTACAGAGTTTTAAGCAAGGGACATTTCATTCTTATATCATGTTTTTATCAATCTTATAGTTTTTGAGATTTTTCAATTTTAAATACATAATTTTCTAGCGTATGCGATCAAGCGCCATCTTTAAACCTTTATATCTTTGGAACAGTTTGTTGTAGGAAAATAAAAAAACTAAACTATTCGTTTTTTTATAAGCTTCATTTTTGTACTCTTACTTACTTACTTTATAAAAAAATATTTTCCTAGCAATTTCCAATAATCCGATTTTTTTCAAAAAATTATGAAAACTTTCATTATTGAAAGTGGGTACAGAATGAAAAATAATTATTTGTAAAATTCTAAAAAATTTGAGCATGTTAGTAATAATATGCATAACAATATCAAGAAGGATTTTTTAAAAATTTGAATTAATAAGAAATTAGAGCAATAAGACTAAAAAGAAATGGCGCCTAAATTTTTAAATGCGCTGCTTTTTTGTTCGTGACTTTTTTAGTTTCCATTCTAAAAGGTCATAATACGTCTCAATCGAAAGAAAATTTTAATACCTTTAATTTTTATAGGAATAAAAATTTTTCTCATACTTGTAATTTTGAGTAATTTTATATTTTAACGTCGAATATTTTTTCTGAACGTTTCGGCGCCATTTTGAAAATGCCATATTTCCAAAACTGAACATCGGAGAAAAGAGAAGAAAAAACCATTCGATTTGTTTTCGTAAAAGCTTTAATTTTGTACCCTTGCATTTTTTTAATTAAAGTTCACATTTTTCGAGTAATTTAAAAAAGACGTCTAGGAGTACTGATTTTAGGGGATGAAAATTGCAATTTTCAGTTCGCGATATCTCGAAAATTATGCACTTTAGCAAAAAATTGTATAAGAACCTTTCTTTCTTATAATTTGATTCTCTATCAGATTATGTGTGTTTTTTGTTTTATTTTTGCGACAACCCCAGGAAGGGGTGGTTCCCACCCCCTAACCAAAAAGCGGGAGAAATGACAATATAGATTCTTATGTACATACTTTATGGAATATGTTGAAGAAAAAAATTTGGAAATTCATTACATCGTTTTCGGGCTGGGATTTAAAAGCTTCACTTACTGTACTATTAGTAAAGATTTCACTTTTTTCCAACTGTTAAGTAGAAAACCTAACTAATGTTTTTTTTAAGTGTATTTTTGAATTCCCCATATTCAAAAACATATAATTACGCGTTTTGAATGCATTCCTGTGTCCAAGGGGGGCTTTACAGCACCGATTTTGGGTTTCGGCGCCATATTGGCCGCCTTCTTGAATATCTCACTTCCGGTCAGGATTTCGGTTTGGCAACCGGCAGATTCGGATTCAGCGGGGTCGGAATAGGGGAAATAGACCATTTGCCAAAAAGTAATATGAAATGCTTCTAAAATTATTACAGAGAGCTTTTATCGACATTTTGACTAAACTATAATGCTGCTGAAGCAAGAAGATTGTACGAAGAAGCTTTTCCAAATAGAAGATTACCTTGCGAAAGATTTTTTGTAAGTGTAGATCGTTCGTTACGAGAAAGTGGTAAGTTCTATTCAGACAAGGAAAATTCTGGCCCAGATCGTTATGTTAGGACCCCAGAAACAGAAGAAGCAATATTAAATGCAGTAAATGCGAATCCCCAAACCAGTACGAGAAAAGCTAGCATTACAGGAAGGTGTGTCAGCATCGTCTGTTTGTAATTGTTAAAATGGTTTGGAGGTTGTTAGTAGATCCAAGTAGTTTGTAGGGAATTCATTGAGACGAATCATTGGTATATATTAGATATTTTTGTTTTTTGATTGATTATATATGTAAAAATATTCTCGTTTTTATTCATTCAATGATCATTCATTACATTTAGTTCATTATATACAATTCTTATTCTATGATAATAGATATTTCGACGCTTACAATTATTATCACACTGTTCGTCCGAATCGAAATGGATGTCACAATCCATCTCGTTACATTCATAATCATCATCTTCATCGTCATTACCATCAGCACTAGAATTATCATCAAACATTATTATTTCTGGAATGTAAATGTCGTAATGAAGATTATCATCATCCTGTTCAAGTGATTCCTCTAAATGCACGCAATTATTACAGTGGGTACCCTTGCAATTCTTACAGAACGAGCTACATTTAATACCTAGCTTTTTATAGCCACCTCGCTTAACACATTCACTCTTACAAGCACAATCATTTTGCTTAAAAATGAATCTGGATTGCGTTTCTCCGAAGAGAGTTTTGGTTCTAAACATCCATTTTCCATAGTCCATCTCCAATTTACTGGATTTATATTTGTATTCAAAAGCCAGGCTTCTCATTGAAAGTATTCGCGAAAATCAAACAAATGAACCCAGTAGGGATTTACCTTCGATACAAAGGAATTCACGTATAAGGAAAAGTTTATATAGTAAAGTGACAGCGGAAATTTGTCATGATATATAAATCACTGTCACATGTTGGTGAATTTGTGTGTATCCCTACTGGGTTCATTTGTTTGATTTTCGCGAATACAGACAGGGGCGGACTAACCGGGTGCAGGGCCCTGGGCTATTAATGCTTTGGGGTCCCTCAAACCTCATAAGATAGCATTTTTTTGAGATCAGGTCAGATCATGCACCACCAAGACACGTTTCACTTTGTTTTGGCTAAATACTGAACAAAACTATAATAATAATAGCGAGTAGCTGCATTACACTGGGCCTTGGTTGCGACTGGTCATCCAGTCGCATACAGTGGCGCAAAGATTGTCCATTGCGATGCGGAAGCAGACAAGAGCAAAAAATGTTATATTTTTATATTTATTACAGAGGAAACTTTCCATATTTGTAAAAGTCATGTATGCACTTATACACTTATTGTATGCACTTATTTGGTATCAGAATGAAGCTTGCATCACGAATCAGATTTCACCATAAAATAGCCTATCAATATACCCAATGGAAATTTAGAAGGAAAACTTTCCACTGGGTACAATACAATTATATTATTTACATAACTTTTATAGACTTTTATCAAATATGGAAAGTTTCCTGGACCCATTTCTGATTTAATATTTATAGCGTCAATGAGATCATAGAGCATAGTCATAATCAAATCATATCATATTTGATTTTTAAGTTCGTTTTCAGCGTTCAGGGGCCCCTTTTACTATCCGGCGCCCTGGGCTTAAGCCCCTAAAACCCCTCCTTTAGTTCGCCCCTGGATACAGATAATGAATACTCTAACGGCAACTCAGATATCAGTTTGGGCTGACCCTTAAAACCACTAGTTTTTAATAATCATATTTGAAATATATTTTTATTTAACAAAATATAGTGTACATTTCTTTTATAATAAATAAAAATGTATTTTCTTCATCATTTTCATTAATTCACAGAACCATAAAATATTTTTGCGAGGTGCGCCGGACTAGACCCAGTGTAACATATGTTTTTGGGGTCAGTGAAACCGAATCTGAAACTTATTTTGCCTCATCACGTCAGGATTTATTTTTAAATTAAGAACATTTTTTTTAATCGACATTACGAGAATATTCGAAGATTTGGCGGAGTCGCCGGTAATATCAATTAATTCCCGAACGGGGTATTTTTTTGTAGTAACAAAAGAGAGTTTCCTTCACTATGTAGAAGTTAAATAAATAAAAGAAGCTATTAAAAAAAGTTGAATTTTTTGTTTTTTAAATCGAATCTCATTCAACAAATATTAAATAATAGTAAAGTAGCAAGGAACTGTACCTTATTACTTAATATCAATTTGAAATCGGTGCAAAAATATCAATTTCAAAACTTTTTGTTTATAGTTCATATATACCCAAAAAATAGGTCTTTCACCTTCATTAGAATTTTCAGTTACAAAAGTGACATTAGACAGAAGCAATACTTGCACCGGATGCAGCAGACACCCAACTCAGAGGCCAATCCAGCAGACAGTGAGAGCTCTAGTTGAGGCTCCTGGACATATTTTGTTTCGGATTAAAGCGGATTGTATGTAGGTTCATAGCTTTTTTCGAAAAAATAGGCCTTAGGCTTGTCCGTGGTTCGAAGATGTCAAGTTGTGCTGTACTAACGTAATAGTCGTCAAAGGCTCTGAATAGATGATACAAAATACTATATAGTTGCCCAGAATATTATGACACGTAAAAAATCACAAAGCTTTGCCGCCAATCCCCTTAGGATTGAGCGGGGCATGCCTTATTTTTCTACAGCATATTAAATAATAAATATAATGTATTACTCAATACATAAAACATCATTATTCTCATGTAAAGTATGTTCTGGCATGATTAAAATAAGAAATTAACGGAAACACAATTATAAAATAATAGTAATGCATTTGATTATTGCAGGTTTTATTTGTATTAAAGTAAGGACAGAACAATTTCTTACGTAAATTTTCAAGTTTGGTTTTTTATAATTATTAAAAGTACTCAAACGAATTTAATTTGGTAAACCCGTAAACCCGAAATAATCAATGAGACATTGTTGATATACGGCGTCAAAATTGAATTCTCAGATTCTTACAGTACTTTCTGAATTTAAACGCTCCCTCACGACACAATTCGGTAACGCATGTCACAAATACCTACACTTCTCATCCCACATTCCTTTACCATGCGCCATGTGGCACTCGCTGCTGGCAACAAGCATGACCTTAGTCCAACTCAGCGTGGACGTAGCAGGCCCGGCTGTATAATCCTTGGGACTGGCAGAAATGCCTACCGTACGCTGGTAAATCAATCAATCAATCATAATTGATACAGGCGTGTTTCTGTTAATTTCTTATTTTAATCATGCTAGAACATACTTTACACGAGAATAATGATGTTTTATGTATTAAGTAATACATTATATTTATTACTTAATATCCTGTAGAAAAATAAAGCATATGCCCCACTCTATCCTGAGAGGCGGCAAAGCTTTGAGATTTTTTACGTGTCTCATAAAGTTGAGGACAACTATACCTAATTCCACTCCACTACGTGGATGTGGAAGAAAAAAATGTGCGCATAAAATCAATGATTCAAGATTTACCAAAAAATATTCAACTTCGGTGGCTCTTGATTTTTAAAATCGTAACATAAATAAGTATTCGAGAAATCAACGGAGTTATCTCTTACTTTGTGACATTCCATTTTAACAAATAACGAGAACAACATATCACTATATTTTTTTCTGTTTGCGACTGCATTTTTTTAGTTTCTATAGTCTATATCAGCGGTTTTCAACCTTTTTCGAACCACGACCCCCTTACAAAAAGAAAAAACAAGTTTACCCTCTCGCGACTCCCCAACCTCGATCTCTATTAATAAAATCTAAAATTAATACAATTTTAAAATTTCTTGTTATAGTTTTTTGTATGATTTCTCATTAAAAATTGGTTTAATTAAAATTGTATGTGTGTAACATTTAGACTTTAGAATAAATGATTTAACTTTATTGGTTTTTTTCTTAATAGCTCGGGGCCCCCTTGGAATTGCTTCGCGACCCCCCAGGGGGTCGCGACCCACAGGTTGAAAACCACTGGTCTTTATTTTCAAGCATTGTGTCTGCTTGACTGCTTGAAAATGTGAGATTCTGACCTATGCTCAGTGATTACTTTTTAAGTTTATAACTGCATTGTTAAATAAAATTAAAAATGTTTACATTTTAATTAACTTCTTAATTGACAATTAAATACAATGAATAACTATATTTTTAACTGAAAAAGAAAAACTATATTGCTTTTATTCTAATATGCCTGATTTCGAATCTTAAATATCTGGCCCATTAGCTCAGTTGGTTAGAGCGTCGTGCTAATAACGCGAAGGTCGCGGGTTCGATCCCCCCATGGGCCACGTCTATTTTTTAGTTATTTTTACACATTTAAAAGCATCATTTTTATACTCAAATAATTCGTGTATTATTAAAATACACCGGGTTACTTTTTTTCATATATGTAATAAAATATATGTCGTACGGAATGAAGAAAAAGCCGACACAAACATAAACATGCTCACAGGCAAATACAGAATAATATATTTTTAAACTTATAGTACAGTAAAACAATTTGAAAAAGAAATTGAACCGCCTGCAAAAAGGTAGCTAAAAGTTGTGAAATAAATTTCACGGTCGCCTGGTTAAATGAACTTTATTACCCAATATCGATATTGAGGATATTGAGGATATTGAAACTTGGTTAAATGAGTCATTTTATGATTCCGAAATCATTAACATAGATAAATATAATCTACTTAGATGTGATAGAAATTATCAAGTAACAGGTTGGTCACGTGGTGGTGGAGTCATGGTCGCAGTAAGTAAAAAATTTAAAATATTGAAATGGGCAAAAAGGGACACATACTATGATGCAATCTATGCCAGCATTAAAATAAACTCAGGGTATACTTTTTCAGTATTTATAGTTTATATGCCTCCGTCTGCAACTCTTGATAATTATGATGATTTTTATAACTTTTTTGAAGATGCATGTACTGAAAACACAAATTTTTATGTAGTGGGTGACTTTAATTTACCCGATATACATTTAAATTCTCATGAGAACTTAAACCAAAAACATAAAAACTTTTCAGATTTTATTAACTTACATTCGCTTGAACTATGCAATAATATTCCCAACATTATTGGTAGGACTTTAGACCTTATTCTAGTAGATATAGAAAATTCCAACCAATGTGAAATTAGTAAAGCTGAAAGTCCTATAATAAATGAGGATTTATATCATCCAGCATTGATTGTGAAAATTAAAAATAAAAGTGTAAATCACAATTTAGGTTCCACATCTACAGAGACTTATTATAATTATAATAAATGTGATTTTTTAAGGTTGTCAGAATTAATGCGTGATACAGATTGGTCTTCTATATATGAGTACACAGACGTTAATGCCGCCCTTGACTGTTTTTATGATAAACTTTACGAAATTTTAGATACAGTTACTCCAAAAATTAAACAGAGAATAAAACATAAATACCCAAAATGGTTCAATAAAGAAATTATTAATACCTTACAAATTAAAAATAAATATAAGCGAAAAAGACATTTATCCGAGTATTATGACAATTTGTACAAGGAAGCGCGGCGTAAATTAAAGTCACTTACAAATATCGCTTATAAGAAATATCTTGATCAAACCGAAAATAGTATAAGCAATAATGTTAAAGAATTTTGGTCATATATTAAAGATAAAAAAAAAGGAACGTCTTCCAGTACTATGACATTGGATGGTGTAGATATAGAACATGGAGAGGAAGCGCAGCGTTTTGCAAGATACTTTCATGACGTATATAATACAGAAAAAGCCTCTTATAATGTACAGTTTGAGGGTGATATAATATTGGGTGATTTATTTAATCTGGATGATATTACTGTTGAAGAATATAAATGTGCAGTTAAGAAATTGAAACCAAAAAGATCAGCAGGTTTGGATAACATTCCACCCTATATTATCAAAGGGTGTGCAGAATACCTGCAAGCCCCGCTATTGTATATATTTAACCTGAGTTTAAAAAATAAAACATTTCCAGACTTATGGAGGGAAGCATTGGTAACTCCTATCCATAAGTCTGGAAACATCTCTCATATTAAAAATTATAGACCAATACCTGTACTGTGTACACTGGCCAAAATATTTGAACAAATCATATATGCAAGAGTGTGGAGTCATGTTCAATGTAAAATTTCCGATGTACAGCATGGATTTGTGCCAAAAAAATCAACCTTAACCAATCTATTGACTTTTTCTAACGATGTGTTTCAAATGATGGAAGAAAAATCACAGATCGATGTTATTTACACCGATTTTACAAAAGCTTTCGATAAAGTAGACCATGACGTCATCTTGAGAAAGTTGCATAGATTTGGTTTCAGCTCAAACGCATTAAAATTTTTTGCATCGTACCTACAAGATAGGAAATTTAAGGTCAAATATGATGGCAAAACTTCTATTAAATTAAATGCAAACTCTGGCGTACCTCAGGGATCAAACTTAGGACCCTTGTTATTTCTTCTTTTTATAAATGATCTCCCAACTGTTATTAAAAAATCAGAATGTTTACTTTACGCCGATGATATGAAATTCTATTACAAAATAAATAACGATGAGGATAGCGTATTTTTACAACAAGATATTGACAGCGTGTACGAATGGAGTGTTCATAATAAACTACAATTTAATATATCTAAATGTGCAGTAATGAGTTGTACGCGAAAACGAATGAAAATCAGACATAATTACGTAATGGGTAATGAAATAATAACAAGAGTTGATAAAGTTAAAGACTTAGGTGTAGAGTATGACTCTAAAATTTCATATAAGTGTCATATTCAAAATGTAATCTCACACTCGTTACGCAGTTTAGGTTTTATTATGAGACAGACACGACATTTTAAATACACCAAATCATTAATAATGTTATATAATACACTAGTAAGACCAAAATTAGAATATGCGTCTGTAGTATGGCATCCTTTATATGTAGTTGACAGATATGCTGTAGAAAAGGTACAAAATAAATTTCTAAGATATTTATATTTAAAAAAATACAACCGTTATCCGGATTATAATATTATTAGAACAACTTACTTGCGAAGAGAATTTAATATCGTTAGTTTAGAAAATAGGAGAGTTATGTATATGGTTTTTACTTGTTATAAAATTTTTAATAATATATTAAATTGTTCAAAAATTGAAAGAAATCTCAAGGTAAAGATATCTAACAGAACAACCAGGAATGTAGCATTTTTTGATATACCCATGACCACCGCAAATGTATGTACACCTATTATCACAATCCTGAAGAATACAAATAATATTTTAATGTTAACCGAACTAACAATGAGACTACCTCCCAATACATTTTTTAAAATACTAAAAGAATATTTTATGAGTTTGGAATAAAATTTCCGATTTCGTTCTCCCTCCCCCTCAGCTAGTATGTTAGATTTAATGTTAAATATTTTGTTATTAGCCAAATTGATTATTATCATTTTCGTAAGTAGTGATAGGAATAATTTATTAGATTAAATAACTACTTGTCTGTAATATATTATGTTCATAAACTCGAATATTTCTCATGTAATAAGGTTCTTGTAACCTGTTTGAGAATAAATAAATAAATAATAAATAATTGATAGGCTGTATTTCATTGACGCCCTAATTTATTCTCTTTTGAAATCTGTTTTTTCGTACTATTTACCGGAGTTGGCGTCTTGTAGAAACAATCGGTAAGTCCGATATGGTCTAGTGGCTAGGATACCTGGCTTTCACCCAGGAGGCTCGGGTTCGATTCCCGGTATCGGAACGGCTTTTTGCTCACTTTAAAAATATATTCTTAACGTTTAAAAACGAAATATTTTATAATTTCTCTCAGATGAACTGCTACGTTCATTAGTGTAACGAAAAATTGTCCTAAACCGCGAGCTTCATGGTCAAATAATTGTTTAAACAAAATTTTTTTCGTTTTTATTTAATAAAATGAAAACGGTTTGACGGATCCGAAAAAATCTTGATTCAATCGAAAGATACTTTCAATACACGTCATTTGGCGCCAGACACAACTCATTTTGTCAACTCGTTCATTTGTTATAGCCAAAATAAATTTCTTAATTAACAAATTGATCACTCCGCAACTAATGAGGTCAGGATATTGTTTTTTTAAAAAAACATGCCTTTTATGCCAAAGAATATACCATATTTTTTTTTGGCTCGATATACATTTTGATTGTTTAAACAATTGGCATAATTTGTTAATTAGTAAATAACTTTTTTTTTCGAAAGTTTGATCGACTTCAAACCAACTTTAAACGATAAATATTGACGTCAGGCATAACCACCATAGAAGTCTGCACGAATGCAACTTTTTGCTTTTGTTTATTTAAAGTTTAAATTAATTTTGCAAATTAACAAATGGAATATCTCGGCTTTGGATAAGCGTATCGAAATGGGATTTTTTGCATATGAAAGTGCTTGGAAAAAGGAAAATTTTGAGACCAGAAAGAACTTGATCGGATACCCGGAACCGGAAATATAAGTGATATTGCGTCAGAGGCTCTAATTTGTTTATTAACAACTTTTTTGGCACGAGGTTTGGTGCAAATGAAAGCTAACAAGTTTTTCCATCAACCACAAAAAGTTCTACAAAAAATATTCAATTCCTGAAGAGTTATACGCGTTTTTGACCTTTAAATAAAATCTCTCCTGCAACGTGAAAATAGTAAGATTGACGAGCAATGGGGTGGCGGGTTCGATCTTCGGTGTGGGCAAATTTTTTTTCGTCAAATTTCCTTTTTTTCATGTAACCAAGTATTTTTTTGGATAATAAATCTTTTTGCTTTCTGAGAAATTTTTAAAAACGTAAATAATTTTTTTTTCAATTTTCATTTCTTTTTAAAAAAATAAAATAATAATGCCATTAAAATTGTTAAATCTTTTGATTATTTCTCATTTACAAATAACAAAGTGTGTGTTTTTTTCATGAGACGTGAACTTTTTTTCATGAAACAAAAAAGTGAAAAAAAAATTGTTGCCTTTTTGTTTTTAGTCTTTTTTCGACAGGCACCCCCCTCAAATAAAATAAAACAACCCTTCTCTTTCGCAAAAAGTAGTAAAAAAAAAACAAAAACTACCGACAAGCCCTCGTTGGACAAGAACAATCATATGTTTGTTGCAAGATAGCCATTTATTTAATGAAAATTGCAAAAAAAAATTATTTACGACGTTTTTATAAATTTCTCAGAAAGTAAAAAGATTTATTATCATAAAAAATACTTGGTTGCATGATAAAAAAGCAAATTTGACGAAAAAAAATTTGCCCACACCGAGGATCGAACCCGCCACCCCATTGCGCGTCAAATCTTACTATTTTCACGTTTCGGGGGAGATATTTTTAAGGGTCAAAAACGCGTATAACTCTTCAGGGATTGAATATTGTTTGTAGAACTTTTTGTGGTTGATGGAAAAGCTTGTTAGCTTTCATTTGCACCAAACCTCGTGTCAAAAAAGTTGTTAATAAACAAATTAGAGCCTCTGACGCAATGTCACTTATATTTCCGGTTCCGGTTATCCGATCAAGTTCTTTCTGGTCTCAAAATGTTCCTTTTTCCAAGCACTTTCATATGCACAAAACCCCATTTCGATACGCTTACCCAGGGCCGAGGTATTCCATTTTTTAATTTGCAAAATTAATTTAAACTTTAAATAGACAAAAGCAAAAAGTTGCATTCGTGCAGACTTCTATGGGGATTATGCCCGAAATCAATATGTATCGTTTAAAGTTGGTTTGAAGTCGATCAAACTTTCGAAAAAAAGTTAAGTATCAAGGGCGGATTTGGGGGGGGGGGCACTAGGGGCAATTGCCCCCCCCCCCCCCCCCGAGAAGAATAGGATGTAATATTATTTATTATTGAATAATGAAAATGTCGATATAATTATTGATTGTTCGGTGGTAGACGGCCGCAGTCAGTGGTGGTTTGGCCAAGTTGGCTAGTTGGTAAATGCCGACTGGGCCTTAGGGTTGCGTCTAACGAGGGGTTATGTTTATAAAAAAAAATTTGGTATGGGAATTTTTTTTTTTTAGATTTCTCTGTACGTAGAAAAAATGTTTTCCGGATTTCTTGTTTTCCGCTTAACAAAAAAATTTTGGGACGAAAAAAAAGTTTTCGGATTCCCCCCCCCCCCCCCCCCCCCCCTGCTCATCAGAATAATTTTGGGACGAAAAAAAATTTTTTTTCAGATTTCTTGCCCCCGCTCATCAAAAAAAATTGGGACGACGTTTAGATACATGCGAAGCAAAAATATTCAAATCGCTGACGAACTGAGTTTAATGTAAAATGCCGACTAAGCCCTAGACACCCAGACCGCCTCTGGCCGCAGTGCCCCCCCCAGTAACCTTTCTGGATCCGCCCTTGTTAAGTATTTGCTAATTAACAAATTATGCCAATTGTTTAAACAATCAAAGAGTATTGAATATATCGGGCCAAAAAAATATGGTATATTCTTTGGTATAAAAGGCATGTTTTTTGAAAAAAACAATATCCTGATCTCGTTAGTTTCGGAGTAATCAATTTGTTAATTAAGAAATTTATTTTGGCTGTAACAAATGAAAGGGTTGACAAAATGAGTTGTGTCTGGGCCAAACGACGCGTATTGAAAATATCTTTCGATTGAATCAAGATTTTTTCGGATCCGTCCAACCGTTTTCATTTTATTAAATAAAAACGAAAAAAAACTTGTTTAAACAATTATTTGACCATGAAGCTCGCGGTTTAGGAAAATTTTTCATAAGAAAATCTTGTTCAGCGGAATTTTTCCTATAAGAATCCGTGGCTAACTCAAATGGTATAGAAAATTTTTGGGAAAAATCCTAGGCAGACTCGCCTAAAATAGATCAACTAAAACTGCAATCAGAGAACTTTGCAATAATGTTTACACCGATAGGCGTTCTTAATAAATAACAAACATATTTCTATGGCTCTTTATTTTGATCTGAGAAGGGTATTTGACACTGTCAACCATGACGTACTTTTAGAACAAGGGCGGATCTGGGCCTTGAGTTTGGGGGGAGGGGGGTAACACCGCCGCGTGTTGAAAATTACAAAAATGTTTTTCCTCGAAAATTGAAATTGATGAGCGGGGAGGGGGGGGGGCGGAGAAAATCACAAACAAAATTTATAAACACAACTAAATACAGCAGAGGCGTAACTAGACGTCATGGGGCCCCCTATTATATTATTTTCTTAATACCTAATCCTAATCCGAAAAATTTTTTAATGAGCAGGGGGAGAAATTCGAAAAAAAAATTTTTTGATGAGCGGGGGAGAAACATCCGAAAAAAATTATTTTCGTCCCAAAATTTTTTTATAAGCGGGGGGGGGGGGAGAAATCCGAAAAAAAAAATTTTTCGTCACAATTTTGGAAGAAATTCTCCCGGGGCCCCTTGATCTCCCAGGACCCCAGGGCACTGCCCCGGTTTGCCCTGCCATAGTTACGCCTCTGTAAATACAATATATATTCAAAAATATAAAATAAAATAATAATAATTTTAAAACGAAAGTTGGTGGTTTACAGAATCTCGGGGGTAATTACCACGTTACCCCCCCCCCCCATAAATCCGCGCTTGTTTTAAAAAAACTGAAAAACTTTACCAAAACGGTATTTGATGGGCCGCCAATAATTGTCACGGATCGCACTGATTAGGGTAGAACAGGGTATCTCCAGGATCTGTCCTAACCCTTTTATTTTTTTAGAATGATATGCTCATCTGCAGGCACAATGATTCTTTATGTGGTTGACACAAATCAAATTATATAAAAAAAAAACTTCACCAACTGAGTAGTCACCTCAAATCTGTGTGCTAATCACAGGTGCCTTAATAACGGATTAGTACTAACGCAAAAAACATTATTTGTTATTTCAATAAAAAACTGTGCTAGAATTATAGTCCACTAGTGAAAATAGATCATAAATAGCTAGAGCAAGTTACTGAAACAAAATTTTTGGGTGTGACCATCGATCAAAAACTAATTAGGGAACAACATTTGGACCATTTAGTATCGAAATTAAATCAAAATTAAAATGACGTGTTTGGCTTTTTACGGCTTCGTCCGGCTAAAAATTAACATGTCCGGCCTGTCTGGCTTTTATTTTTTTTTTACCTAAGGCAAAAGTAGTTTTTTTTTTTGTTTTTAGTAGCTTTTCTATAGATACATTTTATTGTTTTGCGATGACTTTTTCTGTTAACATGTAACAAATGTTTATTTTTAAATAAATCAAGTTTAATAAAAATGTTAAGACTGATTTTGCGTTTTAGTTATATTACTTCCACATCCAGTGGGTCTAACGACAAAAAAATTTTTAAAAATTTTTATTGTTCAAATAGGCTTAAAATGTCATGAAACGTCAAAATTTTAAGTTTGAGCGAAAAAAAAATTTCTGTCTGTCTGTCGGTCTGTCTGTAACTTTTTTTTGTGCGCACGTTTACTCTGGAACCGTTTAAGATATTGACTTGAAATTTGGTACACGTATGTACTTTAACGAGATGTAGAAATAGATTATATTTTCATCTTGTTCCGTCGAAGGGTTGGGGGTAAATTGGGGTAAATTGGGGGTAAATGGGTAAATCAAGCAGGTAAGAGTCCATAAAATTGGTATTTAGTATATACAAGAGAAGTTAAGGTCTCAAAAATATTTTTGGCATTAGCCACCCCCATTACCACCTCCACCCCCTTATTAAAGAGGATGAAAAAAAAATGTAATTTAGTGTATGTACAAGAACCAGACACAAAATATTTTTTTTCTTCATCCAGCCCCGCTACCAACCCCCCTATCACCACCCCCCCCACACCCACTACCGATGTGGCAAATCGTTTTTGGGGTGGACGATTTCAAATATTATGTTGTTAAAGTTACCTCGAGTAGTATGGATGCGCAGTGGCTTTCCTCGACTACTATGGATGCGCAGTAGGTTTCCCCGAGTATTATGGGTGCGCAGTGGCTTTCCTCGAGTATTTTGGATGCGCAATGACCTTTCTCGAGCATTATAGATCGCAGTAGGTTACCTCAAGTAGTATGGATGCGCAGTAGGTTACTATAAGTAGTATGGATGCGCAGTGGCTTTCCTCGAGTACAATGGATGCGCGGTGGCTTTTCTCGAGTGCTATAGATGCGCAGTAGGTTACCTCAAGTGATATGGATGCGCAGTGGATTTCTTCGAGTGAAATGGATGCGCAGTGGGTTACTTCAAGAGGTATGAATGCGCAGTGGCTTTCCTCGAGTAAATTGGATGCACAGTGGGTTACCTTGAGTAGTATGGATGCGTAGTAGGTTCCCTTGAAGAAAATGCTTGAAGTAGAGGCTTTACTTCTAACGTGTAGTTTACGGCACACAACGATTTTTTATATCTTTGTCATGCCATTTTCTGCGTATTAGTTCGACATTCAGTTGAAGTATATTAACGCAAAAAATTTTTTTGGAAATTTTCATTATTTAAATAGGCTTAGAATATCAGGAAACGTCAATATTTTAAGTCTAAGCAAAATAAATTTGTCTGTTGCGTAGGTCTGTCTGTTAGTCTTGTATCGATTTGGTGCTCACGATTACCCTGGAACCGTTTAAGGTATTCACTTAAAATATGGCACACATATGTTTTTTAACGAGATCTGGAACTAGATTATATTTTGATCTTATTCCGTTGCAGAGTTGAAGAGTAAATTGGGGTAAATGGGGGGTAAGTAGATAAATCGAGCAAGTAAGGATCCATGGAATTGGTATTTAGCAAATATAAGAGGAGCTAAGGTCTCAAAAAAAAATTGGCATTAGTTCCCTATTACCACCCCCACCCCATTATTAAATGTGATTTAGTGTGTGTACATGTACAAGAGCCAAAGTCATCAAGAATTTTTTTCACTTCATTCACCCTCACCACCACCCCACCTCCATTACCGATGTGGCATATAATTTTATGGGTTTTTGGGGTACATGATTTCAAATATTATACTCTTAAAGTTCCATAAACAATTATTTCCACATAGTGGAGTGCAAATATAGTATTTTGTTGTAAGAAACTTGGATGTGGAAGTAGTGATTCCTTGGGCAGCGGTTTTTTTTTATGGCGAACGAATGTTGTTCGGCTTTTTGTACCAAATGTCCGGCCAAATATATAAGTAAAGTCCGGCTTTTCAAATTTTAGGCCTGGCAACCCTTTACACACAGCATATAGTAGTATATAATAGTATAAAGCAGTACAGGAGTACATATGGCGCCTCCAGAATGTGTTTCTTTTTGCCGAAAGGGTGGAAAAGTAAAACTTTTTACCGAAGAATCGTTGCGAAAATGAATTTAATAACATCCGAAAAAAGCACAATTTACAGCATGTGTCATTACCAGACACTATTGAGTATTGATTCTAACAGTGGGAATCACTCGAAGCCCTGCTATAACACTTGCACGGCCATTGATGATAAATATCGAATGAAGCATAACACTCGTAAGTATATGAGTTTTCTTTGTAATATTAAGTTTGACGAAGATTATTTATGAATTAAAAAAACAATTTACGCGTCAAAATACGAATTTTTGTATTTTTACATTTTATATAATAAAAGGATTCATTCCCCAAATTGAAAATAAAATCTTCAAATTGTCAAATTCTTGAATTGCCAGAAAAAGTAACTGGTGGATGTCAAAGAATTGAATTTAATAAATCCAATACAAGTTAAATAGAAATTTTAACACTGTTCATATAAGCAAAAACTTCATAAATTTTGATTTTAGGTCATTTTTGTCATTTTGATGATGAAGTAAGTAATGACGTTTAGACTTTGTTTGTTCGTAATTAACACTATGCCGCTATGTAATTTTACCAGTAATTTAAAATTTTAGCAATTAAGTTTGAATGCACAACATCTGATTAACATGCCAACGAAGATACTACTAAATTAGCACCGAACCTATTACCAGTAAAAATGAATACGCGAATCTATCATTCAACAATATTTGAATTTTTTTGTGGTTGTTATTGTCTTATACAGTCTTATGTACATGCTAAAATCGTCTGCCAATTGTCGAATCATTCTTTTTTTATCATTTTCATGAAAAAACAAATAGCAGAAGCTAACTAATTATTGCTCGACATTTGAATTCGTTTGTAATGTTCTATTGTTGTACACAATCTTGGGCATGCTGAAATTGTCTGCAAATTGTCAAATCATTATTCTTTATCATAAATTTCATGAAAAAATGAACGGCAGACGCTAACTAATCGTTTAAAACGTTGTCAACATTTTTCAATTTTCGAATTATTTTTTTTAATGTTCTGTTCAAAATCTTTGCCAATGATTATATCAACACTTGGTCGCATAAACTTCATAACAAAATTTGTTTCAACTCTGAACTTATCCATACATAATATGTAGAAAGTAATACAGTTTCTAAAAATCACCGCGAACGCATGTGCAAGTCGTAATCGCCTGCAAAGTAGTTTTTGGAAATTTCCATATCATTAATGATAATTCAATTAAAAGGCAGAGGTGAACTCATTGTTCTTAAATGTCCATTTTTCTTGCAAGTTAAGTTAATTTTTTTGGCCCTCCTGCACGCGGAAATCGTCTGCAGATTAGCTTCCGCTGGATTGTTTTTGTTCAAACTTTCGCAAAAACCACTTTGCAGATGCTAACTAATCGTTCAAAACGTTGGTTTTCAATTACAAATAAACAATTAATTTGCAATGTCGCTGCAATCGAAGACACTTTATTTATACGCTTATAATTCGTCAAATACCTATAATAATTGACCCTTAAATTGGCAGATGCTAACTAATCGTTCTCAGAAATCTGTCACCACCTCCCGGTTATTAGACCCTTTAGGAGACGTTGATAAGTCTGATCCAACAGCTCAGAGTCCAGACCAAGGGATTACACAGACTCCTAGTCCAGAACATTTCTTAAAATATGCGCGGTTCCCAACAGTGCGATTATTGTTATTAATAGGGAACGCGATCTAAGATCCGCAGAACTCATAACCATTGCACATTCGCGACATATAGGACCTCCTAGAAAAGGCCAATGCTCTCTACCTATGCTTTGACGCGTTGCATATACTTATCCATATATCAGTGATAGTTTCATCTTCCACTCCATAAATCCGATACTTGGACTCGGAGTTATCTTGAGTAGTTAAGAATCGACCTCACAGTCGACAAGAACTAAATCATCTTTTCTTGGCATCGTTGAAACTAACATTTCAGAATGCCGAAAACTCAACATTAATAATGTTGTATTATGTACTAACTTACCAACATATTTTCTGTTATATCATATCATGGGGACGAGTAGTGAAGATTAATAGAATTTTCGTGATTTATAGTTAAAGGCAAATTATCCTAAAATTGTTCACAAAGGACCCCACCAAATACATATCCTTGGTTTGCTTAGCTATTTTGCAATGTAATTGCACATGTAATTTGTTAATCCCACGTCTTAATTTAAGTAGATATAAATCAGTAAATCGTCTTCTGATAAGAGGTATTATTTTTAATTTTCTGTTCGTGATTTTTTAGACATTTAGAAATAGGAGATCCGATATGGTCTAGTGGCTAGGATACCTGGCTCTCACCCAGGAGGCTCGGGTTCGATTCCCGGTATCGGAAACGATATTTTTGATGCCATTCATGAAATAAATATGGGGCCTATATTGTTGAGTTAATATTTTGTCCTATCATATAGCAATTTTCTAATGAATTTGGTTTATCAGTTAGTTGAGATCTAGGGTTCCGAAACTGGCAAGGGGATGTCGACTGACTTAGATACAGAGTGTCAAAAATAACTGAATGAAACATTTCTTTTGTGAATTTTCTGACATTTGTTTCAATAATGCTGTTATATTAAATAAACCTATAATAAATTAGAATTAGCATCGCTACAAATTCTTAGAACCTTCGTATTCTCTAAGTAAAATTTAAACTTCAAAATATTAGAACTTTTTGTGCTTTCTGAATTACGACACTAGCCATCACAGAATATCTATTTTCCTTTTTTATAAAGTGACACGTGACATGAATATTCAGATTCTTCGGTCGTGGGTTGTGTGAGATTCCTTTCTATCATATCTTACTTCCACATCACGTAGTGATGTATTTTGGCCAGCAGGATCCAAATATGCAAAAATATACTAGGCTGTCCCATTTAAAAATTTGATTTTCATGTAAATTGCATCGAAACCGGAAGTTGGTTTTGATTCTTTACATCGTATAATTGGAAATTTCATCTCATATCACTACACCAAATTTGAAAAAATCTATTCCCTCATTCAAAAGTTACAAGAGTGTCCCTATCGGGTGAGCCACCCGGTATATGTGCTTGTTGGAATATTTCCTTCGGATATTCTCCTATGCGCAGACCAAAATAGCGAAGATCTCAGTCTGGAATACTGTGGCGAATTTGTCCAGGCCATAAGAAAATTCAGCCCTGGGCCTTTCATCGTATATCCCCACTCCAGCACTTTCCTCAAACCTCGATCCGTAGACGATATCGGCAGGCCTATGTCCTCGAATGGATTCCAATCTTCCCTTTTAGGGATGGCAACCTCAAAGAGTTCTGAGAATAAGGAAGGCATCATGTTCATCACTCTTGGCCTCCAGAAGTGAGTGAGTCCCTATCACGTCGGAAAGGGCCCTTGTGTGCCCCTAATTGTTGTCCTCCGGTCTTCCACTGACCACCGCACCTCAGCCTGTAGGCCAAGTGAAGGGGCACGAGGCCCAGAAAGACCCCCAGAGCTGCTGTGATGGTAGTGCATATTGCTCCTGTGACTTCCAAACAGGAGTCTTTGGAGTTGTGTTAATTTCTGTTGAATGCAGATCACCACACAACAGAAGCATAAGTGATCATTGGTCTTACTATCACAATGTAGTACCACATTGTTATCCTTGGGATTAACCCCCATGTTTTACCTTCTACATACCCAGAGGGTTGTAGTGACCATTCATGGCCCAGCTACTTTATCGTTTTTTAAATTTTATATGGCTGCCTACACATCTGATATCAGTATTTCATGTTTGTGTTCGAAGTTTTGCTGCCCATCATCTTCTGACAGAGAATGATTACATTCAAAAAGCTAAGCATACTATTGGTATTAAGTTGTACAGGATTATTCATTATATTTAGGCCACCCTTTATTATCGTTATTATTGGAGTATTGAATTTTCGGACGAAAGTTGTAGGGGCTGTAACTGAACCCCTTTAATAAGTTAATGGAAGTACAGTGGCGTGCAGGAATTGAAAGAATAAGCAATAATATTTTTTTAAATGGAACGCCCTATGTATTGTTGAATTTTTGAATTGTTCGTTTTTTGCTGGTTTCAAAAATATGAAATATGATGGGGATAGCCCTATCTTTAACCGTTTTCGAGTTATTGAACATTGAAAATTAATTATTATTATTATTATTATATTTTATATAACAAGTGAATATTTGAACTTTTTCTGCGTCACTGTATCCCATTTTGATTTGATCAAATAAATGTCATATAATAACGGAATATTTGTCATTTTCATAGACTACTTTAATAATTGTAATTTCCGTTCGTGTAATACTTAAATAGCTTAAATACGATTTTCAATATTCAATAACTCGAAAACGGTTAAAGACAGGTCTATCATGTCATATTTTTGGATTCAGAAAAAAAAAGAATAATTAAAAAATTCAACATTCCATTAAAAAAAATATTATTGCTTCTGGTACCTCTCAATTTCTGTACGCCACTGTGCTTCCATTAACTTATTAAAGGGATTCAGTTATAGTCCTACAACTTTCGTCCGAAACTTTTTTTTCTATCTCCAGTAATAACGATAATAAAGGGTGGCCTAAATATAATGAATAACCTTGTATATGTACATGTCAACAAAATTTAAAATTCATGACGAAATACTCTAAATTTAAAAATTAATGTTTTTATAGTAGTATAGTACTCATCAGTATATGTGCATATGTTTTCATAACTATAGTACTTGTGAATAAACGTACGTTTACAAAATATTAAACTTATTTCTGTTTTCTTATTTAACAATACTTCCAAAATAAGAGAATAATTAATCTTTGCATATATAGTACAGAAGTCCTGCAGGAACAATTCGATATGTTCTTGGTTTTTATCTCAAACTGTTGTCTTCAACCTCAATATTTTAACCTTTCTCTAAAGATTTTGTTACCAAGTCACCAAAAATGACAGTTGTTCATCCATCAGAAGATAAGCTATAGTGTTTACTAAATTCAAGGAATCTACGAAATTCGTTATAAGGATTGTAATTTATAGTTGGACAGACGAAACGTTCAATTATGACTAGACTTAAAGAGCATATGGCTCATATCAAATATAAAACAACTGATAACTTGACCGTTGCTTAGCATGCTTTTAAGAAAAAAAAACACAAAATAGATATTAATCATTTAAGATTAATTATACATGTAATAAATAGTAGATGAACTGACTTCTTAAGTTTGAAAAATACAAATTGTACAATTAGTATGATTGTTAACAACGGACTTTTCTCTAATAACCGTTTTGGTTTGCTTAGTTATTTTGCTATTTAACATGTAATCTGTTAATCCCACGTCTTATTTTAAGGAGATAAATCAATAAATTGATTTTGATAAGAGGTAATAATATTTTTTATTTTCTGTTCATGATTTTGTAGACACTTTTAGAAATGTAAGATCCGATATGGTCTAGTGGCTAGGATACCTGGCTCTCACCCAGGAGGCTCGGGTTCGATTCCCGGTATCGGAAGTAACATTTTTGGTTTGATTCATAAAATAAATGTTCCTAACCCAATTAGCAGATGATTTAATATTTTGTTCTTTGTAGGAATCTTTGAGTGAATTTGTTTTAACAGTTTAAAATTAATATTGACATATAGAAACAAATGTGCAACGAGAATTAATATTTCTGGAGAAGGCTGGAACTACCAATGTGACGCTGCCCCTGAAGTAGTTTCCACCAACACCAAAACACTTGAATACTTTTACTCGACACGCGCTACGTCAAACATGTTGACATCATCTGGAGGCAATTAAAGCTTGAGTTTTTAAAACTAGAAATTTAAAAAATATATCAAAGATGGCATTCATACCCAGGCAGCAGAATGACGTCATTTTGACGTCATTTTTTGGTCACCTGAGACTTCATTTTGAACCCTGGAATAACGTAACAATGACTTAAAAATGACGTCATATGTCACAGCCCAGCGACGTCATTCTCTGACGTCAAAGTGACGTCATTTAAGGACGTTTATCGGACCATATGTAAGCTATTTTCGATTAATTGAAATAAATGTACATTTGAGAAATATAATAAAGAAGCCAATTTGGAGTGCAATATGGCATGTAAATCTTAAAGGCTCTAGGAGGTTTCCATTTTCTGATGTATGATGCGTTACAGGATAAGCTGCCATGTACGATGTAGATGGCGTAAATGACGTAAAAATGACGTCATATGTCACAGCCCAGCGACATCATTCTGTGACGTCAAATTGACGTCATTTAAGGACGTTTATCGGACCATATGTAAGCTATTTTTAATTAATTGAAATAAATGTACATTTGAGAAATATAATAAAGAAGCCAATTTGGTGTACAATATGGCATGTAAATCTTAAAGGCTCTAGGAGGTTTCCATTTTCCGATGTATGATGCGTTACAGGATAAGCTGCCATGTACGATGTAGATGAATGGACAATTAATAGGTGAATCACTCACTGGTTTTTATGTCAATCAACGAATGTATTTGAACATTGTTGTTTATATTATTATTTATTTTCTATAAATTAATTGGAGTATAAGGTAAAGAATGACTAATTATTTTCAGTGGTTTGTATGTGGCGCCATCTAGAAATAATATCTGCAATGAAAAAATGACGTCGTCAAACGTCGCATCAATGTCTCAACATGACGTCATAATTTCGTCTTAATATGATGTTACTGAGACGTCATTTTTCTTCACATGACGTCGTCGACCAATGTGACCAAAAAATGACGTTAAAATGACTTCAGTCTGCTGCCTGGTAATAAACCTTTTCATAAAGAGCGATTTTCCCAAAGAAATGTATACGTTTTGTATCGAATTTATTCACTATTTTATGAAAGTACTGTACATAATTTAGTAATTTACAGACTTGTAAGCAACATAAAAACTCTAAAGAATGCTGCTGATAGCATAGGGGAAAAGTGGGACAATATAAGGATATATAAATTCACTTACCTATTTCCCAGCATATCTCGAACAACTATTCTGTCGATATATAGGGTCGGCATATAATAAGTTTGATTTTTGTTTTTACTTTGTTCGTATTCCAAATCTAAATAACTTAGCTTTGCCGTAATGTTTTCTACATTTTTGGTCAGAGAGTTGTAATTGGCTACCGATAAACCACTGGCGGTTCTGACTGCATCTTGAACCCTAAAAGAAATAATATATACAGAGCTGGTAAAAGTACCGAAGAATCGTTGTAGTTTAGGAGATAGCTACGTATATGGGGCCCAATGGCGGATTTACATAAGGACACTTGGGGCACGTGCCCAGGGCCCCCACGTAATTGGGGCCCCCGAATTTATAAAAATGGTGAAAAAAATTTAGGATCAATGAAAAAAATACAATTGAAAAGAGATGAAAACGCAAGAGGGGCCCCCACATAAGAAGTGCCCAAGGGCCTCTCAAACGTAAATCCGGCCCTGATGGGGCCTGTGATATAACATATTGGCATTGCTGTTATGTTTTAGCGAATATTTTTCTGAGTATTTTATCTTATAATGCCCCATTCCAGATCAAACACCCCCTACCATACCAGGCGTTGCCCATCTTCCGTCAACCTCTTCCCTAGCCATACTTTCCTCTACCACAACCTACCATTTCCCCACTATTATTGATCTTTCCTCAACTTTATCTTTCCAATCATTTCTATTCTCTTTCTTTATGTTCTATTTTTGTTCTCTTTTTTATTATATTCGTCCTCTTTTTTTATCAAAAATTCCCTTTTGGCCGATAACCTTTCTAAAAAAATTCAAACATTTTAACCCTATCCTTTTTCCACCACATTTTCCTGGCGTCAGGGAGACCACCAAGTCGGCAGTTCTCGTACGGGTTTTTTCGTTTAGCTTTTCACCCGAGTCAACAGCCCAAATTTATTCAGTGCTACAACCAGTGATTGGTTTCTAAGTTTTATATGAATTAGTTTTAGGTCCATGTGGACAGCATTTTTTTATTTTATTGTTAATTTTTAAATCCGCCACAGGCGGATAGGAGTTTTAACATTGTTTTATTAATTATCGTTTAGCCAAACCGGACCTGTCTCGTCCAACCCTACATTCACCACGGCGCAACGCGCCGTGTTTGTGTGGTTGGCTCCGGGCCAGGTTTCGGGGGAGGCGCATTTTGTAAAATTTTAATTTTTAAATAAATATTTCTTGCTTGCTTGCTTGCATGAGTCAGTCCTCCGCCCCTGACCGTTTTGGTGCTAGCCGACCCAGAAAATATTCAATTGTGGAACAGAGTATAACACTTTGGGGCTTGGTGTTAGTTGAAGAGGGTATCTTGGCGATGCCAACATTTTTTATCCGTGCAATTGGCAGCACTGGCGACATCAATATGGCCAAAATTGGAACGTACGATAACACTTTCTGACCAGGCGGAAAATTTTCGTTGTCAATGCTCGTTACTGAAAAACCATAGGCCAACATTTTCCGCTTGCCCATTTTTTAGTTTTTTGGACAAAAATTAGACTTTTGGCCAAAAACGGGCCAAAACTGGTCCTTTTAAAAAAAAACTGTTGGCACCTTCTCAATCTTGTAGTTTTTATACCAAAGAATAGTCTCTGTGAGTGCCAACATTTTTTTCTCAATGCAACCCCCCCCCCCCAGATCACCCCCAAAATCCACAAAGATTCAAATACTTTGTTATGTTAAAAAGGATAATTTTTCGGTCATTACTTGCTAAATGTGTCATTTTTGTATCCTCTTTGTCATAATAACATATCACTTTTCACTTTTTTTTGTGTGTCTGTGTAATATATTTGCATACGCGATTTTCTAGAAAATGGCGGAGGATCCGGTGATATAATAATATATTACAGACACACAAAAAAAGGTCTGTTTCTGGGACTCCATTGGGCAACCCCCATGTATTTCGACATACTGAATACGAATCAGGTTGTCCGTTTAACTTCGTTACCCACCAATTTTTAGTAAATCGCGAAAATAACCTAAATTATGAGTTTCTTTAGGTTATTTTCGCGATTTACAAAAAAATGGTGACCAATGGAGCTAAACGGACACCTGATTCGTGTTTAGCACGTCGAAATACATATGGGTTACCTAATGGAGTACCAGAAAAAGACTACTTTTTTATTTTTTGTGCCTGTGATATTTTTAAATGCCCCAAACTTCACATTAGGACATATAGCGTTTCGATAATAGTGATTTTAGTAATTATAAGAAATTGACGAAAAATAGCAAAATTTCGTCATTTTTCAAAAATTTTTTGATTCGAATTTTTTTTCATTTTGCTTAGCCAGGCGATAGACGACATTTCCGGGGTTTAGCTATAGAAAAATTTAAAAAATCTGTTTTTTCGGCCCATCTTAACTTATATTTCTAAAAATACATTACCGCATAGGCAGGTTAGTTTAATGAAACATGACAGACGAGGCGTCCCGTTAAATTAGAACAAGCTGTGATCTATGACTTTTTTGACACCATTTAATACCGAGTGATCTAATATTGAAAACATATATGTGATGCAAATTACCTTATTTTCAATTTTAGTCTATTACTACTTATTACTATGAAAAACTATTATAAAAAGTGTTTTGTAAACGTTTACTTACTCGCATTTAATTTGAAAAATTACTGTATAATTTAAATAATACAGTTGGAGTTGTAAAATTCCTCTGGTGGGTCCTGTTTTCGGAGAAATTTGAACTGACGCTTGAAGTTGTGTACCTAAAATTTGTATAGTAAACATAAGCAAATAGTTAATAGTGGAGAGCTTATGCGTCCGAAAGTGCCTTAAAAAATGAATATGTAAGGCTTTAAATACTAAAAGCTGACAACTGGATAAATCGATAGCATATACAGGCTGTTCATTTTATCAGGGCCCTCGAGAAATATCTCACTTAATATCGGTCGTGCAAAAAAATTTTTCTACGAAAATTGTACCGATTTCTATAAGCTACAAAATGATTTAAAGACATTTGAAATCCATGGCTTTAAGAGTTACGACGGAAAATATCGAAAATGCGGAATATGTCTAAGTAAAATATCTCCGTTATTTGAAGAGATACGATAAAAATTCTAAGGCGACAATTTTTTTGCAAAACAGAGTATTTCAACGAGGTTATCTAATTTTTTTCAAAATCTCCGTATTTTGAGATTTACTCTTCAGGGTGTTAAAATTTTTTTTTGAAACGGGCGGAAAATAGCGGCATTAAATAGAGTTTTTTTCCCCCCTTTTCATCGATATATCACATGCTATATTTATTCATTGGAACAAAGCAAGTTTTTATAAAAACATTTTTTAAACCAATAAATTTGTTTTTAACTAGCATCATACTTGCCGTGGAGAAGTATGAATAAATAAAACGATTAAAAATTTTAGTAAGTTCTTCAAATCTTTACTATAATCAAACATTAACACAATAAAAAATAATAAAATAAATTCAGCTATCAAAAAAAAGTAGGCCATGGATTTCAAATGTTTTTATAGCTTATAAAAATTTACACAATTTTCGTGGAAATAATTTTTCTGCACGACCGATATTAACTGAGATATTCTCGAGGGCCCTGATAAAATGGACAGCCTGTATATAGGTAAACTTCCAAATAAAGTTGTCCAAAGATTGTCTTGTGCAAAAGGGCGTTATTCAAAATTTTCGAGTTATGTAGTGCACCACCCAGCCGAACTACATATCTCTCTTTGGTAAAAATTGTATAATTTCTCTGTAGCTGTAAGGCTGTAAAAAATAAACTCTTTTCAAAAAAGCATTGTGCTTTATGGGAAACGCAAACTTTAAATGCCCATATCTCTGTTCGACCTTCGCTAAAAATTAATTCATTTGCCGTTTTTTTTACATTACACACTCAGTTACTCGAAAACTAAGCCTCAAGTAAAGAAAAAATATTGTTTATAAAATGAAGGCCTATGCTTTCTGACCACGACGGTATTTTTTAAAATATTTTTGGTGAAATAATAACTGAGTTATGAATTTAAAACTAACGCGGTTACAAAATCTCCAAGCGGTTAGAACTGCAACCTCAATCGCCCTTTCGCACCGCACCACTCCCCGCGGTGTCCAATGTCTAACTATTATTAATTATTCTTGACTAATCAGTGCTTGTTTATTAACAATGGTATAAATATTAGCCAGTGTGAATTAATTTTTTGCCTGTTACCTGAATACATTTTTAAGGGGTAAGTAAGTATTTTATATTTATTTTGCATATCTACATGAATAATATCCAAATAATCATTCATGCAAAACTAATTCGCGAATATAGGCATTCAAATTCAGTTTTATTTTATTGTTTTATTTTTACTTTCCAACAAAAAATTGGAAATCTTTTCGTGACGACGTAACACGTGCAATTATATATGTATGCCTTATAAGTATCCATAATATAACAGTTTGAATCAAGTTTTATAACTAAAGAGATATTCACCAACAAAGTGATTAGACGTTTTACAAAACAATTTCTTGGAATTTGAAATTTTTCCTAAATATGAGTTATGGTATAACGTGCAATTGACGATTTGCACGAAAGAAAGTTTGGTAAAAAGTGTCTAGATTGGTATCATTGTAATTCACTGCACATGTTGACCAACTCGTCTAATTTCCAAACTTTGCAACAATTAAATACCTATGATATAATAATCATAACATTGTTTTCATTATCTTTAATGTCAAACCTACTTCCATTGAATATAAATCATCTTTATTAGGTTGTTTCGTAGTCTACAATATTTAAAAAATGTCGAATTATGCATTTTGTCAATCACTGCTGCCAACTCTTCTAAACTGGAAACAGTGTTTGACAAATTGCATAATTCGACATTTTTTAAATATTGTAGACTACGAAACAACCTAACAAATATCATTTATATTCAATGGAAGTAGGTTTAACATTAAAGATAATGAAAACAATGTTATGATTATTGTATTATAGGTATTTAATTGTTGTTTGTAAATTAGACGAGTTGGCCAACATGTACAGTGAATTATAGTGATACCAATCTAGACACTTTTTACCAAACTTTCTTTCGTGCAAATCGTCAATTAAAATTCAATATTAATTGTTAACTATACTGCTTCTGTAAATCTTTGCAATTAACACAAAAATTTATGATATACAGGGGATAAAGCAATGACTGAAGACAGTGAAAGTACTTCTTGTCCACTGCAGGGAGCATATAGCGACTATAGCGACTCACTCACTGGAAATCGAAAAGTTCCAAAAGCGAGAAGTTTCCATGGAGTCGCTAAGAAACAAAAAGGAAAACTCGATCCATAATGGAGAAGTTTCCATGGAGTCGCTAAGAAAAATAAAAAACATTCGATATAAAAATATAATATCAATATACTTAAAATACCAAAATCACATAAAATATGAACATGTATTAAAAACAAATATACGTATATTTACTTCGATTTTAATTTTATTTATAGCGATAACGCTATAAATTTGGTGACGCCGACGTGATAATTTTATGTCCAACGTGATAAATATATGCCAGAAGTGAAAATTTTATGTCCAACGTCATAAATATATATGCCAGAAGTGAAAATTGTATGTCCAACGTGATAAATATATACCAGAAGTTATCGATATATATGTCCGAAGTTATCCTATAACTTACATGATGAAATCTACGTTATTTAATTAATTTGAAGGAGAGATAAAATCATTTCCACTTTAAAAGATAGAAGAATATCTCAGATATAATTACCGAAGTACAACACTTTCCTGTTTTGGAATAATTTTTATCAATAATTTCAAGAAGAGATTCAATATATCAACTACCGTTATGAATTGACCAAGATGATTTTTATCATTTTATGAAGAGAAGAATTTTCCCGATCCGCAATATCTAGAATCTCTTTTGTGTCTGTTTTCCCTGAAGCTGTAATGGCAATATATACTGTTTGAGGCAAACGTCTTTTCCATAGCTTTATCAATAAATCTTGACTAACCATGCTGAATCCTCCAACCATATTCAGCATGGATCTATAGAAATCTGAAGGTTTCAGATCGCCCATTTGGGAACCTGATAACGGATCATTCAGACGTTTTTCCTCACTCGATGATAAACGTGAAATTAAAACTTTCTTTAAATTTATATAGAGATCCGTTTCCGGGGGATTAGATAATCTTAAATTTAAAATAGCTCAAACAGAATTTAATAACATGGTAGAATTAGGTATCTGCAAACCATCATCTTCTCAAGTTTCCTCTCCATTCCATCTAGTGGCGAAAAAAGAGAAGAATGACTGGAGACCTTGTGGAGATTATCGACAACTAAATACGATTACCATTCCAGACAGATATCCATTACCTCATATCCACGACTTTAGCTCTCAGTTGCACGACTGCACTATTTTCTCCAAGGTTGATTTAGTGCGAGCGTACCATCAGATACCTGTCGCTGAAAATGACGTTTATAGGACAGCTATAACAACTCCATTCGGACTGTTTGAATTTTCCCGCATGCCTTTTGGTCTACGCAATGCCGGTCAAACTTTCCAACGTTTTATGAATGTACTTGTCAATTTGCCTTTCGTTTTCGTCTATTTGGATGATATATTAATCGCAAGTCAATCAGATGTACAACATTTGGAACATTTGGAAAAGGTTTTCAAGAGATTAGACACATACGGAATTAACATTAAACTATCTAAATGTATCTTAGGAGTTGACAATTTAACCTTTTTAGGTCATCACATCTCTTCATCAAGTATTTTACCATCAACTGAGAGAGTCGAAGTCATTAATAATTTCCCTTTACCGACAACTCTCAAACAACTACAACGTTTCATAGGTAGGGTGCATTTTTATCATCGTTTCATACCTCATTTTGCTGAAATATTACTTCCCCTATATTCTCTTTGTAACAGTTTATCTCATGATAAAATTACAAAGATAAATAGTTGGCCTGATCAATTTTTAGACGGGTTTTCGAAAGCCAAAGACGCAATAAGTAATGCAGTAGTTTTAGCTCATCCTTGCAATAATGACGATACTATCTTATCTCTCTCAGTCGATTGTTCTAACCTTGCCATGGGTGCAGTTTTAGAGCAAAAAGATAATAAGGGATTTCTTGCTCCTTTAGCATTCTTTTCCCGTAAATTAACCATAGCACAAACCAATTATTCGGTTTTTGACAAAGAACTTTTAGCATTATATACTGCAATTAAACATTTTAAGTTTATACTTGAAGGTCGAAAGTTTAATTGTTTTACAGATCACAAACCTTTAATCAACGCTTTATTCACAAAACCAGAAAGATCTCCTCGTCAAATACGTCATTTAGAATACATAGCTCAATTTTCTTGTAAAATACAACATGTTAAAGGAAAACATAATGTAATAGCTGACAGCTTGTCACGTATTTACGACACTTCTTCCTTAAAACAAGATATTTTACCACTTCAACTTAAAAATTCTCCCTTCCTTAATGTTAACTTTGACCTAAAGTTGCTTAGTGAAGCTCAGGAGAAAGATTCAAATCTCAACTATTTATTGTCAGATAAATCATCACTAACTAAAACCAATTTCATTTTAAAAAAGATACAAATTCCAGATTCAAATGATTTTATTTGGTGTGATGTTTCTCGTGCAAAAGTCAGACCTTTTGTCCCACTTGTTTACAGACGAACGATATTCGATATTTTTCACAACTTATCTCATCCTGGTATTAAAGCCACTAGACTGTTGATTTCAAATAACTATTTTTGGCCGAAAATGAACAGAGATTGCAATTTATGGTCAAAATCGTGCATTAACTGCCAAGCTGTCAAAGTCAGTCGACATACGCGAAGTGCTCTCGGGAACTTCACCATCCCGAAAATCAGATTCGACCACATCCACATAGATTTGGTAGGACCATTACCTCCATCCAAAGGTAACTCTTACATTCTTACGGTGATTGAACGATTCACTAGGTGGCCGGAAGCGTACCCTCTTCGCGACATCACAGCAGAAACAGTTGCGCGTACTTTATTTCAAAACTTTGTTTGTCGATTCGGTGTTCCCTTGTCAGTAACGACTGATCAAGGAGTACAATTCGGGTCAAGATTATTTAATGAATTTGCAAAGTTTTTAGGTTTTCATAGAATACGTACAACTGCATATCACCCCCAGGGCAACTCTTTAATTGAAAGATTTCATCGCTCACTTAAAACTTCCTTGTTAACTAGAGCCAATACATCACATTGGACAGATGAATTACCCATCATTTTATTAGCATTTAGGACAACTCCCAAGGAAGATCTGCAATGTTCACCTGCTGAACTCATATATGGTCAAACCCTTCGTTTACCTGGCGAATTTTTCGTTGAATCGTATAATTCTCCAGATATTTCTTATTTCATTGACAAATTACGCATTTATTTCAATAATTTAAAATTTGTTCCTCCAACTTCGCATGGCAATTACAAAACTTTTGTTAGTTCAGATCTTGCCTCTTGCGATTTTATTTTCGTTCGCATTGAACGTTTAAAACGTTCATTTACTCCTTTATATGAAGGACCGTTTAAAGTTTTACCTCGTTCAGATAAGTTATTTACCTTTAAGAAAGGAGACAAAGTCATAACTGTCAATATTGATAGGGTTAAACCGGCTTTTGTATTAGTTGACAGATGTGACACTTTGCCTACCCCGATTAAAAAAGAACGTTTTGCAATCGACACGTTGATTGATTGACTATTTTCTTTTTTAACGAGGGGGTGTATATAGCGACTATAGCGACTCACTCACTGGAAATCGAGAAGTTCCAAAAGCGAGAAGTTTCCATGGAGTCGCTAAGAAAAATAAAAAACATTCGATATAAAAATATAATATCAATATACTTAAAATACCAAAATCACATAAAATATGAACATGTATTAAAAACAAATATACGTATATTTACTTCGATTTTAATTTTATTTATAGCGATAACGCTATAGAGCACCTAACATCCGAAATTTGGGTAAATTCTGGGAAGAAAGGAGATGAAAATATATACCAGGCAGGGCCTCCACAAGGGTGGGGGGAGGTTAGTAGGTACCGCGGTATCCGGGCCCGGCCAATTTAGGGGCCCGATTAGACCAGTAAATCCAATATTCGCTCACTAATTATGAGATCTGGACAAAAATCTTGTTTCACATTTCTCCCCCCGCTCATCAATTATTAAGCGCGGGGGCCCATCAGAGATCTTGACAAATTCCCCCCCCCCCCCGCTCATCAATTTTCACAGGGTGTGACACTACCAGTTAATTTTCTGGCTAGGTACTGGTAAGTATATCTTACATACTAAAAATTGCTTGGTCGTATTGGAAAAGCTAATTTTGACGATGTTTTGTTTAGAGAAGTTCATGCCGTTCTAAAATTATATATAAGCAACGAGGAATATCGTCGGTGAATAATTTACGTAGTATCCTAGCAGCTTCGAAAACGCTGGATAAACTACTACCTACTGAGGATGGTTTAAACAGCATTGTTTACGAGCTCATTACCAAACCAATATTTGGCTCAATGCTCTTAGTCCCATCATAAACCCACTCAGTGTGCTCCAATATGGTTGGCAACCTGTCAATGGTACACCGCTACCGCTATTTCAAACTGCTCCATCTTTTTCACAAGATTTCACCATCTTACGCAGCTGTAGTTAAAGTTATCATTTCTTCAAAGAAAAAAAATAATTTTTATTTTCCGATTGTAGATACAAATGGTGCAGCTGTAAAAAAAATAAAATGCCTTGCATATGATCTTGTAATTGCATGGGTCAAAAATCTTGTTAAAAAATGTTTCCTTCAAAAAAATATAACTGACGGAAATATGTGTGAAGATTCAGAATAACATTTTTGTGAAATTATGATAGTAATTAGAGTAGTATTTTCTATAAGGTTAGACGTTACTCCAAACATAATTTTATTATTATGGTAATATTGATTACTGTTGTAAAATAACTGATAATACATCACATCACAGATCGTGGCATCGCTCGACCGCGGGGAGTAATGCGGGCGATCGAGGTTTGCAGTTCTAACCCCTTGGAGATTTTGTAACCGCGTTAGTTTTAAATTCACAACTCAGTTAGTATTTCACTAAAAATATTTTAAAAAGTACTGTCGTGGTCAGAAAGCACAGACCTTCATTTTATAAAGAATATTTTTTCTTTATTTGAGACTTAGTTTTCGAGTAATTCATTGTGTAATGTAAATAAAACGGCAAATTAATTAATTTTTAGAGAAGGTCAAACAGAAGTTTGCATTTCCCATAAAGCACAATGCTTTTTTGAAAATAGTTTATTTTTTTACAGCCTTACAGCTATAGAGAATATTATACAATTTTTACCAAAGAGGATTTGTACTTCAGCTAGGTGATGCACTACTTAACTCGAAAATTTTGAATAACGCCCTTTTGCACAGGACAATTTTTGGACAACTTTTTTTGAAGTTTATACTTATATATATGCTATCGATTTATCCAGTTGTCAGCTTTTAGTATTTAAAGCCACACAGTATGAACATTTTCAGCCTCTACTATAACAAAATAGAATTAATATAAATTTAAACATAAAAAAACGTTCAACTGAAGAACAAGGAATGTAAATAAAAATTATAATTTTCAAATTGTTTGGTGTGTGTTTGTTCATTGTTATCAAAATAAATATGCATATACCAGATTTTTGAAAAATTAAACTATGGAAAATGAGTAGACGTTTCTAACAAATTAAGTAATCTTGGTCATTCAACAAGATACTTGCAATGCATAATGGATAAACTGTGAATATCTGACATTTGTGAAATATAGTTATTAAAAGCATTTCAAAAAATCGATTCAAAAACTCACTGTGAAGAAAACATTCTAACTAAAATCAAACCAGACAAGTTTGCCATTAATATACAAAGGGTAGAGCCGGATAAGCATAGTGAAAAATGCCCCTTAGCCAAATTTAATTTTGGGAATTTTGCATACATGGCTCGTTAGCTCTCTATTAATAAACAATTCCGTATTGGGCGAGTTACACAAGGAAACGTGATTTTCAGTTTTTAGTTAATTTCGATTTTCCGATTGCATTAAAAATTCTGAAAATAATGCGGGTGTATACAGACTTATAGCCGCACGTTAGGATTTTTGGTTTCAAATTCGGTTTGCCAAAAATTCGTGAAATTTTGAAATTCAATTTTCTTATGAATTTATGAAGTGACTATCTTTATTTTCTTACAGTAATAACGACTTCATATGCTTGTTGGCTTGTAATTTTTTTAGATCTTTTCGAGCGGTGTGCCGTGGTATAAAAAATTATTCATTACTGTACCTCTTAATATTTATTCTTGAATGTATTGCAATTTATAACACTTTCGAAGTGGTAAAATAAATAATTATTGCTTCTCTTCTTTTCCTTCCCTTTTTGGTTTAGTTTATTACATTACACTAAAAAGACTGTGGAGTTCTGGATTAACTGCTTAATTAATCACTAACTAATATTTCTCACAAGACCGCTAATCACACATACCCATTACTTTTTAAATACCTGCTACCCACTTGGCAACTTAAAATTATATCTTTTACACTTTTGTATTTAGCTTAGGTGAGGGCACATAAAAAGGGGCTGCTGAGGCCTCTGCCTCGGTCATGTCTGACTTGAGCACTCACTAGGGTTTGGGAAGTCTCGACATTCTCAAAGTCCTGGGACACGAGACATCGCAGGATCAAAGTCCCGGGATATCGAGAGTTTTCACAATAAAATTAGAATTGAGTTCATTTTTGGCGAGTTGTATCAATAAAATTGCCATTTTAGTAGAAATCAACATTTATTGAACAAATCAAATTCTAATATTTCTAACGTTAATTAAAGTCTAAACAATTCGTATGTTTAATTCTCGTACACAGACTCATTTTTTGGTAATAAAATCTTATAATTATAAAACATAAAACAGACTTAGTAAAGTAATCATACTAATCATCAATAATCATCATTTATTTTTTTTTTTTTTAGCCCGCTAATAGGGAACGTGAGCTGGGTTTAGACCGTCGTGAGACAGGTTAGTTTTACCCTACCTTACGATAGTAATCCTGTTCAGTATGAGAGGAACCGCAGATTCGGGCATTTGGTTCACGCACTTGTTCGAGCGGGCGGTGGTGCGAAGCTACCATCCGTGAGATTATGTCTGAACGCCTCTAAGGGCGAATCCTTTTTAGTCGAAGTTGACAACTCGATGTCTCTTGGAGTTCCGAGAGTTGAAAGGCTCAAAACAATGTGACTTTACTAGGCGGTCGCTGTTCGCTGCGATCATCGCACTAGCCTTATTAATTAGCCTTTTTTCCTAATTTAGTAAAATATTCTTTCAAAAAAATTAGTACATTAACAACTTTGTCCGACAATCTGTTTTTGATTTTTGTAATAATACCTCCGGAAAGAGAACACTCTCTTGTTTTCAACAGATGTCGGTTTTATTGTGTATAGTAAGTTACGTATATATGAGTATCAAATAATTACTCGTTAAATTAACAGATGGCGCTCTCAGTGACAGAATGCGGGAAGCCTGAGCTAATGACGCTTATTATGACCTTTTGTTAATAAAATTATTATAAGCGTGTCTCGAGTCTCGACCCGAAAGTCCCAGGATACGAGACAGTTAAATTTGGGAAAAGTCCCGGGACTTCGAGACACGAGATGTCCCGGGACCCAAACCCTAGTACTCACTATTTACAAATGAATTAATAATAAACAGTTGAATGACAGGGAAAAGAAATATTCCCATACTTTTCAGTAAGATAACTAAAATGAAATTATGTAATTAGATAGAAGGAGCATACAATTTTATATTGTAGGTACCTACCACAATATTGACTAGAATCTTTGGTAGAAAAGTACATAACTCCTTCTCCCTTGGCATCTTCCCCAAATCGTCCTATATCCGTTCTATATGCTGAATCTAAAGCAAGTGAACTATTTATATCCAGTTGTGGAAAACAATGACCTTTTTCAAAAGAGGATAGTCCTCCAGGACAACTAAAAGACGTAAATTCACAAGTATCTTTTTTGTCTTTCTTCTTTAAGATCATATTTATTAAGGACTCCACGAACAGTTGAAATGCTCTGATGTGGCTACAAGCTATTTCACGATTTAGGCCGCCTTCTGAAAATATGAAACAGGTATCTTAAACGTTTTAGTAAAAGGTAAAACATAACGAAAAAAATGATGTACAAATAATGTAATATACAGTAATGAAAACACAACAGATCTTTTTTGTGGAAAAAGCTTAAACTTTAAAGTCATGATCATGAAATAAACTGGAAAATGACACACAAAAAAGTTGGGACAACATTATACCCAAGCCCCCCACTACCTTATTTACCTGCTTCTGAATGGTTTTCATGCACAGTTTTCATTTTACCTTATAAAGAATAAAAAGTTAAAGACTTATGTAAATCATCATTTATTTATTTTCAGACGTTTCGAAGATATTCATAAAAAAAAATCAGGAATTTTACTTGAACAACCTGTATCTCGCAAACTAGGCACTTACCGATCCATGCTTATACATTTTTTTTTTTTTTGAAAGGTTCTATCGTGGTAAAGTTTTGTGTATGCTATTCGGGACACCCTGTACAAATGAGAAATAACCTATCAGATTAAATGAATCTTGGCAAACTAAAATAATTACTAGAACTAGACAAGGTTGTAAATAATTTTTTTTTGTAGGGGGTAATTACCCTTAACCCCCCCTTATCTACGCTCTTGGAACTAGAGGAATTTTACACTCTTCGTCGATTTATTGAACTTTTATAATAATATAATTGTTACACATTTCTCGCAGTTGTTTGCAAATAATGTTAGTTTTAAACATTCTTGATTTTATGATGAATTGTTGAAACACTCATCCATCACCGTTAAATAATCTACAAAATTGGAATCATATCCAACATATTTGTGTTTAGAATCCGGGACTCTTGAATTTCAAGTTCATATCAAGTTTATTGCGCAAATAAGAAAGGTTGCAAAAACTGGCAATTAAAATATCACCTAGAGCCAATTTGGACTTTACAGAGATAAAATTCCCGAGCTCTGACTATTACATACTGACAAGAGCTAGTCACCGTACTTCAGCTTTTTGTGTATTACAATAAACATAATAATGAGAAATTTAGTCCTCTAAAATGTAATGTGAAAACCGCAGGGTCGTGATAAAGGCATTTGCAAGCATGCAGCCATACAGGGCGGCCAATTTTTTAGGAGCAGCCAAATCAAAGTTACTTACGTTTTTTCAGGGGCAGGGAAATCAAAGTGCAGTTATTTAAAACATTGCACATTACAAGGAATTAGTAGGACCAAAACAAATAATTAATTAATTTCTTATTTTAATCACGGCATGACATAGTTTACACAAGAATAAAGATGTTTAATCTATTAAGTACCTAAAATGCATTATATTTATTGTTTAAGGTGTAGAAAAATTAAGCATGACCCGCTCTCCTTTTATATTGGCTCGTTCGGCAGCTTATGAGTTTTTTATGTGCACAGTAACAAATAAATATGATATGAACTATAATACTACCAGACCATCGGTCGTTATTTAAATAAGTCGTTAATATCTATAATATAATGTGTCAAGGTGGAATTTATATTTCGACGGTTGGATATATTAATATTATCAAATGTATATTAGTAAAATATGTATATATGTATAAATAATAGTAGGAAATAACATTTCACATTTCTATTCAATTATAAAACATAAAAATTAAGACATATTTTTTAAATTCACATGATTAACAACTGCTTTATTTATTGATCGATTTCGCTCGAAAACAACTGGGTTCTTTCTCCACTACTGTCCAAATTTCACCTCAGTCGGACTTTTTTTTCTTAAGTTATCGCGCTTACAAGAAACATGTCGGATGGATAGACCGATGAACACAAAAAATTTAACAAAAAAAAATTTTTAAAAAATGAACAAAGAAAAAACATCCTCCCCGGCGGGGAATCGAACCCCGGTCTCCCGCGTGACAGGCGGGGATACTTACCACTATACTACCGAGGATACATTAAAGTTATTTTAAAACATATAAATACGCTAAGTTAAATGCCAATAGTGAGTAAATGAATTGAGTTATATTTGAAATGTTATGTTACAAATAGTAAGTTCAAAAATAATGTTATGTATACTTGATACAACAGTTATCAGGTTTTGTTTCATTTTGTGATGGATGAAGGATTATGCTCAGGGTTAGTGTACAAAAATCTCCCAAATGAAATGGAAAGTGTATGATGGGGATATGATTGACGTGGCTCATACAGCTTTCTTCCAAAATGTTACACAACACCTTTATACACTTGCCCCTGTATTTATTTTCTAATAAATGTTTATTAATACGAATTAACATTTATACCTAATAATTAGGCTCATCTATAGAATCATACAAAATTATTTTTTAAATAATAACATAACTAACAAGGGTAAAAGATAAATAAAATAAGTAAAAATATTAAAATATCCTCCCCGGCGGGGAATCGAACCCCGGTCTCCCGCGTGACAGGCGGGGATACTTACCACTATACTACCGAGGATCTGTCAACGTGATTTTATTGACAAAATGACGGCAAATAAACAACATTTTTATATAACTTTATGTTTCTGAATTAATCTAAACATGTATCATGTTTTAACTATAGCTATAATAATTTCCAAATTATGTCGAAACTGGCTAATATTTGTGCATTTTTTTGGCGGCCCTCATTTGGTCAAGGAAAGTTATATATAATTTGTAGTGTATTGGAATTATTTGTACGTAATGTTGATGAGCAATAAAGTATCACCGAATACAATGTGATATACATTACATAGGTAATATTTATAACATATCTACAGATAGAAAATCATGCGAATTCGAATCAGTAGATGCAATGTCGTCTAAAATTAAAGAAAGCCCGATAGTAAAAAGGGTCACAAAAAATATTTTCTAAAAATTTTGTCGTGGAGGGTACCTAAGGCCGATTTAAGGCCTATTTTATTTTTGGATTTAAATTTTAAAAATCATTTTTTTTATCATCTGTCATTGATTTCACCCCAAACGGAACCTCCCCCCCCCCACTGACACATATCTCTTCTACCTCTTTTAAGTATTAGATAACCATAGCCACACCCTCCTAAAACTACCTCTTAGGCAGAAGAGGGGGGTTTGACTGATTCTGCGAAAACTGGTGTCCGGACGGACTATATCTAAACTTAAAATATGAATTTTATATTTTAAGGCAGGTCGGATGATACTGCAGAAAAACTGATTTATTATATCCTCCTTCAAAAGAACTCCTTTATTACCCATTGTCGGAAATAATTTTGTACACAGAGTGCCTTTTTTTGGATGTACTATCGGTCACAAAATTATCGGGAGGCACACCGTATGTAGAATAGGCAATCAGTACTGACGAGTTTTAAAATAGCACTAGGTACACTTAGTAAGGATATATCTACAATAAAAATACAGGTATAAGAAAGAGATCCAATAATTGCATAGATAAGTGCAATTACACAATATTAATTGACCAACAAGATCACCTGATGTTACTAGTCTGGATTTTTCTTAACCTTCAGAGGGCTAAGTATTCTGTACCATGATGACATTTTATATATTATACCTAATTTAATAATTTTACTTACCTAAGTGAGTAACTACAACGGAACTTTTTGCGTCGGTACAACCAGGCTGTTCTTGACCTCCATTAGGAAAAAAGTCAACATGCCCAATTGGTTGCCACAAACCAAATCCGTCAGTAACAAACTAGAATGAAAAATAATTGAGTAGTTGTTTATATTAAAGATATGTTTTATATTTAATTTTTTGTTTTATTCATTTACATTTACGTTAAGTTGTTAGAATTACAAAATAACGTCATGCAGAGAGTTTTCTGAAAGACATGGATTTATTAGAATATTTTTCTGATTTTTTATAATTTTACTAGTAAATTCTGCATTAGTCCATTTGCTGAGAATGATTCATTTACCATTTGGGTATTGTTGGTAATCGTGTAGTGATTAAAAAAAAATTGGATGATGGTCTGTGCGAGCGGCAATTTTGGAAAATGGATGCCATCTTTGATGCTTATTGAAAATGCACTGCTTAAGCATGTGAGGTGTAATTTTACATGTTTCTAAAGGTGCTGAACACGTTGAAGACATACCTATTATGTCAAATAAATATTAGTGGATATGTATCATTTCTGTATGCATCGATAATAATGTTTCGATATCTTGATCTTGTACATCTTCGTTCCTTGTGTGCTTAATCAAAAGCCTTGGCAATATTTTGCTCTAAAGTTATGACAAATCATAGTTTATATTAAACAGAATATTTTACGAGCCTCTAGCGATTGCCCTATATGACGATTATGGTTCAGTATCAATATTCTACTATGCTAATTTACATAGTATGTCCACTAGTGTGACCCTTATTTTTCAATATATTTTTTTTTCTTTACAACGCCCCTTATATTTGTTCTACTTGGTAAAAAAATAATTTCTACCAAATTTGAAATTTTTTGGAGCAAGGGATCACGTGGCACATTACATTTAAAATTTTTTATTCTTTTATAACTAGGTAGGTACCGTAAATTTATATCCCTCTTATTTAAACAACTGAGCAAGGTATATAGGGCGATTGGAGCTTAGAACATATGAGTTCTGAGCTCCACCAACCCTGAAATAATAGGAGCAATAAATATTGTAATGGGGAGATATGTAGGAGGTGCCCTTATCACTTGATATGCTCAGTTCTTTAGTTTCTTGCGCCCGCACCCGTGGAAAGTAAACAAGTTCTTACTAGTCTATAAAACGAATTCGTTGTGCTAAAATTGTGAAATAAAGTAAAAGTAATAAATAAAAATCTATAAATGAAATGGTAACAAGACAAAAAGAGAAGCTGTATCTTCTTCAACATGACGAAAGTCAAATTATTGGAGCCAAATTACCATCAAATGGACCTAGTCTAGCCATCAAGTATTACAAGGTATATTTTAAATTAAACTGTAGAAATCATCTCATGATAAATAATTTTTTTTTTCATTTTAGAAAGAGAAGTGGTCGAATTGGAATTTTCAACAGATGATGAACAAGTACAGGAACTGGAAATCCAATTCAACCACTTCACTTTTTAAAATAAAAAAAAAATTATTTATCATGAGATGATTTTTACAGTTTGATTTAAAATATACCTTGTAATACTTGATGGCTCCCAGATAGCATTTATTATTCCACGAATGTACATTTTGCATTCCCAATGTTCTAATTGCATTCTGTACTTGCCATGTATGTTCCCTCAACATTCCCATATAAATAATATTTTCACATATACAATATGATTATACATACGATATAAATGGAATATACAGAAAAGTTTATATTCACAGTCGCATATACTGTGTACACGTATCAGGGAACGTTCTTCGTATATGTGTTCATGTACATCGTATAAACATTCGTCAATGATTTTATCTGTATAATACAGGTATATTTTTTGTAGAAATATTTGCATCGCCCGAGCGCCGCGCCGACAGTAATATCATCAAAAGTTCAGCACTTTTAACGCGAACGCTGATTGGTTCGATTTTTGAACTAATAAAAATAAACCTGCATCACAACTGATGAGACAGCAATGCTAGTTTTATAGTACCTATCTACCTACCTACCTACAAAAATAATAATGATATTTCTCTATCTATATAGATTTGATTTAAGTACATTTATAATCATCCCCTGTGCGGTGTATGACGTTTTATAAATTTTAAATCGTTCGTCAATATTATTGTATATATGAAATATGTTTTAAATTTTGAATCCAAACTTTAGACTTGTGATCGAATATTGAATAATAATGAATATGAAATATTAAATAATAATGAATAATAACCCTTTTTTAATTTATGTACTGTGTTCAATTAATTAGTAACTATCTCGGTAACTATCGGCATTTCTTAAGCAGATAGTTCAGACTTAGAATGGGTATTTAATTACTTTTTATCTTTTATATTTAGATTTCCGTTTTCCATGTCATTACAATCCCCTTGTAGAATTTTTTAAATGCGCGCCACGGTCCTTAGGTTAGTGCGCATGCTCCACGGTTAGTCACGATTCTGCTGTCAAATGCAAATGTCGATTTCTTCAATTTGTGTTTTGTTTTTTGTTTTCCCGTGATTTATTAATTAGTCCAAGTATACATTAATTGCATTGCAGTAAGTATTTTACAATTATTGTATACAATATAACTACCACATAGTTTTGTTGTCATTTGCAGATATTTTATATTTAGACACTAAAGTTTAATGTGTATCCCTTTGTACATATTATACTAAGCATACCACCTATATTAGTTATAATAATTACGGCGTTTGTAGGTATCGATTTTTAGAAAAGAAACTGGTAATGGTCTCGGTCCACGAAAAGGAAGCTTGGTGGTCACCATTCAAACAATTGACTGATCATTGAAAAACAGGTGAAAATGCAGATGAAATGTGAACACTTTACGGGGTGTTTAAATCTTATTTTCAAGAAGGTAGGTTCGATCTATTTCAATATTAAGGAGCTTTTGTTTATTTAAATCACAACCATTGGATTTGATTACAACATACGAGTTGTGATAGGTATTTACCTATTTGTAGTAATTTGCTTTATACCTATTTCAGAGGATTATAGAAGAGCTGCAATTAATTGAAAAGGGCAGAGATCTGATGTACAGAGTGAATAAAAACAAATCAAAGGACTATGTACAAAAAGCACGTCAGATGATATCGAAGAACATATTGGAAGCCGTCGACTTCCCAAGAAATTTTGTCTTTACTAGAAGTTGAAAGAAGATAGGTATGTTGTTCTTTTAATAACTCTGGTAGGCATTTAAAATCAAGTACCTGAAATTTCGAACGTTCACTTGAACGAATTTCATATGAAAAAGAAAAATTAATAAAAGCCACACTTCGATTTAGGTGTAAAAACTTAAGTATTGTGGATATTTATTGTCAGCAAATGTGGCAATGAAGTGTTTATGCCTAAATCGATATGTGGTTTTTATTAACTTTTCTTTTTCATCTAAAATTCATTCAAGTGAACGTTCGAAACTTCAGGTACATATAAAATCACACGTTAAACAAATCCTCGTCATAATATGATACTCTCAACTATGACAGCGGGTACCGATATTCCTGATTTTTGACCTTTCATATCTCAAAAACTGGCGATTTTCAGATATTGTGCCCATGAAAACTTTTGATCAGGATATTATGAAGTACAACATACTACATTTTCAGCCCATTTGACTGTACTTTCTTTTCCATTTATTTTGTGCCTGCCGTGTGCTTTCTCGTATATACAAAAAAATGTTGAGTATTCTATAATTAACATTTTTAACAAATTGCCGGACAACATAAAAAATCTCACTTTAAAAACATTAAAACTAGAACTCAAACGGATACTAATAAAAAAGGCTTACTATACGGTGGACGAATATTTCACTGATGTTTTAATACATTAATAAAAAACTTACTTTTGTACTCTCAAACTAGGCTGTTCTCAAATTTATCATTGTATTGTATTGTTATACCATTTTAATATTTTAACCAAACACATTTTTATCCAAACTAGGCATATTATCTATTTTAAAATTAACTTTAATTACTGTTGTCGTCCTCTATTTATTTTCACTGTTACCATTTGTTAGTGTTTCAATTTTATTATGATATGTATTTTTTACATTAATATTAACTATATTCTTTTTTCTGTTGTATTCTCTTAATGTTTTTGACGTGTTCTACATCCAATGAGGTATTGTATGTAAAAAGGAACAAATAAATGTATCTATCTATCTATCTATCTATCTATGATAATATCAATTTGTTTAATTTATGTTTGATCAGTTTTATTTTTTCTGTAACATCTTTGTAAGATGTTTTTATGTTTTTCAACTTTATCATGGCCAGTTTTTAAAGAGAAATAAGTACCTATTCAAATATAATACAATGTATTTTCTTTTGTAGTTGGACTAGCACGTGTATCTCCTCCTCTGGACAGGAAGGAAATACCTTCTTAAAAATTGGAAAAGCCAAAAGAAAGTATTCAGCCAATAGGATCAGTCACAGATGATGTGTTGAGAATGAAAAGTGGACTTTCGCAATTACAAGTATCACCATCGGCAACACCTGGACACTTGGTTTTGAAAATGTAAGCCCTCCAATTTTTACTATTTTTTACTTACTGACAAAAAATTCGTTATAGTAAAATATGACAGTTCATAAGTTGCAAAGAAAATTTTTTTGTTAAAAAAAATCTGAATTGAAATTTTTGTCACAATTGTTTTTTATTATTACAATTCATTTTTGTAACAAAAAATAAAAATATATTTAAAGTAACACAACTGTTTTATTTATACCTCTTCCTATTTTATAATTTAAGATGCATACTTAATTGTTACAACAATGTAAAGTAATTAATAAAATAAAATCATGTTTTGTTCTTGGCAATTTAAAACACGATTTGAAATAGATAAAACTTTAAGGTAGTGTAATATGATCATTAGATTTTTTCATAAATAACACGTTAAATATGAAGTTTTAGAGTGATAAATGTTTGATCCATTTTAAAATGGTTTTTAACAGATCTTATTAACGTAAAACTATTTTTTTTACATATATTGGTGGACCTTTGTAAAGTATTGTTATAGCAAATACAGTTTTATTTAAGTTTATTTAGCATTTGTGTGCTCCATTCAATAAAATTTGATGAATAAAACATTTGACTTTAGTGGAAAACTGATAGTAAAAACAAATTTTCTGTGCATATATTCCACATTTACTTACAGAATATTCTTCACAAGGAATATGAAATGTGGAAAATTAGAGTAAGTACCTAATAATTGACTGTAACAATTAAACTTTAAAATTAGATATTGGATTTATTATATGCAAGTACTTCACTCATATCATGTATTCTCTTGAGTTTAATTAGTATAATAATTTATTATTTGCTATAATCATAGATGAGTCGCTGCGTCATACTGAACATATTCAGAATGAAGCAGCGAATCATCAATGATTACAATAAGTAATAAATTTTTATAATAATTAAAAATACATGACATGAGTGAAGTACTTATAGCTGCCACTGATACTTAATGTTCGTTCCTACAATATACATGCATCATAGATTTATGATCCATGTGTAACATACCAGGCACCTACGGCTTAATTCCTGCGAAGGTAGTACTCATATACCATGAACATGCAGTGTACATTGTGAATGTAGGATGGACCTTCCTCCTATATACCTCATGTATCTATCAGTATGTCAATATACGTTTCTGGTTCATATCAAGTTCCGTTTTGGTCTATGGGTACGTTGTAGGAATCTTACTCGTATATCGATAGGCGGTCATCTGTACGTCTCTCTGACATTCAGATTTTCTACACGGAATACAAAATGAATATTCATTCTTAGTTCCATGGGTACATAAAGTACGTTCCGAGCACATGCTCTGAATGTAAAAATGCTATCTGGGCTAGACTAGACTGCTTTAATTCCTTTTGCTTCTTTCGAGATTCTTTTCTTTGTTCCTTTAGTAATAAAACACGATCTCCGCCAATCATTGATCCAGGTCGGCCTTTTTTTCTTTGGTTTAAAAGGAAAAGTTTGTCTTCTTCAATACTAATCATCTCCAATGCATCGGCATGAGCGATGTCGAATAAGTCCTCCACTTTATTAAGAAAATTTCGCTTCTTCTTTTTCTGTAGTTGATTTCGACGTTCACAAGTTTTTTGTAGTGTTTTCCATTCTTGATACAATAATTCCAATTTCCCAATGCTACGCTGAAACTTTCTCGTTGGGATTCTCGCCTTTTCCCACAATACTTCTACTTCTTTCACCGCCAAAGGTGCACTAGACTAGGTTATAAAATAAAACTCTCAGAACTTGTCCATTTCATGGTAATTTGGCTCCACTAATTTGACTTTCGTCATGTTGAAGAAGATACAGCTTCTCTTTTTGTCTTGTTGCCATTTCATTTGTAGATTTTTATTTATTACTTTTACTTTATTTCATAATTTTAGCACAAAAAATTCGACTAGTAAGAACTTGTTTACTTTCCACGGGCGCGGGCGCAAGAAACTAAAGATATCATATCAGGTGATAAGGGCACCTCCTACATATCTCCCCACTACAATATCTATTGCTCCTATTATTTCAGAGTTGGTGGAGCTCAGAACTCATATGCTCTAAGCTCCACTCGCCCTATATACCTTGCTCAATTGTTTAAATAAGAAAGATATAAATTTACGGTACCTAACTAGTTATAAAAAAATAAAAAATTTTAACTGTAATGTGCCACCTGATCCCGTGCTCCAAAAAATTTCAAATTTGGTAGAAATTATTTTTTTACCAAGTAGAACAAATATAAGGGGCGTCGTAAAGACAAAAAAACATATTGAAAAATAAGGGCCACCCTAAATGTCCACGGATGGACTTCATTATACTGCTTGTAAACTTTTTTATTTTTGTGTATTTTTTTTTTATGAAATGTCATTCTTCATAAAAACTTCTATTCTGAAAAATTCTTACCCATTCTCAAGATTACGGTTTACTATCTTCCTTTACATTAATATTTTGTATTGAAATATGGAAAGAAAATATAAGGTATTAATACTCTACATACTACGTTGCACTAGTGCAGATAATAGAAGGAGGTAGAGTGAGACTATACATAAGATACATTTGCACTGGTGCAGGGTTTTTGAACAAACCTGTTATTTTGGACATTTCTTATACGTATTTATTTATTTACCTAAAAGTCTTACTACTTGAATTATTGTGAGTAAATAGAGAATGGGCTCATTTAGCATTTTTTTTTTTAAATTCATATTTCGAAACCTTGTAGTTAGTAAATGTGGACAATATTAGATTTTTTTTTCAAATCCTTCTCCCTCAAAATAAATAAAGAAAATAGAACGCAGTGTGACATCAAACCAACTCCAGCGACCGACCGCTTGCCTGCTCCCATACAGATTCAGAAAGTGTTTGTTTTGGTATTGCACTAGTTTCAACGACGATTTAACCGACCCCCCACAATAAAGACGTCTACCAGTACTCTAGTAGAGGTGAAGAGTGACACGCCTTGGCCTACGTAAATGATGAATGAAATCATTCAAGAGAATCAAGAAAATTTATACATGATTGCTAGCTTCGCTCTCACTTGCTCTTATTGCCATCCCAAATCCAACATTTTCCGATTCTGTATAGTTTAGTACGGCAAGCACAATAGACGTGCTGTAACCGCATATTCATAAAAGCAGTTGAGCGAGTATGGTGACGAAATCCGCGCTGGACGTTTCAATTTCGTTTACAGTTAATATTAACACTAGCGGCCTAATTTTTTCACTATATACTTAAAGGAATATACTTACGGAAAATGCAAAAATAAATTGTAAATTAAATATTACTAAATGAACCCATTGTGTGGTGACATTATAAGGCAATAAAAAAAATGAAATTTCTTTCAGGGACCTTCATAGATTAGAATATTTTGTAATTTATAACAGTTCTTCCAAACAAGTCTTTCTTTATCTTTGACCCTAACTTTTTGACTTACCGGACTAGAATCTGTGTGAATAACGTCTACAAATTTCGCATCAGTTCTGTCAAGTTTCTTGTATTTTTCACGTAAATAGTTGTTTCTGAACAAGGGACTTGCTGCATCCAATCCTAAATAAGAAAAACAACATAAAATTATAACATTACATATTAACAATATATAAGTACTATTAAAAAAATACGTCGCAGGAATGGACTGAAACGCCTTTAAATGAATATTTGCTTACACCTCCACCTCCTAATTAAATAGAAAATATTTAAGATAATCTAATCTACAATATTGCCGAGGATAGTTGTAACAAGAGGTGTAATGAACAAAAAATTTTGGAATTCTTTTGCATACGTGTAACAATATAACATGACCACAAAATATTTTTGTGAGGTTCGCCGAACCAGACCCAGTGTAGCATATGTTTTAGGGGTCGCTGAAACCGAATCTGAAACTTATTTTGCCACATCACGTCACGATTTTTTTTTTAATTAAGAACAATTTTTTTAACCGACATATTACGAGAATTTTCGATGATTTGGAGGAGTCGCCGGTGATATCAATTAATTCACAAACATGGTATTATTTTTGCAGTAACATTCACATAATAATAATAATAATAATAATAATAATAATAATAATAATAATAATAATAATAATAATAATAATAATAATAATTACGTCTACTCAGGGCACACGATTCTCGGACCCAGTAGTCACTCACCCCACGGACGTGGAGAGTGGCTGCCGGTACTACCAGCTCCCCTCTGTGAGTGTCGGAGCCACAAAGTATAAAGGGTGACTGGCTTTTACGGAAAAAAAAAATAATAATAACGGACAGAAGCTTCCACTCAACAGAGACACTCCAGCCCTGGCACACTTTGAAGCCTTTTGCCAAAGGTTTCAACAACCAAACGAGGTGTGCCAACCGATAACCCCAGAAGAGGTTCGAAGAGCTCTTGAGGGCTCTAAGAACTTTGCTGCTCCAGGTCCCGATGGGATAAATAACTTTTGGTGGAAAAAATTTTCCAGTACCCACCACCATTTGGCCAGAATTTTTAATTCATGGCTAAATGGGGAGCAGCAAATTCCTTCTTGGGTTGTCGAGGGGCGGACAGTGCTGATCCCGAAGAACGGAGATTTGTCTAACCCAAAAAATTACCGGCCGATAACTTGCTTAAACGCATGCTACAAGTTATTTACACGCATCTTGTACATGCGGGTGCTCCAAGCAGTTGAACGGGTTTACGAACGGGTATATGAGCAACGAGGGTCAAAGAGAGGTGTCGCTGGCTGCAAGGAGAACCTGCTGATCGACAGATGTATCACGCAGGACTCCGTGCAGTATAAGCGTAACCTCTCTATGACCTGGATCGACTACCGCAAGGCATTTGATATGACATCCCATGAGCTCATTGTCCACTTGCTCAGATGTCTTGCGGTGCCCGGTCCCGTAGTGAGATGTATCGAAGAACTCATGCCGCTCTGGAGGACTCGCTTTACCATAACATCGGGTAATAGCAGAGTTCAGACAGAACCGGTATTGTTCAGAAGGGGAGTATTTCAGGGAGATTCCCTAAGCCCCCTTCTGTTTTGCATCTCGCTACTGCCATTATCCGTTTCGCTGCGAAATACCCGTGGCTACAACTGCGGTACCCCCGGCGATAGGAGGCATAAGGTCACCCATCTGTTTTACATGGATGACCTTAAACTTTATGCCTCCGGAGAGAGGGATTTACGCCAGTCCCTCAGGGTGGTACAGGAGTACACGCAGGCTGTCGGCATGGAATTTGGGTTGGACAAGTGTGCACTAGTCCACCTCAAGAGAGGACGATGCGGTGACTACGGAGAGGATGCGCAGCTTGTGGACGGAAGCATCTTACATCACCTAGATGCCGGAGAGTCGTACACTTACTTGGGTGTCGAGCAACGCTCCACCCAAGAAGTGAGTGTAGTAAAAAACGCTCTCCGCGGCAAGTATCAGCACCGACTCCGACAGATCTGGTCTTCAGAACTGTCGGGGAAGAACAAGGTGTCTGCTACCAATATGCTTGCCGTTCCGATCCTCCTCTACTCCTTTGGAGTAATTAAATGGAATCAAGAGGAGCTGCGACAACTCGATGTAGGAACCCGAAAAAAGATGCATCTCTATAGGAGTTTGCACCCTAAATCGTCCGTTCCACGGTTATATCTCCCACGACATCGGGGAGGCCGTGGACTCTTGAGTTTGGAGAGTCTCCATAACAGGATGGTTCTGGATGGAGCCTGTAAGGTCATAAGGAGTTCGGATCCCCTCCTCTGCATGGTCCGAGACCATGAAAGTGCAGGAGTAGGAGCCTTTTTGTTTAAGGCAGCGCGCAGAGCCGCCGATGAACTCGGTTTGGTCTTCGACGCTGAGCGGGTTAATCACGACTCTGTCACCGAGTTGGAACCTGCTCGGCAAAAAGCCCAAGTCAAAGCTGCTGAAATTGATTTATTTCTTCAGCTACACTCGGATAAGCCATTGCACGGAGTCTTCTATAAAAATATAGAAGACCGCGGCTTATCCGAAAGGCTGACCTTTGCTTTCTTAAGGTCAGCCGGGCTAAAGTCTGAGACCGAGGGATTCATAATGGCGTGCCAGGATGGTGTATTCAACACACTCGTCTATCGAAGTCGTGTCATGGGTATAGAGGTCCCTGATGTCAGCTGCAGGACCTGCCACAGGGCGCCGGAGACATTAATGCATTTGCTGTCGGCTTGTCCAGTATATGCAGTCTCGGCCTATATCCAGAGGCACGACGCAGCATTACGAGTGCTTTATTATCACTTAAGGCACTCGTATGGGATAGACGAGACACCAGTGCTGCCTTACGCTCCGGGGGATATTGAGTCCGTTGTGGGGAATGAGAAGTGTCTAATTTATTGGAACTACTCGTTTCCCACCGCCAGGCAAATACAAGCTAATAAGCCTGACATGGTCCTCCTCGACCACCAACTCAAGACAATGTTTGTCGTGGAGTTCTCGGCTCCCGCGGAGAATAACATTGTCTTGAAGGAGGAGGAAAAACGTACGAAATATCGAGATTTGCTCTTCGAGCTCCGCAGGCTTTACCCTGGCCATACTGTTAAGCTAGTGGTCCTGATCATAGGAGCCCTCGGTGGAACGAGACACACGCTGCTTTCAGAACTAAAGATCATACCGGCATGCCGAAATGCGGCAGAGATCTTAGCCGGCAGGATGCAGAAGGCCATTATCCTCGGCTCATTACGTCTACTCAGGGCACACGATTCTCGGACCCAGTAGTCACTCACCCCACGGACGTGGGGAGTGGCTGCCGGTACTACCAGCTCCCCTCTGTGAGTGTCGGAGCCACAGAGTATAAAGGGTGACTGGCTTTTACGGAAAAAAAATAATAATAATAAGGAGTCTCTCCGCGGCAAGTACAGACGCCTACTCCGAAAGATTTGGTCCTCCGAACTTTCGGGGAAGAATAAGGCGTCTGCCACTGTTACGTTTTCACTCCTCCCGGTGTTGTTGGGTGGAGTGAACGCCTGTTTGGAGCCTTCCGGTTCCCTCGTTATTCCCGGGACAAGTCCCAAGAACAACGTGATAACCAGAAGAACCCGGCTCTCGGCTAGCTTCTTATTTAGAGATTAAACGTGAGTTCTCTTACCTTGGCTCGACCTTGTGGCTCTTATCTAACATAGGGGAAATTGCACTACACACTTTTTTATTTGACACCTGTCACACAATTCGTGTCTGGTAAAAGGAGGGCTTAAAAATGAATTTAATCCGGGGCGCCACCTGCAGCCTTAATAGTGATTACTGACCCCCTTTTACCAGGACGAAAACTCCTACAGGTAAATTTAGAAAGGAATAATTTTTGATTCAAAAAAAAAAATAAAGATTGAAATAAATTGTGAGATAAAATTTATTTTAAAAGTATTCTGGTTGATGTTAAAATTTATGTGAGCAAATTTACATAATCAATAATGTAGAAAAGAAAAAAAAAAGGATTATAGCAAATTCAAATGTTCATCAAGGTTACGATCTAAAATAATTATAACTAATAAAATGTTCCAAATTTCAACAGAGATGAAATGATAAACTAAATTATATAGCAATGTACAGCAATGAAATAAGAACGAAATTTATGCTAATCAAGGACCTCATGGCCTGCATAAAAATATATGTAACATCAAGTGGATGTTAAAAATTCACCAACAAAATTTAACACTACACAAAACTCTCACCGTGTCCTAAGGTGTGTCGTTAGACCTGGTGGACCACGTCGTCGTCTCGATGCTTACAGCGTGAAGACGTTGGCAAGAAATTTCGACCTGTGCTTGATTGTCGATATAGTTCGGCTTAGTAGTGTAAATTTATTTTTATGAAGATGGATCTCTAGGAAATGAAGTGAAGTTTAATCGGCTTCTTTACGATAGGAAAAGTTTCCCTCCTGACACGTGCTCCGTGTGGAAGAATTTACCATATGAATCAAAGGATTTCTTTTTAGATAGAAAAACTAAATTCTCCTCATGGATTGAATCCCAAATAAAAATTTTAATTACTTTTACTTAGTAATTTTCTTACTACTTCACTATTACTTTTATTACGTAATAGTTTTACTTTTGATTTTTCTACCTTTTACTTCTAAGCAGTTTGACTTATGTTTTTACTTTTAAGTTTTCTTTACTTTAGAGTTTTCTTTACTTTACTTAAGCTGCCAGAACTATAACGCCATCATAAGAAAGAAGGAAACCAAAATTAGATTTTACAAATACTCACATGGTCAATTGAACAAAAAAATATATAGCACAGAAGGTGCCTATACGTTATAAAAGAGTAATAATAAAACTAATTTACCTCAAAATCTATTGATGCACTAGGTAATTGACGATACAACAGAGTTAGACAAAGTCTGGGAGATATCGCAATTGAGTCGCACAACTTTCATTGACAGTTCAGAATAGTAAAATGAATACCAATTAAGTTTCAATTACAAGGAAAGCTAATATGGTTTAAAAAACAACAGTTCTGTCAAGCGCTTTACGCCATCTGGATTTTGGTAGTATTATTAATATTTAAAGTAATAGATTAGTAATGAAAACTAATGTATTGATTGACCTCGAGTAAATGTAGATCCTTAAAGAAATCTATGGTAACCTTGTTTCTTAATTAGTACAGTAAATATTTAAAAAGAGGGTGCTGTATTGTAGAAATATTCAAGTATATAAAATGAGAAGTTTCGTGATGTGTTTTACAGTAGTTCTTATTATTAAATGAACAGTAAAATTTTGTAACCTACTGAGTGATACTCAAAATATGGTCGGAAATAAAATAGGATTTTTGACTACGGCAAAAATTGTAACAGGTATGTTACAATACCTCTCCCCTCGGGAAAAAAATGGTACATTTTTTTTAAATTTTACCGTGAATAGTAAATTGTATACTTCATTTTTGCGAAATGTGGTGAAACTACATTACCTAAGTATTTATTTTTATGTTTACTCAAAATGAATTTTTGGAAGTAAAATAAAGAATTAAATTTAAAATTTATTAAGATTATGTAATTTAATGAGTTATATGTTCAAAAATGAATTGTGAGGATAAAAAAAAATAAAATAAATAATTATTTTATGTAAAAAAAAACCTATATAAATTGCTCACTTATCTAAAAATTTTATTTTTACCTATTAAATGTAAAAATAAAATAGAGTGTTTTTGATTTATCTCAAAAACTATCAGTTTAGGTGTTAAGTACCGATTTTGTTAGGCCCTAGGCCACCTCCCAACCGCCCACAGAAGACATCTTATACCTCTAACGGATAAGTGTCTCTGTGTTTCATTGTACAAAAATTTTCTAAGTGTTAGAAAATTACTAACCCTAATGGATTTCACCATTTTACTAACTCTAGCTTAAACTATGGATGCATCCTAAAATTAATTAAACCTAAGCCTAATATGATAAAATATTTCTAAGATATTTTATTCTGAAAAAAAATTTTTGTATATTTTTTTTCTGTTTTAGCCTACTCGAAAAAAACTAACTAATTAATATCTAAATCATGATTTATTTACAAAATAATTACAAAATTCTACATTTATTATGGTTGTGAAATGTTCCTTGCCAGATTTCTGGAGCTTTGTTAGGAACTTAACCATAGAATAAATTAGGTAAAGAAAAGCTTTCGACTTTATTTATATATCGCGCCATGCGAATTTATTCAAAATTTTGAAAATATTTGTGTCTATTTTCACTGTTTAGTACACAAAAAATTATTGCAACAGGAATTTTGTTGAGCAATAAATTAATGGATTCATGAATTCCAAAAAATAATACATATGCAAAAAGTGTTTGCCATATGTTTAAAAAAATTGCAAATTTGTTGCAATATTCATTCCACAGGAATATGGTGAACTTTCTGTTCCCATTTAAGTCTAAAATAATTTTCAGTTTTTTTCTTACTGGAAAATCAAACTTTACAACTCAGGGTGTCTTTAGCTCGTAGGTTTTAGGACTTATTAACTATTATATAGTTACAAAAATTGTAATTAGCGGAATCTATCATTTACTAAAGTAAGTCAGAAAAAAAAATTTTCTACTTAGTTTTCTAAAAGTGACTTATTTACACTTGATCCAGACTGGAAGTTGAACCTAGGTAAGGCTTCAATTTCGAGACATGAAATTTTCCAGCTGGGGTGCCGTCCATATGGGACAATTCGTAAGCTACTTTAGATAAAACTTTACTAATTTCACATAGTACATAACGATTTGCTAATTTGGCACAGAAATCATCTGCTGCATCGCTTAATACAAAATTCTTTTTCCAAACTTTATCACCTAATTTAAATACTTGGTCTCTTTTTCTTAAATTATAATACTTAGTGCTGCGTGTATACGCTTTATCGAGTCTTTCCTGAACTTTCTTGTATAATTCGGGTAGTTTGTTTAACTCCGCGGCATACGATTTCCGGTTTTCCGATAAGTCTGTAATGTCTAAATTTGTGATATCGTCATAATAGTCACCACTTAGCGGTAGCTTTCGCCCGTAATTTAGGAATGCAGGGGTGTACCTGTGACCTCATGAACTGCTGTATTGAAAGCTGCTTCTATGTTAGGGATATTTTCGTCCCATTTTTTATGAGATTCTTTCAGAAAGCATCTTATTGCAGTGCCAATTGTGCGGTTCATTCGTTCCGTTGCGTTCGTTTGTGGGTTATAATAACAGGTGTACCATATTTTTGATATCTTATATTTTTTTACAAAGTTATCGAAAACCTTGCCCGTGTGCGTACTTGCGTTATCTAGCAGCAGCACTTGTGGACAACCGTGTTTTAAAATCACGCTTTCCAGGAAAGAAACGATTGTTTGTGCATTTGCTTGTCTAGCTGGTTTCATAACCACATATTTGGAAAAATAGTCATAAGCTACTAACAAATATTTGTTGCCTTTCGAGCTACGTAAAGCTAGGTAAAGGACCCATTGTGTCGTAAGAAATTAGTTGAAAGGGAAAAGTTGCCTTTTTGTTAGCGCCCATTAGACCAAATCTTTGTGTGTTGGGGGATTTTTCCCTACCACACGTCTCACATTGTCTAACAAATTTTAGGACATCTTTTCTCATTCTTGGCCAATAATAATTTTCGGCAATTCTATGCCATGTTTTGTAATACCCGAAATGTGCACTATTTACATCACAGTGATTATCAGAAATTATTTGTTGTCGTTGGGAACTTGGTACCACTAATTTCCACTCAGAAATATTGGTTTTTAAAATCAACTTATTTTTGGTGTGTTTATAAATAAAATTATCTTTTACCATCTAGTGTGGGTAATTTTCTGGTTTGTTCACAATTTTATCTCTCATTTTAATATACCAGGGTTCTAGATCAGTCAAAGTAATGTTCATTTTATTTATGTCCTCTACTGGGACTGAACGAGATAATGCGTCAGGCACTACGTGTAAACTGCCCTTTTTATGAATTATTTCGAAATCGAACATTGAAAGTCTCATTGCCCATCTTGCTAGACGGCCTGTGGGGTTGGACAATTTAGTTAGGAAACGTAAGCTTGAATGATCAGTGATTACTTTAAAGTGTACGCCCTGTATATACCCAGCGAAAATTTCGGTGGCATGTAATAAAGCCAGTATTTCTCTTTCGCAAGTAGAATAATTTCGCTTTGTACGCGAAAGACTTCTACTCGCGTAAGCTATGACTTTTTCAACCCCTTCCTGATATTGTGTCAACACGCTTCCTACCCCAAATGCGCTAGCGTCGCATTGAATGTAAAATTCTTGTGCAAAGTCTGGTGCAGTTAAAATTGGTGCCGAAATTAAAGCCTGTTTAATTTCTTGGAAAGCTGTTTCTGCATTTTCGTTCCACGAAATGGGACTTTTCTTTGATTTTCGACCTTTAAGTAACTCATTTAACGGAGCTATTAATGTACTGAAATGTGGAACAAATCTCCTGTACCACCCGCACATCCCAAGAAAAGATCGAACTTGAGTTGTGTTGGTAGGTCTAGGGTAGTCGACCATTGCTTTGACTTTATCACTAGAGGTGTGTAAACCTTGTGAATCTACTACATAACCTAGGTATTTGAGAGATTGTCTGACAAACTTACATTTTTGAAAATTTACTGTTAAATTGGCTTTACTCAATAAGTTTTGTACTTCTTTTAAAAGTGACATGTGTTCTGAAAAAGTTGATGACGTAATGATTATGTCATCTAAGTAGACAAATACTTTTGGCTGCAATTTAGGCGTTAAAACTGTATCCATCAAGCGTTGTGTAACCTGTGCTGAGTTTGCTAAACCAAAGGGTAAGACTTTAAATTGGAATAAACCACGACCAGGAATTGAGAATGCAGTTTTTTCCTTACTCTCTTCATCGGGTCCTATTTGCCAAAATGCACTTTTTAAATCTATTGAGGAAATAAATTTGGCGTCCGCTAACATTTTTAATATATCGTCGACCCTGGGTAACGGGTATGCATCCTTTTTTGTAACTTCGTTTAAAGCGCGACCATCGAAACAAAAACGCCACTCGCCGCTGCTTTTTTTTACTAAAAGAACTGGAGAGTTCCATGGGCTAAATGATGGTTCTATTACGTCGAGTTCTAGCATATTATCTAGTTCTTTGTTTAATTGTTGCAACATATAGGGTGACATTTTGTATTGTCTTTTTTTAAAAGGTTTGGCATCTCCCGTGTCAATATTAGCTTTAATTAAGTCAGTTCTGCCAATTTTATCCTCTGGAGACAAAGTTTTAAAAGAATCTACTGCCTTTTTCAATTCCTGTCGTTGAAATTCTGATAAGTTAACTAACAAACCCTCGTTATTATCAACATTTTTCGGCGGCTCCGTCACCGGACAAATATTAGATTGGTTTATCGTACTAAGTATTTCCCAAGAATTATTAATAAAATTTAACGTTAAGCCAAAAATTTTACAAAAATCACTCCCTAAAATTAAACCACATTTAAGGGATGGTACTATGCTTACGTTTATCAGCTTATTGATGTTATTTATGCCTAATGGAATTTCACAAGTTCCCTGAATTTGCTGTGGTTTGCCGTCAGCTGTAGTTACCATTTTCTTAAAGCTTTTTTTTGTTTTAATTTTATATTTATTTAATAGGTGTGTACCTAGTAAACCTAAACATGTTATGTTTGCACCACTGTCTACTAGTGCAATGATTTCCTCACCGAACAATGTGACTGTAATATATGGTCGATTATCAAATGGTTTTTCAATAAAAACCGGTAAGGTTTGTGCAACACTTTCACTTTTCATGAAATTTTTAACAGTAAATTTCCATTTTTCCCACTCTAACAAATTAAATTTCTGATTTTTGGGTTTTTTTACAATATTTTGTGAGTTAAAAGCGTTCTCGGAGCAAGTATAATTACTATTGACGAAAGTACGGCCTTTAAAATTTCTGGTGTGACGTTGGCCTATTACGTCAGACCTGGAAATTAGTTTTTTGGAACCGGCCTACATTTAGGGCAATTTTTGAAAACTAAATTTTGGTTACCGCATTTATAACAGAATTTTTTCTTTGGTTGTCTACAAACATTGAAAACATGACCTTGTTTTCTGCAGTTGAAACATGTAACTATTTTTTTATAGTCTGTGTTCTTTCTACTGTGATAAACAACATTTTTGTCTTGTTGATTGTTGCTTTCTGTAATTTGATATGAATTATTTTTATGAGAACTACTAGGTTTGACATTTTTTCTCCGAAATTTTTTTGTTTAACAATATTATAATTATTTGACGTAGACGGGCCTGGGTTTTCTATGTAAACCAAATCTGTTTCTAGAGAATTTAACGGTTTGTTGCTAGTAAACATTGATTTAATTTTAGAAGCCTCATCAATTTTTTTGCAGTATGTTTCCAGTTGTGGAATATTTTCTATATTATACAATGCCAAGTGCTCAATATATTTGCTAAGCATATTACGTCTAATAATTTTTAATTTGTTTTTATCGTCCAAAGGTGTCGATAGACGGCGAAATAAATTTTGCATTACAGCAATAAAAATACTGATATTTTCTGACTTCCCTTGTTTTCGAGATTTTATCTCGTCTAGTAAAATATCGTCGTAATCTTCTGGCAAAAATGTGTTTATCAGCAGAGTTGTTAACTCTTGCCAATTTGAAACTTTGTCCCTGCTTGACCTAAACCATATTAATGCTTGATCAGAAAATAAGTCTATTGCAGAGTTAAATAATTCTGTTTCTGTTACGTTACGTGCAACCATAAGTTCTACAACTCTCTCTAAAAAAGCCTTGACACTACTTGTTCCATCGAATTTAATACCCCACTTGTAAACTGGTACTGTTTTATGCAAACTACTATCTTTTATTGTAGTACACTTGTTACTTTTTATTAGATTTTGCTCGAGTTTGTCTTTGAGCTCCACGCAGAATGCTTGAGCTTCGATTAAGAAATCTGAATAATACTCGTAATCTTTGTCGGTCTCCTCAGGTAAAATGAATCGATCTACTCTACCTGTGAGAGAGGTTAATCGAGTGGCGATTATTTTGTACAAAATATCATCCGTGGTTCCTTTAAATTGATTAATTAAAGTTTCTAAGTCTGAAATAGTATTATTTATAATTTTTTTTTCAGTTTTTAAATTAAAATCTGGATCTGCTAAAGTTGATAAATCTTTATGTTTTTCTAACTGCGATTTTAGGATACTTCGTCTCATATCTAAAGGTTTTTTATGAGCTCTGGCTTTGCGAATGCGAAGCTCGTAATCTAATTCACTTTCAGTTAGATGAATAGGATTTATTTTAAAGGACGACATTTTGATACTCTGTGTAATCTAGTTAATCAATAAAAAAATTATCAGTAACAGTTTACAAGTTTAAGAATTTAATATTTCACTTATCAAGTAAATTTTTTGCCTATTTATTTTAATGAGCTATCTCAATAAAATGATATTTCTAATAAATATAATTACCCAAGAACGTCTCCAATTTGCACAAATTTTGTACTCTGGCCACTTTTCAACATTTCTTAAAAATTTCCCTTAAATATTCCTATATGCCGAGTAAAATAGTTTCACCTTTTCGTTTCATTTCCTGATTATCAGGTTGATAATGAAATATTCTAAATAAGATTTATTCGCTGTACTTTCTCTGTATGTTACTAAAATTTTTTCGTTCTAGTCAAATACCATATAAAACATTTTATAAAATGTGCTCACTATAACAATTAAAGTTAACTTTTTTTCCTTTCTGATTGTGTGACGCGTGTGAAATAAGTGTGTTTTCCCATAAATTAAATTTTCAAAGTGTACAGGTTGTACAAAAAGAATTTTCCTCAACGGAATTTTTACTTATAACTATTAGAGCTATAACTTTTATAAAAAAATAGTAATTTTTTTTAACAATTTTTACCCCAAAATGGTTAGGTAAAAATTCTCACTGTGGTCGCCATTTTTACGCCATTGTTAATCCACGTTTTGCGTCATTGTTTCATATTAATCCACGTTGCGGCCTATTGCTACTTTTTAAACCACGTTTGCGGCCTTTGTTTATCCACGTTTGGTGGCCATTGTTTAACCACGTTGCGGCATTGTTAATTCACGTTGCGGCGTCATTGTTTAACCACGTTGCGGCGCCAGTGTTACGTTTTCACTCCTCCCGGTGTTGTTGGGTGGAGTGAACGCCTGTTTGGAGCCTTCCGGTTCCCTCGTTATTCCCGGGACAAGTCCCAAGAACAACGTGATAACCAGAAGAACCCCGGCTCTCGGCTAGCTTCTTATTTAGAGATTAAACGTGAGTTCTCTTACCTTGGCTCGACCTTGTGGCTCTTATCTAACTTAGGGGAAATTGCACTACACACTTTTTTATTTGACACCTGTCACACAATTCGTGTCTGGTAAAAGGAGGGCTTAAAAATGAATTTAATCCGGGGCGCCACCTGCAGCCTTAATAGTGATTACTGACCCCCTTTTACCAGGACGAAAACTCCTACAGGTAAATTTAGAAAGGAATAATTTTTTATTCAAAAAAAAAAATAAAGATTGAAATAAATTGTGAGATAAAATTTATTTTAAAAGTATTCTGGTTGATGTTAAAATTTATGTGAGCAAATTTACATAATCAATAATGTAGAAAAAAAAAAAAAAAAAGGATTATAGCAAATTCAAATGTTCATCAAGGTTACGATCTAAAATAATTATAACTAATAAAATGTTCCAAATTTCAACAGAGATGAAATGATAAACTAAATTATATAGCAATGTACAGCAATGAAATAAGAACGAAATTTATGCTAATCAAGGACCTCATGGCCTGCATAAAAATATATGTAACATCAAGTGGATGTTAAAAATTCACCAACAAAATTTAACAGTACACAAAACTCTCACCGTGTCCTAAGGTGTGTCGTTAGACCTGGTGGACCACGTCGTCGTCTCGATGCTTACAGCGTGAAGACGTTGGCAAGAAATTTCGACCTGTGCTTGATTGTCGATATAGTTCGGCTTAGTAGTGTAAATTTATTTTTATGAAAATGGATCTCTAGGAAATGAAGTGAAGTTTAATCGGCTTCTTTACGATAGGAAAAGTTTCCCTCCTGACACGTGCTCCGTGTGGAAGAATTTACCATATGAATCCAAGGATTTCTTTTTAGATAGAAAAACTAAATTCTCCTCATGGATTGAATCCCAAATAAAAATTTTAATTACTTTTACTTAGTAATTTTCTTACTACTTCACTATTACTTTTATTACGTAATAGTTTTACTTTTGATTTTTTTACCTTTTACTTCTAAGCAGTTTGACTTATGTTTTTACTTTTAAGTTTTCTTTACTTTAGAGTTTTCTTTACTTTACTTAAGCTGCCAGAACTATAACGCCATCATAAGAAAGAAGGAAACCAAAATTAGATTTTACAAATACTCACATGGTCAATTGAACAAAAAAATATATAGCACAGAAGGTGCCTATACGTTATAAAAGAATAATAATAAAACTAATTTACCTCAAAATCTATTGATGCACTAGGTAATTGACGATACAACAGAGTTAGACAAAGTCTGGGAGATATCGCAATTGAGTCGCACAACTTTCATTGACAGTTCAGAATAGTAAAATGAATACCAATTAAGTTTCAATTACAAGGAAAGCTAATATGGTTTAAAAAACAACAGTTCTGTCAAGCGCTTTACGCCATCTGGATTTTGGTAGTATTATTAATATTTAAAGTAATAGATTAGTAATGAAAACTAATGTATTGATTGACCTCGAGTAAATGTAGATCCTTAAAGAAATCTATGGTAACCTTGTTTCTTAATTAGTACCTACAGTAAATATTTAAAAAGAGGGTGCTGTATTGTAGAAATATTCAAGTATATAAAATGAGAAGTTTCGTGATGTGTTTTACAGTAGTTCTTATTATTAAATGAACGGTAAAATTTTGTAACCTACTGAGTGATACTCAAAATATGGTCGGAAATAAAATAGGATTTTTGACTACGGCAAAAATTGTAACAGGTATGTTACACCACTAACATGCTTGCCGTTCCTGTTCTGCTCTACTCCTTTGGGGTAGTAAAATGGACTGTAGATGAGCTGCGCCAACTAGACAGAGATACCCGCAAGATAATGAACATTTATAGGAGTATTCATCCTAGATCGTCCGTTCCTCGTGTTTACTTCCCACGTCATCGGGAGGGCCGAGGACTCTTGGGTCTGGAGTCTATACATGGCAGAGTAGCGCAGAGTATGGCATGTAACATCCTCAGGAGCTCGGATCCGCTCCTGCTATTAGTGAGAGATCACGAAATCGCAGGAGTGGGCGCAGGATTGTTCAAGGCAGCAAAAAGAGCCGCAGATGAACTTGGTCTCGTATTCGACGTCAGACGAGGTGGCCGGCGCGGTGCTGATCCAGAATCAGTCACCGAGCTTCAGCCAAATAAAAGCTCAAATAAAATCTGCCGAACAGGAGAATCTGTTCAGGCAGCATGTCGATAAACCCATGCACGGTGTGTACTATAAGAACATAGAAACACTGGATTTATCGACCAGGCTGACATTCGCCTTTTTAAGATCAACTGGGCTTAAGTCGGAGACCGAGGGATTCATTGTGGCCTGTCAGGATGGTGTAATAAACACCTTGGTCTACCGAAGCCGCGTAATGGGTGTAGAGGTCCCTGATATCAACTGCAGGACCTGCCGTCAGGCGCCGGAATCGCTGATGCATTTGCTTTCAGCATGCCCGATATACGCGATTTCGGCCTACATCCACCATCATAACGCGGCTTTACGAGTGCTATACTACCATCTACGGCACTCGTACGGGGTAAATCAAACACCAGTGCTGCCTTACATCCCCGGAGATATTGAGTCCGTTGTCGAGAACGAGAGGTGCCGAATTTATTGGAATTACTCGTTCCCGACCGTCAGGCTAATTCAAGCCAACAAGCCTGACAGTCCTCCTCGACCATCAGAACAAAGTGATGTTTGTCATCGAATTCTCAGCACCTGCTGAGACAAACATCGCTTTGAAGGAGGGGGAAAACGGACCAAATATCGTGATCTCCGGTATGAGCTCCAAGTGCTGTACCCAGACTACTCGGTCAAGATGGTCGTCCTAATAATCGGCGTACTCTGAGGGATGAAGCCTTCGCTGCTCTCAGAATTAAAGATCATACCGGCCTGTCAGAATTCGGCAGAATGGTTGGCAGGTCAGATGCAGAAGGCGGTTATCTTAGGGTCTCTTCGTCTGCTTAGGGCACATGATTCGGGTGTTTTCAGTCACTAACTCCACAGGTCGTGTAGAGTGGCTGTAATGAATTAGCCGGCGCGGCTACCGTGTGATGTCGGAGGCCACGGAGGCCCTGTCCGGCAACGGGAAACCGAAAAGGAAATAAATGGACTTTATTAGGCGAAAGTTTAGTTACAAACTATTCTTACACTTTAATCTAAATAATGATACATGAATCACAATAACAAGAGGATTATATCTAATATATAAAAATATCGTGTCATAGTGTTTGTTATCGAACTCCTCCGAAACGACTTGACTGATTTTTATGAAATTTTTGGTGTATATTTGGTAGGTCTGAAAATAGGTCGTAGGCTATTTTTTATATCCCTAGGTGATAAGGGTGACCCCATCCAGAAATTTTATTTTTATTTTTTGGACAAAAATTTATAATTTATATGGCAAAACAACGTTTGCTGGGTCAGCTAGTATTATATAATATTGCTATAAGTTAAAAAACTGGGAGGGATAAATAAAAGGAGAAAGAAAAAGAGAGAGAAAAAAAGCTAACGATAATTAATGTCTTCACTTTGTTTGACTAGAAGAATTTGTTTAAAGTTTAGTTTAAATGAATTTATAGGGAGCAGTTTTAGGTGATCACCGATTGTATTGTATATATGTGGTGCTTGATAAGAGAAGGTTTGCTGAAACTTTTTTGTTGTATGCTGGGGAATATGTAATGCGTATGGGTTACGAATATTGGCATTATGCAACTCAGCACGGTATTTTAGTTTATTTAACAAGTATGGGGGAGATTTATTTTTAACAACTTTGTGAAGTAAAGTAGCGGTATGCAATAATGTTTAACCAATTTAAACTGGTAATTTCTCTCGAGCCGTCATATTTCCTTAGGTTTAAAATAAAATGACAACATGTATTTTGCATCCTCTGCACTCTGTAGGCATCAAAAGAATCAATACAGGGCCCATATACTACATCACAGTAATTGAAATGTGAAAGTACAAGTTGCTCGCACAAAGTCTGTTTTAATTTTTTATTAAGGATGAACCGATTAGAGTATAATAGCTTCAGCGAGCAGTATGCTCTTTGTAAGCATTTACTGATATGTTCCGAAAATTTTAATTTAGAGTCAACTAATAAGCCAAGGTTTTTTGCGGATGGAGTTATGGGAAGTACTGTATCTAATTTTTTGATCTTAATATTATTTCCAGCTCTGGATTTGAAGCACTGGTTGCCAAAAACTAGTAAAAATGACTTAATTGGATTGATATATAAGTTGTGTTGCTTGGAGATATGTATTAGTTTATTTAGATAAGCATTTATGAGAGTACTGGCATGATCAGCATCCTCAGGATAAAAACTATAGTAAACTTGGCTATCATCAGCATAAAAATGGCTGTTAGAATGACTTAGAGTTTTATAAAGATCAGCGGTATAAAGTACGAAGAGCAATGGGCCAAGTATTGACCCCCGAGGTACGCCGCTCGTAACATTACTAGAGACTGATTGACTATTATTAAGTACCACTGTTTGGCAGCGCCCAGTTAAGAACTGTTGAAAAAAAGACCGTGCGGTTTCACCAAAACCATAATATTTTAATTTTGAGAAAAAGAGTTGATGATTTATTGTATCGAATGCTTTTGAGTAGTTCAGTAAAACTAAGGCCGTTAATTTCTTTTTATCCCATTCTGCTAGAATATCATCGTATACTTTTGTTAAAGAAGTAGTGGTGCTATAACCTCCCCTGAATCCTGATTGGTGTTGTGGTAATACCGAGTTGTTGTTTAAATAACTATAAGTTTGTTTATAAACTATTTTTTCCCGTATTTTAGAAAATAACGGTAATATGCTGATTGGGCGCAAATCAGAGAAACCTATTGGTTGTGAACACTTAGGGAGAGGTCTCACTACCGCTGTTTTCCAAGCTTGAGGAAAGTAACCCGATTCTAAACATAAATTCACTATATGCGTTATGGGTAATATAAGAGTTGGAATATAGTATTTTAACATATTTAATGAAATACCATCATTGCCAGAGGCATTCGATTTTAACTGATAAATAGTTTTTTCCACATCCCCGGGATTAGCTAAATGAAAGTCAAAATGACAATCAAAATGAAAGCGGCCAGAGTCATAATGTTCAATCATTTCCGAACAATCCTCATTTAAACTCGCCGCCGCAGCCAAAAAATAGTGGTTAATACCATCAATATCACGTGAAATGTGCGGGGGTATCTCAGAAGATTTATTAGGGGTAACATGAAGATCGCGAAGTGTTCTCCACATGTCTTTTGAGCTAGCTTTTTTGTTATGAATGAAATTTAAAAATGCTTTTTTCTCTCTACGTATGGCCCCTAAAGTAAAGTTACGTAACTACCTGTAATTTTCGAAATCTTCAGGTGACTTACTAATTTTATATTTGTTTTTGGCCTCGTCTCTATCTTTCATTAGAATTTTAATCACGTCAGTTAGCCATGGAGCTTTTGGCTTTGTAATTCGAACGGTTTTTATTGGAGCGTGCTTATCAAAGACACTGATTATATTATTAGATAAAAAAGCTATTTTGTTGTCAATAGAGTCTAACTGATAGGTGCCCAAAATGAAGAGAATTTCAGAATAGTTTTCTTCAGTATGAAGTTAGATAAATAAAAAAAGCTACAAAAAGGGTTGAATTTTTTTTTTTTTCAATAAATATCTCTAAAAAGTAAGAAATAAAATTTTAATCAGTTTTACAAATACCTGTCTACCTATTAGTGGAAAGTAGCAAGGGACTATTAGTCTATGTAATAAAGCATTATAAGACAACTTTTTTGCAAATATTTCGTGCAAAGACGATGTTACCTCTCCCCCCGTTTTCGAGGGTGCTGAACACGATGCAAGTGGTGGGAGAAGTTTTTGACCTTCGGCGCCGCAACCTCCTGAAACGGCCAAGAACCACCTCTTTTATGGATTCCTTTATGTTTTCATATATAAACGGGTCTGGGAAGTGATTTATCGACGGGTTATACTTGAAATAACATGAAAGGGGGTTATAGAGTAAGTGGAATCTAGACAGCAGCCCTAGGGAGTTGATTAAACCCCCCCGAGGGGTGGAAAATCTTTTTTTTCAAATGATTCTGTTCAAATGCGTATCCCCTCGTTTTCGGAGTCGCTGATCATGGGAAAAATATTTATTTCTAGCTTTAACCCCTCCTCATCCCTCAAACAGGTAGAAATCCCCCCCTTACTCACCAGAAAGGATGCTATCCAGGATTTACAGGTTTTTCGACACATGATCGTTGTTCTTGTGCATATCCCTTCATTTTTCACGAAAGTGAAGGTGGTAGCGACCTCTTCCAAGGGGTGTAAAATTCATTAATTATACTTTGGTTCGTCAATACGCCCTTCCCCGTTTTCGTAGGCGCTGATCACGATAGAAATATTCACCTTCATCTCCGACTCTCCTCAATCCCTATAATGATAAAGATGTATGTGCAGAAGAGAGAGTAGATGACGATGACGATAATGATGATGATTTTCATTTTAATTTAATCCCTGAAATTGGTTTAATCGATTCCGATTCAGATTCGCTCACTGAAACGGCGGATGATGATGAAGAAGTGATCGCGTGCGATGTGCATTTTGAGGAATATGAGGATTGTTATGTTATTTATAAACGACCCAGGTTTTTTTAATTAACTGTTAGCAAATAATTTATTTTGTCATAAAAATATTTTCATGTAATTCTTTGAATAAACAACATTGCCATTGACCACAAAATGTATTATGCATTACTCCCCGATGAAGAAATCATTATATTCTACTCGCCCCAGCGATAACTGGTGGATGAGTGTAAGTTTCCGTCCAATTAGAGGAAAGTCGGAGATGAAGGTGAACATTTTTGTCGTGATCAGCGCCTGTGAAAACGGGGGAGGGCGTGTTGACGATCCAAAGTGTAATTATTGAATTTTACGCCCCTTCGAAGGGTTGAAGCAACCCCCCGAGGTCGCTACCACCTTCTCTTCCGTGAAAAATGAAGGGATATGTACAGGAATAACGATAATGTGTCGAAAAACCTGTAAATCCTGGATGCATGCTTTCTGGTGAGTGGGGGGTGGTTTCCGCCCATTTGAGGGATCAAGAGGAGTTGGAGCTAAAAATGAATATTTTTCCCGAGATCAGCGACATCGAAAACGGGGGGATACGCGTTTGAGCCGAATCACTTGAAAAAAAATGATTTTCCACCCATCGGGAGAGTTTAATCAACCCCCTAGGCCCGCTGTCTGGATTTCACTTACCCTATAATCCCCTTCCATGTTAATTCAAGTATAATCCGTCGATAAATCACTCCCCAAATCCGTTTATATATGAAAACATAAAGGGATCCATAAAAGGGGTGGTTTTTGGCCATTTCAGTTGGTTGCGGCGGTCAAAAACTTCTCCCACCACTTGCATAGTGTTCAACACCCTCGAAAACGGGGGAGGAGGAGGTAATCTTGTCTATGCATGAAATATTTACACTATTTCTGCCTTCATTACATAGACAATATCAATTTGAAATCGGTGCAGAAATATCTAATTTCAAAACTGGCTGCGGTTTTCATCTACAGATTTAAGGTTCCTCTTGATTAAAAAAAAAAATCCTCACTTGATGGGGCAATATAAGTTTCAGATTCAATTTCAGCGACCTCAAAAACATATGCTACACTGGGTTTGGTCCTGCGCATCTCGGAAAACTATTCTTCCTGAAACCGAATCTGAAAAAAAAATTTTTCCCCATCACGTCAGGATTTTTTTAAATCATCTTAAATCTGTAGATGAAAACCGCGGCCAGTTTTGAAATTAGATATTTTTGCTCTGATTTCAAATTGATATTAGGTAATGAGGTACAGTTCCTTGCAACTGTTTGAAATTCTCTTTATGTTGGGCACCATGTGAATGTTACTAGAAAAATAATACCCTGTTTCCGAATTAATTTATATTACCGGCGACTCCACCAAATCTTCGAATATTCTCTTAATATTCTGTTAAAAAAATTACACAGCCCCACAAAAAAAATAAATGTTCTGTACCAGAGACGTGAATACATAGATTTTGTGTATTTTTTTACGCTGAATCCGAATCTGCAGCCAAAAATATGGGTTACCCAGATGTTAGTAAAACGCAAAAACAGCCCCTAAAATTGAGTGATACGGTAAAGCTGTATAATGAAATGCAACAATTTGTAAATACTTTGAGAAAACATTTTAAAATAAGATTTTGAGCATTAGAAAGAAATATATGCAAATTAAATCCATACCCACCCCTACGAGGGGGTTAATTCAAATCAAATAACGAATGTTATAGTGCAAAATAATGTGAAAAGTAGTTTGTAATTCCAAATATACAAATGTAGGTTGACAGACAATATACCTAAAAAATATAATATAATATTATTTTTAAGGGGCTTGAAACCACCTCTGCAGGCCTAGGTATTTCTTACCCCTCTTACCCGAGTCACATATTTTTCTATTCAATGGTTTGGTCTAAATTTTGTTACCGCAGGTTTTTGGGTCGCTGATTGTGAATCTGAAGTCCGAATCCGAAAATTCCTGAATAAAAGATGGCGAATCCAATATGGTGGATGTAAAAAATTTTTGGAGTCGCTGATCACGATTCTATGTAGACGCCTATTTGGTAAAAATTACAAAAAAAAATTGTCTGTCAAACTTACAGATGCCAAACTGGCAGATGTCGCACTGATAGATGTCAAACCTGACAGATGTCAAACCGACAGATGTCAAACGGGATAAACGTCATTTTGACAGATGTCAAACTGGCAGATGTCAAAGAGAGTAAACGTCACTTTGACAGATGTCAAACTGACAGCTACCCCGGCGTGGTCATAAGATTAATAATAATAATGTACTATTCACCATTCAAATTTTCCACCCAGCTCATGTAACTCGTTAGGAAAGGGGTACTTTCAAGCTCTAAATCATAATTTCCCACGATATTGCCACGATGATCAGTTTTATATATTTGACTTCAAATCGTCCCTATTTCATTCGCCCTCACTTTCACATTTAAGCGAGACTGCACACTGCAAATCGAATTTATATTCCTTGTTTCTCATTTTTAGACATTTGCCTATTTTTACTCAAATGTCTCAATTTTTTTAAACATTAATAATATATTTCTTTGGGTGGTAAATACCAATTTCTATGGTACTTTTTAATCCGCCATAATGGGTCCGCCAATCAGCGACCTAGGCGAAGAAATACCTAGGCCTGCAGAGGTGGTTTCAAGCCCCTTAAAAATAAGATTATATTATATTTTTTAGATATATTGTCTGTCAACCTACATTTGTATATTTGGAATTACAAACTACGAGGCTATGGCTTTTCACATTGTTTTGCACTATAACATTCTTTATTTGATCTTAAAGGTGGCATTAACCCCCTCGTAGGGGTGGGTATGGATTTAATTTGCATATATTTCTTTCTAATGCTCAAAATCTTATTTTAAAATGTTTTCTCAAAGTATTTACATATTATTGCATTTCATTATAAAGTTTTACCGTATCACTCTATTTTAGGGGATGTTTTTGCGTTTTATTAAAAAACTACCTGGGTAACCCATATTTTTGGCTGCGGATTCGGATTTAGCATAATAAAATACACAAAATCTATGTATTCACGTCTCTGGTACAGAACTTTTATTTTTTTTTGTGGGGCTGGCTGTGTTATTCTTAATTTTTTTAAAATCCTGACGTGATGGAGCAAAATTAGTTTCAATTCGGTTTCAACGACCCCAAAAACATATGCTAAACTAGGTCTGGTCCGGCGCACCTCGTAAAAATATTTTGTGGCCTTGTGTATTTGTTTTGAAAGAGAGGATTTTGAATATGAAATCATGTGTGACTCCCTAAATATTAATATATTTTTTATAATTTGACACCTGCCCTTTTTATCTAAAAGAGAACAAACAAAAGGTAAAACCCAAAAAATAACGGTTTCGAATATTAGGACCAATCTAATATTCACATTATATTTTTTTCCTACCTCTGTCATTTAGGTTAGCAGCAGGCATAGCCACGATATTGAGGTCGATAACGAGAGCCATCTTTGAGAAACGTGTGATTTGTCATGTTTGGTAAAATAGTTAAATATTTCATGAAAAAACTTCTATGTCAAGACAGTGACAAAGTACCCAATAAAATTAAGAAAATGATATATCAAAGCTTGAGTCAAATAAATTATATAATACTTATTTGGCACAAACATCGTTGATGAGTCATCAAAACACAAATCCGTAACCTTTATATTTTCGCAACAATTTTTACTGACAAGTTTTACTTGTCAGTGATTTAACTTTGGCAACACTAAGATTTTCTGAACATTCAGCGCATCGTTCAATACGTATAATAAGCAATTCTCTTAACTTTCTTCAAGCCATATTCAACAACTTTTCAAAAGATCGATTGGTACAAATGATCCTTTCAGTTTTCTTTTGGTTAGCGCAAATTACCAAAAAAATAAATGTTTCATTTGGTCGCCTAGTCACATTGCAATAAATGGTAAAGAATGAGTAGACAAAGGTGCATTAGAAGCAGCAGAGAAATAAAATATTGATAATCAATCCAACCCTTTTACCTAAGATCGCTATTTGAAGAGGCAATATATAGGATATAGCAAATGGAATGAAGAAGAGCAGATTCTAAATTAAAAGCTGTTAAACCATAAATTAAAAATTTCTTGCATCCGACCAAAAGAGAAAACGTGATCCCTACACGATTAAGAATCGGCAATATTCATTACTTATCTCACCTCATTCTATCTACTCACGGGAAAACAACGTCCATTGTGTAACACTGATATTGCTGTAAAACATATTGTGCTGCATTGTAGGCAACATATTCATTAGAGACCACTATTAAACCTTCCAAATAATTTAAAAGGCTATTTAGGTAATAGTAAAGCAGACGAATTTTATCATTTATAGAAACAATATTGACTACCAAATCAGCTCTGAGAGCGCGTAGGTAATAAGTATTTAAATATTCAGTAACAGTACATATAAAAGTGCCAAAATGGACTAGTAGAATTTATGTATAGGTGTGTGAAAGTACTTATATGTATATTATTCAGCTTAGCTAGGGCTAATCGCAGGCAATGCCCTTTAAAAATAATTACCAGTGATCCTTCCTACAAGATATCCTTTAACTTTCAAAGATTCCGAAGCTGTTCCACATACATGAGCTCCGAGTGAAAATCCGATTAAATGGATATTCCTTGCGTCCAGTCCCTTTTCGACCATGTGTGTTAATAAAATACCCAACTGCCGTCCAACTAATTCTGTGTTAGCTGCGGCATTCGGATACTGTGGTCCTCTGGCACCAACGCGCCAATCCATTAAGATGACGTTACAGTCATACTAAAAAAAAAAGAAACATACGTAGAGCAATTAAATAATTACTTGAATAGTTATATCTCAACATTCATCTCAACATATATTTATTCAAGTGGTATAATAATGTTTCTCTCACATGTACCGTACAAAACTGTATCTATCATTATTAGAAATTCATCAAATCCAACAAAATCTACCATAAAACAAGCTAAAAACGTACTCTTCGTCAATTTACTGAGCTTTTTTATATATAATTGTTACACATTCTATAGGATACTCTTCGCAGTTTTCTTGTAAATAATGTTAGTTTTTGGACATCCTAAATTTTGTGAACTTTGTTGTGAAATAAATTGTATGAAAAAAAAAAATGAAAAAAAAAAAAATCCAACCTGTGGGATTCGAACACGGGACCCTTGGATTGCCAATTTTTTGCCAATTTTTATATTATTTATTATGTTTAAATATTTAACATGTCATTTTCTTGTATCTCATTTATTTCATCAGTTAACATCAATAAGAAATAAACATTGCGTCACAAAATCGCGGCTGGTCGCGCAGAGTGACACAACGGCCAGGTGTTTCGGCAACGATATCCAAGATCATGTTTTTAGGAATTAGTAAACGATCTCTAAAAAGTTTAATCGTGTTTTAGGCTTATATCAAAGGATTTCACATCTAAAAATTGTTAAAAATTAATAAGCAAATGGGTGTAATAATTCTAATTAATGCAGGGAAAATAAACATAAAAACCCTGCTCTAGGTGTCCCTTGGATTGCAACGAAAAGCTTTAGCCGCTGCGCCACCACCTGTTGCTAGGAAAATTGATTGTCTGTAATATATTATCTTTCCACATTCATACATATTTCACTTCTAAGAAATATTAGTAAACTTCATACACAAAAAAAATTTGTTATGGAAATAATATCTCGCGATTTCCATTTTAGTACAAGCCACAAAAATTAACAAAAAAAATGTTTTTTTAAATTAAATTAAATTAATTAAATAATTAATAACTTTTTTATTTACTGATCGATTTTCTTCAAAAACAATAGGGTCCTTCCTCTAGCTAACACTAACTTATTTTCTAATTTTCAATACAATCGGACTTTTCTTTCTTAAGTTATCGTGCTTACAAGAAACGTGACGGACGGACGGACAGACGGACGGACAGACGTACATTTTGAAAGTTGTTCAGAATTCGTTCACTAACACAATGATATGAAATTTTTTTCTCTACGAGCGATATTTACGATTTTAGAAATGTGCCGATCAAATACAATATACTCTTCGTTTTTGCGAAGAGTATAATAATAAAACAAGCTAAAAACGTACTCTTCGCCAATTTATTCAGCTTTTTATATATAATTGTTACACATTCTATAGGATACTCTTCGCAGTTTTCTTGTAAATAATGTTAGTTTTTGGACATCTAAATTTTGTGATACCATCTTTGTTGTGAAAAAAATTATATGAAAAAAAAAATATTCAACCTGTGTGGGATTCGAACACGGGACCTTTGGATTGCAACGCAAAGCTTTAGCCGCTGCGCCATCACATATTGCTACGAAAATTGATTGTCTGTGATATACCTATATCTTTCGACAATCATACATATTTCAACTCGTACTTCTATGAAATATATATTAGAAAAATTCATAAACAAAAAAAATATATTATGGAAATAATATTTCGCAAGATTTCCATTTTAATACAAGCGAAAAAAATTAAGAGAATATATTTTTTTTAAATTAAATAATTACCGATCGATTTTCTTCAAAAACAATAGGGTTCTTCCTCTAGTTAACACTAACTTACTTTCTAAATTTCAATACAATCGGACTTTTAGTTCTTAAGTTATCGTGCTTACAAGAAACGTGACGGACGGACAGACGGACAGATGGACAGACGGACGGACAGACGGACATTTTGAAAGTTGTTCAGAATTCGTTCACTAACACAATGATATGAAAATTTTTCCTCTACGAGCGATATTTACGATTTTAGAAATGTGCCGATCAAATACAATATACTCTTCGTTTTTGCGAAGAGTATAATAAAATCAGTTATCTAGAAAACAAATTTTCTATGGAAACCAGTTTACTAAAGATGCTTTTGTTGCCAACGAGTTTATTTAACAAAAGTGATTTTTGTTTTTTTTTTTTGTTGATCTACGCCATCGCGATAACTAATATTTATTTGTAATTTTAGTATTTTGTATAAGTAAAAGACGTTTTTCTAAAATTATATAAAATAGTATTGCTCTTTTCTTAACGACTTAGTTGATAGGGGCTAGCGGAGCGTTGAAAGATCCAGTCGAACATCCAGTCATTTTAGCTGAAAACATCAAACTAATTTAAAAAAAATAAACTAAGGTTTTTTAGACTTAGAATAATATCCCTAACAACATATCAAAAGTCTAGAAAAATGTATGTATGGGAAAGCCGCCATATTGGCAGACATCCGGATCTCCTCTCGAAATTTATAAAATGCATATATTGCTGCGATTAACTTCAAATATATATCAAATAGAAAGTTTTGTGAACCAGGAGCGTTGTTTAAAGCAATTTAAAAACATTTCTACCAGTAATAAGCTTGAGAAAGACATTTGATATGTTTGTTGAGGATTTCACAAGTGATGCGCGCTGCGCGTAATCCGAGTCGTCTCTCTGGTGGGCGCTCGGGCTTTCTCGGGGCTCGCCGTGACTCTTCTGCGACCATTTGGTCTATTGTGGTTCACTCCTAATTATATTTCACCCAATAGGTTCAGCTTTTTGATAAAGCCGACTACCTTATTGGATGAGAGGTTGTCCACGTCCTCTGGCAGCAGTTGCTCTTTGCCAAAAAGTGAGAACCTTGAGGTTCTTTCTGCAGCAGGACAGGTACATAAAACGTGCGCTGCCGTTTCATCTTTCTCCCATCCCAGTCGGAATTCAGCGTTGTCCGCTATTCCGAGTCTGTGTCGGTGGTGGTTAAGTCTGCAGTGCCCAATATATAGGCCAACTAGAGTTCTTGTGTAACCTGTTGAGCTCTAATAGTTTTTTAGTTCTTGATTTCAAAGGGTATGTGATGAACTCCTTTGAATGAACTAATCCTGGTAGTTCTTGCCAGTACTGAAGGATTTTCCCCTCAGTCCAGGCTAAGATGGTTGTTTTCGCAGTGCTTGCCGATATGCCAAGCACTGGTTCCGGTCAGATAAATTTTGATACCGCATCGTTCCTCGCTAAGGAGTCGGCTACTTCGTTGCCCTCTGTCTAAATTGTAATTGCAGGTTATTTGGAAGAATAGTAAATAGATAAATTGTATTAATTAAAATTGTAACTTCGCTTTAATGTGGACTGTTTTCTTGATTTTTTATTATATATGTTATTGTCATAGATACAGTATTTAAACATTTGCATTAACATAGCTCCCGCCTTTGAAGCAGGGCTTCAAAATATAACAATACCAATTATATTGAATAACATAACATGAATAACATGAAAATATTAGCATTAAGTATATAACAAAACAGTTCTATTGAAGATGTTCTTGAAGTGGAATGGGACACAAATGTCTGGTAGATCGCTTAATTAGACCTCTGGTTGTATTGATCGTGGCTACCCGGCAGATTCCATCTTTACCTGGACACAAATCTTGAATTCGACCCAGCATCCATTTATATGGCGGTAACTTATTATTACTGATTAGTACTAAAGTACCAGCTTGTAGCTTAATAGGACCGTCTTTCCATTTATATTGATGATGGAGTTGGGCAACGTACTCTTTTGCCCATCTGGACCAAAATTGTTGCATGAGTTGTTGTACATACTGGAGACGTGATAATCTGACCGTTGCAATATCATGTAAATCGGGATCTGGTAATGTTGTTAAAGCTTGTCCAATCAGGAAATGAGATGGAGTAATAGGAGAGAGATCATTAAGATCGGATGAAATTGAAAATAAAGGTCTTGAATTAAGAATACCCTCAATTTGGGTAATTAGAGTAGAAAACTCTTCATAAGTAAGTGTTGCATTTAACAGAATGCATTTCAAATGATATTTGGTGCATTTTACAGCAGATTCCCAAAATCCACCGAAATTGGGACTATATGGAGGAATAAAATGCCAGGAAATATTATTCCGTGATGTCTGATCAACAATATTGTTTTGATTGTTGAACAAAAATTCTCCTAGTGCGTTCAATTCATTATGAGCTCCTAGAAATGTAGTCCCATTGTCAGAGTAAACATGACTGGGCGTACCTCTCCTAGAAATAAATCTTCGCAGACAGGCTAAAAATGTCTCAGTACTCAAATCAGTAACCAATTCTAGGTGTATGGCCCTCGTACAAAAACATACAAATACGCAAATGTAGCATTTTGTGATTTTTGCTCCCCTGCCCTTCCGATCTTTTATGAAAAATGCACCAGTGTAATCTATACCTGAAACCTCAAATGGAAAAGATTGTTCAAGTTTACGTTCTGGTAAATTTCCCATAGGTGCAATGGCTGGAGTCGGTTTGAATTTGAAACAAATAATGCAGTTTTTTACAGTAGTTTTAGCCAAATTTTTGCCACTTATAGGCCAATATTTTTGACGAATAGTAGCCAATAGTAATTGAGGCCCTGCGTGAAGCAATCTTTTATGCTCATAATTGAAAATAAGTTTCGTCAAATTATGCTTAGACGATAATAACAAAGGATGTTTAACATTAGAGCTAAAAGATGATAATTCGAGACGTCCGCCAACACGTAATAATCCATCATTATCGACAAATGGAGCTAAAGACGATAATCTATGTTTTTTGTCTAGCGACGACGCCTTCTTTAATGTGGATATTTCTACGGGAAAACATTCTTCTTGAGAAATTTTTATTAATCGCAACCATGAATATTCTAATTCATGAACAGATAATGAACCAAAGTTTCGTTTATCCAATTTTAATTTAGAATTGTGAATAAATCGTAAACAATAGCACGTTACACGTTTTAGTCTTTCTGCACTTGAAAAACGATTGAGCAAACTAACACTGGTTTTTTCGGTAACAACAGAAAATATTTTAGCTTCTCTCTTAAATTCAGGTATGTCATTTTGATCAATAAAATCAGACGTTTTTGGCCACTCACATTGATGATCATTTAAAAATTCCGGACCAGACCACCATATGGTAGATAACATCAATTTATTATGTAGTACCCCACGAGAGGCTATGTCAGCTGGATTATGTTTGGTATTAACATAATGCCAGCCATGCTTGTTGGTAATACTTTGAATTTTAGATACTCTGTTGCCAACAAACGTTTGGAGTAAATTTGGTTGTGTTTTAATCCAACAAAGAGTAACTTGTGAGTCCGACCAGAAATACTGCGGTGTAGAAATTGATAGTGAGGTAATGACATGTTTCATTAATTGAGCACCTAATAGAGCAGCGCAGAGCTCTAAACGTGGAATAGAAACATATTTTAATGGTGCTACTTTTGTTTTCGCACACAAGATTCCAAAATTGTCTTGACTGCGTAAGTAAATAGAAGTTGCATATGCATTCTCAGATGCATCGCAAAAACAATGGATGTCTAATAGACGACAGTTCTTACCAATGGCATGTCGTGGAATTGTTAAATTATTTAACTCACTCAGCTGTGATCTAAAATTAAACCATTTTATTCGCCATTCTTCCGGAACGTATTCATCCCAATTCAATTTTAAAGACCATAGTTTTTGGATAATAATTTTAGATAAAATTGTGCATGGGCTTAGTAGGCCTAATGGATCATAAATTTGCGCTATGTCTGACAGAATTTGACGCTTGGATATAGATTCTGTTGGTTGAACACATGAAATATGATATCTCAAGATATCTGAATGGTTTATTCATTGAATACCTAGGATCTTTGAAGATTCATTTTTGCCCAAATTTAAAATATTTGTTGAATTATTTGAATCATCGAGATTTTCTAGAACATTAATATTATTGGAAATCCATTTTCGAAGAACGAAACCACCTGACTTCAAAATAGAATCAATTTCCAGACAAATTGTATTTAATTCTTGTAAATTGTCAGAACCTGTTAACAAATCATCAACATAGAAATCATTTAAAATAATTTGAGATGCTGCTTGGCTGTCTGAAAATATTTTTATTGATTTGCGTCTAGGATGCATCTGCTCAAGCCTTTTTGTACACAGTTCAATGGCATGAACTTCTGCCTGAAAGACAGTCGCATAGTTACCCAGGCTTGAAGTGATTCTTACTTTTGTTGTGTTGCGACTGTATGCTCCAGCTCCAACTCCCTCAGGAGTTTTGGAGCCGTCTGTAAACCAACAGATGTCTGCTCTTTGTAGATCAGTTTTGTTCTGATCCCATTCATCTCTACCAGGAAAAAGGACGGTAAAGGGCAGTTCATAGTTGGTCACGGTAGGCATCACATCTGAAAATATTCCTAGGATGTCATGACACTCCATGTCATCTGACAGCCTGTTGCGTTCCATAATGCTAGCCTGCGGCATATTATTTACCGCTTGTTGAAGTCTGTATGTTGCCCACCTGGCCTCTCTTTCCAAGTAGATGTGGAGAGGGGGTAGATCCAGGAGGATTTCCAGAGCTGCTGACCGTGCGGTACTTATCGCACCAGTTATCGCCAGGCATGCTTGTCTCTGTAGACCAGAGAGTTTGGCTTTGGTCGTTTGTTGTAGCCGTTTCGACCACTAAACTATGAAGGCATACGCTACCATTGGTCTTATGACCGTAATGTATATCCAGTATATTTGTTGGGACCTATGCCCCAGGACTTTCCACAAATTCTGCGACATGTCCACAAGGAGAGTCGTGCTTTGTGGATTACCTTTTCCAGATGGGAGTTCCAGTTGAGTGATTTGTCTAGTGTAACACCTAGATATTTCACTTCCCCCGCAAATGGAATAGTTTCACCTGCTAAGGAAGGCAACACTAAATTGTTCAGCTTCCTTTTTCTGATGAAGGGTACTATTACAGTTTTGTGGGGGTTCACAGTCATCTGCTCCCTCTCACACCAAATGTGGACTGTATTTAGCATCTCCTGAAGGGTATTAGAGAGTACCTCTTCGGATTTTTCTCTAACCATAATGACTAGATCGTCCGCATACGCCTGAACCTCGACTTTCCACAGAGAGAGAATGGCCAGCAGGTCATCCACGAGCAGTGACCACAGAAGGAGGGAAAGAACTCTGCCTTGTGGGCACCCTCTTGCGGCCTTAAATCTGACCGTCTCTCCTTGTAGAGAAGCCGTTATGCTTCTGTTTTCAAGCATAGCTTGAATCCAGCCAGTTATAGTTAGCTCAACCTCTCTAGCAGCCGCCGCTGTATATAAGGAGTTGGGAAGTGCATTGTTGAATGCTCCTTCAATGACGAAGAATGCCGCCACCGCAATCTCTTTTTCCTCAAGAGTGATTTTCCCGACTAGGTTATTTAGTGCTAGTTCTGTTGACTTTCCTGGTTGATAGGCATACTGGTGAACATTCAGAGGATGAGTGCTCAGGATGTTTCCTCTGAGAACCTTTTCCAGGCCTTTCAACAGAAATTATGTCAGGCTGATGGGTCTTAGCGATTTAGGGTTTGGTTCTGTCCTACCCATTTTCTTTGCGCATGTACTGGCGATTCCCAAACTGTTTAGGTGCTGTGTTTGGAACAAATCTTAAATAACATGACAATTGGCGTGTAAAGAGGGAAGAAACAGTTGCGCGCATCCTATTCCAAGCGACATAATATTTTATTCATTGGATAATACGCCCGGGCACAGTGAAACACCTTGGCGGCGCACGTAAATGAGGTTTTATTTGGAAAACTTTTTGCCTTATATTAGAAATTTGCCGCACTGGGAAATTGCCCATATTGCCCCCCCCCCCCCCCCGGTAAATATTGCCCTGGTTGAGGTTTTTCTTCATCATAAACCAAGCCAGTTTCTTTTTATTTGGATATTTTTCTGTCAACAAAACGAACAAGCAGAGTTTTTGATTATGCTTAGTGAAAGATTTGAAACTGTTGGATGTCAGACAATACATGCACGTGGAGATGCAGACCTTCTAATCACCCAGACAGCAGTTGTTGGTGCATCTGAACAAAGACGACACTGATGTCCTGATACTTCTGTTTCTATTTTAAAATGGAAAATAAAAAGTAATATTCAAACCACAACCAAAGCGTGGTGCAACCAACATCCGACAATGGAACATTCAAACTACAAAATCGTCATTAGGATTAAATGTCTGCAACGGCTTGCTATTTATTCACGCCATTTTGTAGTGTGACACCTCGTCACAGTTGTTTGGGATTGGCAAAGGCAAAGGTCTAACGAAGATCCTCAAAAATACATCATTTATAGAGTATGCTGAAGTATTCAACAATGTAAACAGTCTGAAAGAAGACATAATTATTGCCGGAGAAAATGATATTGTTTCCATGTATGGAGAAAAGACATCTGATACTTTGGATGAACTACGATACAGATGTTGCAGTACAAAGGTGGTTAACAAAAATATAGTTCAAGCTGTTTAAGTCCAGTCACTTCCACTGACTTCAGCTGCTGCTAAATTCCATAATTTACGGGTCTACTACCAAGTTCAGGACTGCAAAGGAAATACATCCTTTTACCTGAGGGTTGGGGTTGGTCAACTACTACCAGTACTCACTGACCTTCAACCAGCACCACCAGTTCTGCTCGATATCATAAGATGTAAATGCAAGACAGATTGTAATATTTCAAGGTGCTCATGCAAAAAACATGGTTTGGAATGTTCATCAGCTTGCAGTGAATGTCAAGGTATACTCTGCAGTAATTCAAATATAGAAGATGTATACGACGATGGTGTTTCTGATGGAGAGTGATACATGCCGAATTGACAGTAGTGTTTTAATTGTGCTAGTAGTTTTTTCAAAGAGTGTACAGTATTTTAAACGATTTTGTACAAGTTTAATAAAGTTTATTTAAAAACTTATACCGTATCATTATAATGTTCATAAATTACTTTCCTCTATTATTAACATTTTGTAATAAATGGAACATGATAGAAACAAAATTAGATAAAGTCTTTATATGATTTCTGGTTGAAAAAACTTTCTATTTGGTATATATTTGAAGTTAATCGAAGCAATATATGCATTTTATAGATTTCGAGAGTAAATCTAAGATGTCGGCCAATATGGCGGCTTCTCCATACTTAGATTTTTCTAGACTTTTGATATGTTGTTGGGATATTATTCCAAGTCTAAAAAACCTTAGTTTATTTCTTTTACAGTTAGTTTGATGTTTAACCTTTTGTTCACCTAAAATGACTCGCCTGTATAGATAATCGTAGATTATTTTAGATAGTTATAAAATAATCAAATTGGTTGTAAGTTATTAAGTAATTAAACTATGTATTACTTATAATTATCACCCAAGCGTATTACTAATGAAAATCTAACCTTAACGGTTTAGTGCGCATTAAAATTGTATTTTTTAGCTAGTATGATTGAACTAACTAAAATTAAAAAATTAGATTCTCAAAACCAAAAATTTTTCATAGAATATGATATTACTGTGGATCAGTTCAAGGCTAGAATTGCAGAAACGGTAAACATTCCTCCATCCACAGCGTATAATTTACTGTGGAAAAGTTTTGCAAGACAGTTCAAAGCTTGCTGGTTATGATGAGTATTGTCTGTGAGAGGAATGAGGTTAGACTAAATTTGGTAAAATAATTTTGTTGGATTTATAAAAATTCATATTTATTCATATTCATTCAGGTGGGATAAGTGTCTCTTATCTAATGATTGTAGATTATCGAAAATTTTAACCATAAAAAAGCCATCTCAACATGCCTTTGAGGCACGTTACATAAAAATTCCATTGCATGAGGTTGGGTGGTGAATTTTTTAATGTATTCTCTGATGCCAATGAACAGTTCAACCAAATTTCAAAATGGGACATTTTTTTCATAATTTAAGTGTTATTATTACCGTACTAAAAGCAGAGCCATAGCGAGCCAACTTTTTTAAATTTGCCAACTTCATAAACTTAAAAATCCAACGCTGTCAATAAATAAATAATAATTCCTCTAAAAAATTGATAAGCGGGGGGAAGAAAATCTAAAAAAAAATTTTTTTCCACCAAAATAAAGATTGCTAACTTATATCTCAAACTTAAAACTTTTGCCAAGTCTGACAAAGTCAGGGTATGTTACCCCCCCTTGGCTACGGCCCTGGCTAAAAGTTTATATGACCACTTTGAAACGGCAGATGACCGGTTTTGAGTTTTGACAAACCCCAAGGACCAATAAAATTTATTCCCCTCAGTGAAGATTTTAATCGTTATCGTTCGTCATTTTGTTTGCCAGCTCTTCTACTATAAGTAAAGACTTGACGACTTCAAAATGCGTTGGAGAGAATCCATTATTTGAGATTTTGCTTTAGAAAAATATCTAGAATAACATTTATTTGTATGCCAATTGCCAGTCTCGAATGAATCAGCTAGATATTATAATTGCCAAATACCAAAGCATTGGAAGTTTTAGTATTTGTTAGGACTATTTCATTGTCAATGTCGCATCTATTCTTTCGAAATACATTTTATTATTTGGTACCTACTTATCCATAGTAAGCTTTCTGAAAATGTATGCTTATAATAGGCCGGGAGCCCGTGTATAAAATGACTGACTATCCGGCGAACTTTGAAAATATGTAAAATGGATTGTTCTTATATAAGTTAGCAAGGAATGGACCGTCAGCTGGTTGGGTAGCGGTGGGGGTGGCTGTGAAAGGGTTGAAAACACGTAAAAAAAAATGAAAAAAAAAAAACTATCCGGCGAACTCTGAAACTTATATGAGGGGAAGATTATGTTACATAATGAAAGTAGAACATAGTCAGCTGGACGGGGGGCGGTGGATTTACCGTCAGCTGATCGATCAAACAGGTCCAAAAACATGAAAAATTTAAATTATTCGGCGAACTTTAAAATTTGGGTATAAGATAATATTTACACTGAGATTCACGAAAAACATAGTCAGCTGCAAGTATGTGGGTGGAAAAGTCGTCAGCTGGTACAAAACAGTTCTGAGTGTTGATCGCCTGCGAGGCAGCGCGCATCACCTTTCTTGCATCAGCTGACGACTTTTCCACCCATAAACCTGCAGCTGACTGTGTTTATCATTAATCTTGGCATTAATATTATCATATACCTGAATTTCAAAGTTCGCCATAAAGATTTAATTAGTAATATCGATATTAATAACTTAATGTTAGAAAACGTGCGTGCGGCATTCCCGAGATTCTTTTTTTAATTTGACTAAATATTCAATTTATTATTAATATACATTATTTTATGAGAATACAAATTAATGCATTCGTACATTTCAAAATTACAGGATGATCTGCTCAGAAAATTTATTTTAGTGAAAATAAAAATAAATTTATTCGGCTTCCGATAACAGATCTTCCTCATTCTCATTTTCATCCAACTCATCACTCTCTTGATGCTCAGTGGGTGAAAGATCATTTTTCTCTTTGTCACTCGCATCTAAAAAAAATAATTATTTTTAAAAAATTGATTAATATTATAATAGGATGAAAAGTGAAAAGCACTTGTTTGCGTGCGTTGTTCCAAATCATATACATACATACACAGTTCTTAAAACGTGCTGTACCAGTTCCGATTTCGACAGAGGCGAGAGAGATGCATCAAAATTTTTGTCTGGTAACCGAAATTCGTTATCATTTTCGCTTAGTGAAGGTAGCTACACGAGCATCATAGACGTTTTTTATAGCTTTAAACCCATACATCGTGCAAACAAACTTCTGTATTATGTTAACGACATTATTTATTTTCATCTCTGGTAAATTATTCAAACTTTTTAAATGCTTCAATAACTTCTTTTAGAAGCTCGAATCAAGTTTCTTCCAATGTATTGGGCAAGTGATGAAATGGCTCCGTTCTTAGGTAATAAAACCCTATACCCAAATACTGAAAACTGCTATAGTTATTGAGTTCGAAACGACGATATCCAATCTAGCGTCTCCTAAGAAACCGTGGAAAGATTATCGTGTTCTAGTCACGAGGAGGCGGACACTAAAATGATTTTTCACCTATGAATGAGGACACCAGTGTGGTCATAAATTCAGATACTGACATTCCTATCATCATGCTGGGAAACATGAAAAATGTACCTAATAATGTGAAAATTTGGATAAAAATGGAAATAAGGAAACGTAGAAAATAAAGAACTATTTTTATATCTAAACAATTTGTACTTGGCGACGACTTGTGTAACACATTTTCCGCTTTCCACGGTTTCGCGAAATGTGATCCGTGTGAATCCCGTATTTCCCGTATTTTTCAAGAAAGGAAAAAGAAGACTTTTACTATATTAAGAAAAGATCAAGAGTTTATTGAAGCATTTAAAAGTTTGAATAATTTACCAGAGGAGAACCTAAATAATGTCGTTAACATAATAGAGAAGTGTTGCACGATGTATGTGTTTAAAGCTATAAAAAACGTTAATGATGCTCGTGTAGCTACGTCACAAAAATTTTGATGCATCTCTCTCGCCTCCGTTGAAATCGGAACTTGTACAGCACGTTTTAAGAACTGTGTATGTATGTATACGATTTGGAACAACGCACACAAACAAGTGCCATCTACATTAGATCCTTTGGTTATGGGTGACAGCTTGAGGAAAACAAATTTAACTTGCAAATGGTTTAATGTAGATCAATTACCTCCATAAGTGGAAATGATTATCTGAGATGCCGAAAATACTGAAGGTATTATATCATTTGTGCTTTTCACTTTTCATCCTATTATGATCTTAATCAATTTTTTATAAATAATTATTTTTTTTAGATGCAAGTGACAAAGAGAAAAATGATCTTTCACCCACTGAGCATCAAGAGAGTGATGAGTTGGATGAAAACGAGAATGAGGAAAATCTATTATCGGACGCCGAATAAATTTATTTTTATTTTCACTAAACTAAATAAATTTTCTGAGCAGATCATCCTGTATAATTTTGAAATGTATGAATGTATTAATCTGTATTCTCATAAAGTAATGTATATTAATAATAAATCAAATATTTAATCAAATTAAAAAAAGAAACTCGGGAGTGCCGCACGCACGTTGTCTAACATTAAGTATTCAATATCGATATTACTAATTAAATCTTTATGGCGAACTTTCAAATTCGGGTATATGATAATATTTATACTAAGATTAACTATACACACAGTCAGCTGCAAGTAGGTGGGTGGATAAGTTGTCAGCTGATGCAAGAAAGGTGATGCGCGCTGCCTCGCAGGTGATCAACACTTAGCACTGTTCTGTACCAGCTGACGACTTTTTCACCCACATACTTGCAGCTAACTATGTTTTTCGTGAATCTCAGTGTAAAAATTATCTTAGACCCAAATTTTAAAGTTCGCCGAATAATTTAAATTTTTCATGTTTTTGGACCTGTTTGATCGATCAGCTGACGGTAAATCCACCGCTCCCCGTCCAGCTGACTATGTCCTACTTTCATTATATAACATAATCTTCCCCTCGTATAAGTTTCAGCGTTCGCCGGATAGTTTTTTTTTCTCAATTTTGTTTACGTGTTTTCAACCCTTTGACAGCCACCCCCACCGCTACCCAACCAGCTGACGGTCCATTCATTGCTAACTTATATAAGAACAATCCATTTTTCATATTTTCAAAGTTCGCCGGATAGTCAGTCATTTTATACACGGGCTCCCGGCCTATAACTTTTGTTATTTTTCAGTAAAACTGATTACTGTAAATGAATAGTTATTTACATTACTAAATGCGAAAATTTACTTTTAGGTGTGAGGTGATTTTTGAATAGTCGAGGCGAAGCCGAAACCTTTCAAAAAAGACCGAAAACCTAAAAGAGCTTTCGCATCGTGTAATGTATTATATTTTTTCTACTACCGAAAGATATTATGGGATTTAATAATTTAAAACTAATTATTTTATGAAATTATTTGATGTTTTTAATAAATGTTATAGTTTAGGAGGCTGGCTGTGAAAATTGTTTCCATGTCAATAAAACAATTACTATCTGTCATCGAGGTTATGTTAAACATTTTAATTTCTGGTGAAATAAACAAATATGTTTGGTGGCGATGAAAATGGGATACAGCAGTCATTATTGCTTGTACCTCGCTTACCCCAAGAAATCCAAAGCAAGGTATATGCAAATTTATGAAGCGTTAAAATGTGTTTTTTTTTTCTGTCCTGGCCACAAAAGTTCTACTTTTGTAGCTAGCAATACCTTATAGTCGGGAATCAAGCTTCTCAAAAGACGGTCCTAAAATGTCGAAGATATAGTATTGAAAAAATATGTACCTACATTATCTGAAATGACCTTGCGCATCTAAATCCAGAGGGCGCCATTCTGTCCGCGATTGCAAAAAATCGTAAAAAAATATTTTCCGAAAATTTTTGTATCACTAAAAATTGATTAATTTTATATTCCCACCTCATTTACAGGGTTATTTTTTAATATTTCTTAATAATTTTCAAACTAATGGAAAGCTTATTCTTTCTAGGATGCCTGAAGAGTACACGGAAAATTTCAGCATCGAGACATTTTAAAAACTATTATAGATAGATGCATAATTCTATGATATGAATACTGCGGAATAGAATGGAGGAGTTTTTAGTGAAAGAATCATCTGCATTGTTTTATCGTATGTAATATCACTAGTGCTTAAAATTTTATCGAAAATTTTTTCGAAAGCGTGTTGCCTGGTAATATAAAGAGTGCAAATTGGCAGTTTATTATCTGATTAAATCCCGACCGCTTTAGCGGGAGGGATTTAATCTTTGATAATAAACTGCCAATTTGCACGAGTTATATTAACTAGGGGCGACTTAGCTTGAGAAAAAATTTTTAGATAAAATTTAAAGCACGAGTGGTATTTGTGGAGAATATTTCACGAATAAATAATTCATTAAGTATATCTTCAATATTATGTTCAGTAATTAATTGCCTTCAGACGTTTCCTTGTTGCTTTTTAGAGATTACTCACTCACCTTTATCTTCAATTTCATCATTTACGTCACATAAAAATGCATTTCCAAAGCAACTCATCTAATAAAAAACAAAGTAGGTTTAAATTATGACAATCAAGAAAAACAATATACCTTAAACCATAGGTACTGTAACTTATAAGACTAGTCATCACAACAAAGCACACTTCGACCAATCACATTACCGGTGAAATCACATAAATTGCATATTACCAATCTATCCCTTTTACGTTCTAAGGCTGCCGGCTCAGATGATATGGTACCGCCATCTAGTAACGCTAGCTTAACTTAGTTATTAGCCTAGTAAACAGTGAATTGAATTATTATATTAAAGTGTTTATTAATATATATTTATGTATTTAATCCTTGTTTCTAATTTGAGAAGTTTGATAGTTAAGTTAAGATTTACTTGTTTAAGTAGAGAGACTTTAAGTGCAACGAATTATAATGTATATAGTGATACTGCAGAGTTTTGATTTTCCAAATAAGTGTTAGCTGCTTTGTAATGATTGATGAATTACCATAAGTAAGTACCTACATTTGAGTATTTATCATGAAATAACTGATTTGTCCGCTTCGTAGATATTCATATTTAATTTTAGTTGGGAAAATTATTTTGTAATTATGTTAGGTATTAAGCCATTGAAAGCTGTGTACCTATAACTTGTCCCGAACCTATATAAGTTCCACACAGCATTGGCTTTTTAGGTTATTAATACAGTACTACAATTTACAATTTACGTTAACAATTAGTAATAAGCTAGAGAAGATATTTATAGATAACATTTAAAAGCACGATTTGTCCTATTTGCCGAAGACATATCACGACACAAAACGTCAAAAAATTTTCGCAATATTTCCCGCTGCAGCGACCTAAAAAATTAGAGCGATAAATTTTGCATGTTGGTCCTGTCAAAAGCAGATCTAGCTTGAATTACCACTAATAATGACGTTTGATTGGTGCAATGTTGTGAAAAAACGGGCTCTCATTGGCTATAGCCTTAATGAGTGAAATAATCGTTTTAAAAGATAGGACTATTTTTGTACAGCGCTCCGTTATTTCCGCCATCGTTTTGGCTTACACGTCCGCGTGCTGTGGCCGATCGGTAACTTGCTGACAATATACTGTGATTACAAAAAATTTACAATGCGTATTACTTATACATAAATATTATCATTTGTCATTATGAAAAAAAAAACGAAGGTATTTAAAGATTAGTTTACTAGAGAACCAAAAATTATTATATTTTAACTTAAAATATTGATTAATTGAATTGAATCTGCGGTAGGTTCTTGATGAAACATATTAAATAAAATTAAGAAATTTAAACACTTGGTATTTTGTTTCACTGGTTTTTATTCAGATTTTTCTGACATATGTTTCGGTCTCACGACCATTATCAAAGAGTCTTAATAACAGAGTTATTAAGACTCTTTGATAATGGTCGTGAGACCGAAACATATGTCAGAAAAATCTGAATAAAAACCAGTGGAACAAAATACCAAGTGTTTAAATTTCTTAATTTTATTTAAAATATTGATTAGAGACAAAAAAACGTACAGCTAATTAAATGAACTTAAATTTACTTTTTGTACTTAAGAAATAACAATACAAAAATAATAATAATAAAATATACATACATTATACTTAAACTAAATTAACAGCTAATACATTTACCCTCACAGTAGCAATCTATTATGTATTCTAACCCAGCTTTGCTACAACTGCAGTTTCCGGTACATTTTTTAAATTTACATTTAAAATATACATTTTGAGGACGAAAATTTATAGTCATTAATTTAGGAATAAGTACATTATTTTTCAAATCCCAACCACAAGTAAAATTGAAAAGTTTTAAAAACCCCCGATCAATGTATCTATCTATCTAATCGTACCAGTTTCATATGACCGAATCAAAATGAGGCCTAAATCATGTTCGGCTGCCATAATTGTCTGCATATTTTAAATTTTACTTCAATCGGACAATTTCTAGAGAAGTTCAACACGGCGAATTCAAGATGGCGACCAAACATCAAAATCTAGTAGGCCTATAACCTTCTCGATTAAATACTCTTTCAAATAAAAAAAACCGCTGCCCAAGGAATCACTACTTCCACATCCAGATTCTCTATCCAAGTCACTCACAACGAAAAAACTTTGTATGTGGAAATAATTGTTTATGGAACTTTAATAATATAATATTTGAAATCCTCTACCCCAAAAACCCATAAAACGATACCTCACATCGGTAGTGGGATGGGGGTGGTGATAGGGGGGTGGTAGTGGGAGTGGATGAAGTAAAAAAATATTTTGAGGTTTCTGGTTCTTGTACATACACTAAATCACAATTTTTTTTCATCCCCTTTCATAAGGGGGTGGGGGTGGTAATGGGGGTGGCTAATGCCAAAAATTTTTTCGAGACCCTAGGTTCTCTTGTATATACTAAATACCAATTTTATCGACTCTCACCTGCTTGATTTACCCATTTACCCCAAATTTACCCCAATTTACCCCCCCAACCCTTCGTCGGATCGACATGAAAATATAATCTAGTTCCATATCTCGTTAAAGTACATACGTGTACCAAATTTCAAGTCAATATCTTAAATGGTTTCAGAGTAAACGTGCGCAGAAAAAAAAGTTACAAACAGACCGACAGACAGACAGACAGACAGACCGACAGACAGACAGACAGACAGACAGACAGACAGACAGACACACAGACACACAGACAGACAGACAGACAGACAGACGGACAGACAGACAGACAGACAGACAGACAGACAGACAGAAAGACAGACAGACAGACAGACAGACAGACAGACAGACAGACAGACAGACAGACAGACAGACAGACAGACAGACAGACAGACAGACAGACAGACAGACAGACAGACAGACAGACAGACAGACAGACAGACAGACAGACAGACAGACAGACAGACAGACAGACAGACAGACAGACAGACAGACAGACAGACAGACAGACAGACAGACAGACAGACAGACAGACAGACAGACAGACAGACAGACAGACAGACAGACAGACAGACAGACAGACAGACAGACAGACAGACAGACAGACAGACAGACAGACAGACAGACAGACAGACAGACATACCGACTGGCAGACAGACAGAAAATTTTTTTTTTCGCTCAAACTTAAAATCTCGACGTTTCATGACATTTTAAGCCTATTTGAATAATAAAAATTTTTTAAAATTTTTTTGTCGTTACTATACTTCCACTGGATGTGGAAGTAAAACTATATCAAAATCGGATCACCCGTTGAAGAGATATGAAGCCACAGACAGACAGACAAACATACAAACATACGCGTCAAACTTATAATACCCTCTTTTGGGGTGAAGGTTTGGAGAGGTAAATTGGGATAAATGGGGGTAAATAGATAAATTAAGCAGGTAAGAGTTCATAAAATTGTTATGTAGTATTTACAAGAGAAGCTATAACATAATTAGCATTAGCCACCCCCATTACCACCCCCACTCCATTAAATGTGAAAAATGTGATTTAGTGTGTGTACAAAAATCAAAAACCTCAGAATATTTTTTTACTTCATTCTTTGCTCGGTGTTTGTCGAATATTTTACATGAATTTATAAACAACACAGTTACTGTATACGCTACTCATGAGATTTTTGTTATTTTATTATACTACACCTCAGGGTCTAAGCAGGTAGTCAACAAGCCTAAAGAGAGCGAGGCAATGCGAGACATACATGTACACTGTATATCTATCAAAAGACGCCCACGGATCACAACGCGTGCTGCACAAAAAAAATCGTATCGTTTACAACAGTAAAGCAATGCAGATAATTCTTTCACTAAAAACTGCTCCATTCTATTCTACAGATTTCATGTCATAGAAGCATGCACCTATCTATAATAGTTTTAAAAATGTCTGGATGTTGAAATTTATCGTGCATTCTTTGGGCTCGCTTTGTTTAAACAATTTCTGTAGCATTTGTTACCAACAATTTTGAGAATTATTTAGCAGCACCTGAATCTAGAAAGAATAAGCTTTCCCTTGGTTTGAGAATCATTAAGAAATGTTAAAAAATAATCCTGTAAATGCGGTGGGAACATAAAATTAATCAATTTTCAGTGACACAAAAATTTTCAGAAAAAAAATTTTTACGCTTTTTTGCAATAGGACAGAATGGCGCCCTCTGGATTCAGATCCGCAAGGTCATTTCGGATAATGTATTATTTTTTTTAAAACTATATGATCGAATTAGTGGCTCCTGATTCCTGACTATTAGCAATCAGGTAGCTCGAATGTTTACTTTCTTTATCGCGCGTGTTGCTAGGATTGCAAAGGTCATTTATACAGACGGTAATAGAAAGAACAACTTATATTATTCTCGCTGCAATGGGGTATTTTCCATTTTTTTAAATTCAGTTCAATTTAAACCAAAACGATAATTTCTTAAATAAAAATAAAAAATAAGAATACGCCCGTCTAGACACAGATTTCAAATTATTTTATTTGGCGGGAAATAATTTAACCAATAATAGACAACTTTCGCTTAGACTGTAACTATCTTATATGAATGCCAAACTGTGTATTTACTTTACATTATTTTATCTATAACACATCTATTTTGCTCAATATCTTGAAAGTCAATAAATATTATGTACATGTATTTAGAAGGAATTAAAAGGTATTTATGTTTGTTATTATTTAGAAGTTATCTTAAAAATGTAAACAAAACTCACGGCGAGGATTATGTGGCAACATTATATAAAAACGGCTCTCCACCTCTTCCAGCTTTGCTTGCCTGATATCAGTTGTCACTTCTTGTCACAATACAAGTGAAGGAGACATACTGGTTAGATTTATTTGTTGTTTGTTTATGTGGCGTTTGAATTTGTTTTTTATATTTTATCAATAAACTATTAAGATAGAATTGAATTTTGTGAAAGGGGATTCATCTTTGCCTAAAGTTGATTATGACATGATAGATTCTTTCTAAAATTTGGATATTTTGTGAGCAATCAACACAAAGTTAGAACACATCTGTCATTTGACTAGCCGTTGACATTGTTGCCAATTGCCATATATTGCTAAATATGTTTTTATAAATCTAATCGGCATTAAAAATTATTTAAAATATTTAATAATTCACGCCCATTATTTTTACTTCACAAAATTAAATTTCGTAGATGAATATATTAACATGAATTTAATAAATAAGCTTTATACTCCTGTTTTCTTCAATTATCTTTGCTAGAACTACGGAAAAAATTTCAGTTTGGCAACACCACACTGTTTTTAATAAAACCATTCTATCAACAAATTAACACAGACTACCTGCGTCATTGGCATATTACCTACGTCACAAGTTTAAAACGATTTTTGTGCCACTCGTTGTAAGTCTTGTTTTCTTAAAAAATTGATAATTATTTTCGCGGAAATCTGTATTGGAAGGCTTGTTTATACATATTCTATAATAGGTATTTTTTTTTTTTTTTTTTTTATGCGGCATCGACAGCTTAGGTCATTAGCCGCCTGGACGTAGATAATATATATTGACACAATACAAGTTACAGGTACAGAAATAAATATAAATTAGGTAGGTATACTAAGGTCTATCATATTTTGTAAAATAGGTTAGCTTTTCTTATAAATTCTAATACGCGGTCTATGTATAAGCTGTTATTACCTAAGCATTCTACTAATGATCTTGGCATGTGTAAATTTTGCCTAACATTTTCTAAGTCGTTGCAGTCAAGGAGCAGATGTTTGACTGTGATGACAGTTCCACAGGTAGGACATTGAGGTGGTCTTTCACCTCTTAACAAATGGAATGAGCTTATATGAGTGTGACCAATTCGAAGACGAGTGAGCACTACCTGCTCTCTCCTTGTCAGCTTTCTAGGGGGTATCCATTTGTTTACTGTTTGTTTCACTACCCGAAGTTTACTTATTGTGGTGTCCCACTCTGCCTGCCACGCATTAATAGTCTTGGAGGTAAAAGCATGCCTCAGGCAGAGACGAACCCACGGGGGGTTATGGGGGGGTACGCTCCCCCCCCAATGTTGATTGAGTTGGGAAAATCACCAAAAATGTAAAAAAATCTTTATTGGGTATAATTGCAAAAAAACGAATAATGAGTTGATAAAAATTAAATGATACTGTCACTATGACCATTTTTTTATAAATAATTTTAATTGATATTATTTATGACTAGATGTGACTGCTGTGAGAGCCACAGAATAGTCGACGGACAACGCACAACGCCGACGGGCCTACGCGACGGGCCAACAAAATAAACTCGTCAACTCGCGGAAATTCGACGTTCGACCCAGTAGACGGCACGGCCAGAGCATACAATTCTCAAAGACTGTCTTACATTAGAAATATTAGAATATTACTCCTTTTTGCCTTTATCAATACAATGCTTTGTCCTAGCTATAAAGTCGTTTGTTGTTGGTTTATACTGAGTATCACTAATATCAGTTACCAACCTCTCAACGAGAGATAATAATAATAACAAATTGTTGTCGGTCAGAAATTGTTAAAATATTAAATTCTTAGAGGACACTGAATCAGAATCTGGGACTATTAAAGGGGTCTACAGACGATCCAGCTGCTGGGACCCGACATTGTTGGTACGCTTTGAAGATAATTGGAATTCCAGCGGACCAGTTAACTTTTACGAATGAGTTCAAAGCATGCCGACAAGGCTGGCTCCCTGCCGCTGGATCGTATGTAGACCCCTTAATGCTACCTATTGCGTATCACAATGTGAAGTGGGAAGTGGCCGGTAGCCGTACTAGCGCGGACGTTCACGAGCTTGCGCCCCGACTTGCGCGTAATCGTATTGTATAGTGTATTCCACAAATATTTCATCGATACAAAAAAGCTCGCAAAAAAGCATAAAGGATGCCGACCGCTTCTAGTTAGTGTACCGCCCGCCGGTCCAATTTGACAACGCTAGTCCACGTTGACCACCAACCTATCATAATTCCGGTAGAGAAAATTTAAACCAATTATATTCAGTGGGAGTGGCCTACATTTTCGTTCGGAAATATGTGACCATTTTTTTGTGATGATAATAAAGAAGCCGAACACTTTTATGGCCTTTTATGTAAATAGACTGAAATTGATACAGGTCGGTACCCTTTACGTTTTTTTGCGAACTTTTTTATATCGCTGGATTAAGGGGTCTACACACGATCCAGCGGCAGGGACCCAGCCATGTCGGCATGCTTTGAACTCATTCGTAAAAGTGAACTGGTCCGCTAGAATTCCAATTATCTTCAAAGCGTACCGACAATGTCGGATCCCTGCCGCTGGATCGTGTCTAGACCCTATTATCGTTGGTACAAACTATATCTTGTTTTTCTCCACGGTCATTAAACTATAACGGTTACCTCATCCAGTAGCTTTTAGGAGAGCGCGGGGTCAACTTGGGTCTCGCGCCTACATCATGTAGTTTAGTTAAACTTCTTTTGCATGATATTTGTATCGCTAGGCTACTTATAGATTAAGCCTGAAATAAAAAAAAAACATAAGGAAATATAAGTTGTAAAAAAATGGGCAGTTGGCAAATTAGTTGTAGCTTTCCCCCCCCCAAAAAAATAGCTGGGTTCGTCTCTGGCCTCAGGTCAGTGTTTATTATTGGTATACCGCTGTCGGTATAATGATGTTCTGCTGCCTGACGGGCAGCCATATCAACCTTCTCATTACCATGGATTCCCACATGTCCTGGCGACCAGACAAAAACCACCTGCTTACCGATGTTAGTCATCCAGGCTAGTAATGAATGGACATTTTGGACCTGCGGATCTCGTGAGAAAATATTCTCTATCGCTTGAATGCAGCTCAACGAGTCTGTACAAATTAAAAATTGATCATACACTGACATCTCGCAGTATCTAAGTGCCATCCATATAGCATACAATTCTGCCGTATAAATACTAGCCGTAGGTGGTAGTGTCCAGGAGTAAGTCTCTTCCAAAGCTAGGAAGGCGCAGCCCACTCCATAATCAGTTTTTGAGCCATCAGTATAAACTTTCAGTGCATTTGGATACTCATCTATGACTGCGTGAAACATTTGGAGAAGGATTATGTTGTTTACCTCGCCTTTCTTGTACTTAGTGAGATCTATTCTTACTGACGGTGGTGATAGCTCCCACGGCGCTATCTCACAATTGCCCAGACGTAAGACTTCGGGGAGTTCAATGTCATATTTTTCTAAGAGTTCCTTTGCACGAATCTTCAGTGGCCGTGTGATGGTAGGTCTTCTCTCGTAGATATCATCTAATTCTGTATCAAGAATTATGGAATGGAGAGGGTGATCTGGGAGAGCCCAGATTTTAGTAACGTAATTTAGTAGCAGGCAGTCTCTTCTAAATTTCAGTGGTGGAAACCCCGCTTCTACGTATACTGACTCCATTGGGCTAGTTCTGAAAGCACCACTTGCTAATCTGAGACCCATGCAGTGTATGGAGTCTAAGACTCTAAGTCGGGATCTGCGAGCCGAAGAGTATATATGACAGCAGTAATCTAGTTTTGACAGTGCCAAGGATGAGTATAACTTCAGTAACACCTCTCTATTTGCACCCCAATTGATACTTGAGACAGAGCGTATCAAGTTCAAAACCCTCTTTGTTCTTTTTGCTAAATCAGTTATGTGAGGGCCCCAAGTGAGTTTAGTATCGAAGGTTACACCTAAGATTCGGATTGTATTACTGACTTTTATACGATTATCATTTACATACAACTGAGGTTCGTTGTGAGGCCTTCTTAAGCGACAAAAATGTATACACTCGGTCTTCGACACAGAAAATTTAAAGCCTAGGCGTTCTGCTTTTCCGACTAATCTATTGATATTCTGCTGAATATTCTCCTCTATTTCTTCCATCGATTTGGCCGAATAAAATATTATCAGATCGTCCACGTATATGGAGCCTAATACTGGATGTGTAACTTCAAAGATCAGTTCGTTTACAGCAACAGAAAATAGTGTAACACTCAAAGTGGATCCCTGAGGTACACCGTTCTCCAAAGTAAATGGATTAGATTTGGTATTATTGATTCGAACTTCAAATTGACGGTTACTTAGAAAATTCTTTATAAATAGAGGAAGACGCCCTCGTAAGCCCCACGTGTGTAGTACCTTTAAGATTCCATATCTCCAAGTGGTATCGTAAGCTTTTTCTAGATCAAATGACACTAGAACTGTGTGTTCTCTTTTGGCAAAGCTATTCTGGATGGTATTTTCCAGCAATGCGAGCTGATCGCAGGTAGATCGATGTTTACGGAATCCCATTTGGAGGGGACTTAGAACATGAAGGGTTTCTAAAAGCCACACAAGTCTGTTGTTTATAATCCTTTCTAATAATTTACTCAAGCAGCAAGTTAGAGATATTGGGCGGTAATTCGATGTTAGGTGGGAATCTTTACCTGCCTTTAAGATAGGAATAATAATGGCGTGACGCCACTGATCTGGGTAAATACCTGTTCTCCAGATAAAATTGAACAGTTCTAATATTTTCATTTTAAATTCTCTAGGAAGCTGCTTTATGAACTCGTAAGGTATCCTATCCGGACCTGGAGCTGATTTATTAGCACACGATAGCGCATTTTCAAATTCCAGCATAGTAAATTCCTTATTGTAGTCGAAGGCTTCTTGAGTAACGAAATCGAGTTCTGATTCCAAGCTGTGTTTTAAACGTTGGAAATCGGGATGATAATTTTGAGTACTGCTAGTTTGTTCAAAGTAGCTTCCAAGAATGTCTACAACAGCTTCTATTTCAGAAATAAATTGTCCATCATGCAGTAAAATGGGAGCTGGCGACTGTGTCTTCCTACCTGATATACTCCTCACCTTTTTCCATACTTCAGAAAGAGGTGTATCAATGTTAATGGACTCGACATAGGTTTCCCAAGTTGCCTTCTTACTGGTAAGTATGATACGTCTAGCATATGCTCTAGCTCTTTTAAAAGCGATCATATTTTCCTGGGTAGGGTATCTTTTGAAACGATTTAGTAGTTTCTTCTTTTCTGAAACTGCCCGTTTGACATCATCGTTCCACCATGGAACAGACTTTTTTGCTAGTACTACAGTAGATTGGGGAATTGATTTCTCTGCTGCTTGCAAGATTGACTTTTGAAGTAATTCTACTGAAGTATTAACATCACCTGCTGGTTCTACATATGCAAGGTTTTGTTGAAATTGTTTCCAGTTTGCCCGGTTCAATAACCATTTCTTTGGGCGTTCAATCGCTATAGCATTATCATTAGTTATTGTTATTGGAAAATGATCCGTATACATTTGGTCGCTGATTACAGTCCAAGTGAGCCGGGGAGCTACAGCAGGAGAACACATTGTTAGGTCAATAGATGAAAAATTGCTAGATCTGGAATTTAGGTAAGTATCTTCGTCAGAGTTTAATATAGTTAGATTAAGTTCATCCATCAGTTGCTCTACTCGTCTGCCACTACTGTCAAGTTTATGTGATCCCCAAAGGGGACTGTGTGCATTAAAATCTCCCACTATTAGTACTGGTCCTGGGAGCTGCAACATCAGATTCCTTAAATCATTTAATTCCCAGTTCCGGTTTGGAAGATAGATATTACATACAGTTATTTTTAGCGGATATTTTAACTGGATGGCTACAGCTTGTAAATTTGACTGCAACGGAATGGATTGGTAAGGTATGTTACTTTTGACATATATGGCAACTCCTCCCCTAGCCCGAAAGTCTGGTTCAATAATAGGTATTTTTCAATAAAAAAAAAGAGACTACTTAATATTCAAAACCAAAATGATATTTACAAAACGCCATTAATACCTTTGGTATAGCTCTGAACTATAAGAAATAAAAAAAAATCGAAAACAATTTCAACCGCCTTCAATGAAGGTTACTAAAAATTATGAAATAAATGTTCACTATCACATACCCAGTTAAATGAACCTCATTACCTAATGTCGATATTGAACTCAATAGTGATATTAATTACTAAGGTTTAATTAAATGGCGACACCCACGCGCGACGGTAAAATTTTTTTTTTTTTCAACTTTCTTTCATTCTCTTTAGTTTCAACACACTAAAAGAACATCGTTTTAAATTTTTAAACTTTGTGAAGCCCGTTACACAGAAGACTAAACAATCAGAATGGAAACTGGCGGCATATCCTTTGTACAATTTAACTCTAGAATCGCCTATCTTGTTGGAATAGATATCAGGGGCGTATTTTGTAATGTTGTAGTCAGAGTCGCAATTAGGAGTTTATAATTTAATTTTGCACAAATCTTCAACTTTAATCAAATTTGCAAAATCACTCTTTCTGAATTGTCTAAAAGTTGTCTTGGTTTGACATAATGCTAAACTTGTCATTTTGTTGATTTTTTTAATCTATTTTCAAAATTACAAAGTATGTAACTACTAAATTATTGTACAAATCAGATTTCTTTGTACATCTGGCAACTCTGTATTGAGTACCACATTATTTGTTGTTCTCAATCTACTAAACGTGGCATCGCTGTATTCTATTCCAGGAACATATGGGGATTCGATGCGCGCTTAGAAATACGCGAACCTTCCCCCTCCCTGAAAGATTCCATTCTGATTGTTTAGTCTTCTGTGCCCGTTAACAGATAAGAGAATCCTGAAATGTCCATATGTCAAAGTTCATGTAAATCCCTAGAAATATTGTAAATACCGCAGCGCTATTGGATTCATTTTTTGAATCTTTAATTTTAGAGGTCACAGATTCGTAATCAATTATTCCTATTCTAATACAATTCTGATGAAATTTTACAACGGCGCCTTCGCCAAATTGTCGACAAAAGTCTTTTTTCCAATTTTTTCTCACCTTGCCCTAGTAGCTTGATGAAATTATGGAACCACCACTGAATCATACCTTCCAGTTTGAGAAAAATTTCATGGAAATTGTTTAAGTAAATCTATCAGTAATGATTGCACACATATAAAAAAATAATACATACGTGTCGAATTAGGAACCTCAGTTTTAAAATTTATTTAAAAGAAATGGGAACCCATTTTATTACATTGAAGTGCTGAAAGTTGAAAAATTAGGGCGAATGGGAAATTAATAGGGTGGGTTGCTCTATATAAGGACAGGGTTCCTCGTATAATACAAATTGAACTTCCTTACAGGTAAGTCGCTTAATCGTATACTATACTTCAGACCCCCCCCGTCCTTATATAGAACACTTTGTAGATATTGAAAGTCTGTATAATTTTTCAACAAGCTCTATCTGTTGTAATATCCCTTACTAACATAACAATATTACTTTAGTTTTTGACAAACAAAAGCAGAAAAGTTACATTTCTGTATTACATTAGATTCTTATGAATGACGTACCACGGCCGACTCTAGTAACAGGCCGCGAACAAGGAAAACTGGCAACAATGCATGTGGTGCTTAGTTTCACTAAATTGCCATAGCTGTTTACGGCTGCTTTTGGTCGGCTCTTGTTTTAATTACTGGAAATTCATATTTTTATTTTGTAACAATAGTGTAAGTGTCTTGCTAATTGAAGTGCATTTAGTTTAGATCGTGTGATATCAATTATAGGACGTTACGATAGTTTTAATCGAGTGTATACTGTGCGTGAACCGACTTAACCTAAAATGCCCAGGCATTCTGTCATACCAGGCTGTAAGACAAATAATTATACTTCCACAACAAAAACAGACGGTCCAAAGACCACATTTAGTTTAGTTTAGTTTTTCTAAGGACGATGAATTAAGAGCCTACAGCTATTCCTCGAAAAGATTGGATACCATCAAAACATGCTGTTGTATGCGAAATACATTTTGATCCCGGTGAGATTATTAAATTTGATAAATATCTTGTACCAGGTGGAACATTTAAAATGACTCCTTATAAACCCAAATTAAAAGAAAATACTGTCCCTTTTTTCCAAATTTGCCTAAATTCTTATCTACAAAAAATCAGTCCGTCAACAAGATCCAGAAAGTAGGCGCGAAAATCAAATTCATCAACATGAAATTTTAATCCAAAACTTTGAGAAGTCGGATATTATTGAAAATTATGAGGAATTTATTAACGTTTTATCAAAAAAAAAATAATATCTCTGATAGCTGGAATGTAAACATTTTTACGTCTAAAGTCGTATTTTATACGTTAAATTCTGATGCTGATATTGTTGGTATTGAAAATCAAATTTCAATTAATACTGGCCTAATATAGACGAAGCAGTTAACATTTTATATATCTGAATAGGCATCTCATGCACTATCTAAAAAAATTTCTTGTAATATTTGCCTTTCACATATTGTTGAAAATAAATGGAATTTTACTGGAAATCAATATTGTGATTATCTACAACGTGATGGTCTATCAGTACCCTCGAATAATATGACCGTAATTATATTTCACGTGTACGTCATATTAGAACATATCATTAACAACAATAGTTTAGAGAAGGAGTTCCTACAAATTGAAAATCAAAAAGATTTTCTTATCAATCTAACTTTACATAGTTCAAAGTCAGGTAATTTTTATTTAGATTTTTTAAACACGTGTATATGCGGGAACAATATTGACTATATTTTACGAATTATTTGTTCAATATTTGCTAATGTACTTCTATTTAATTATGTAAAAATGCAGAATAATCGGGCGCTTGAGCAAAGTAGATTGAAATCAAAAGATGTCAATAAAACGAAAAAACGAAAATTAGACACTTTCAAAACAGCAAAGTAGAAACCTATATGTATCAATTCAATTCCATATTCGTATTTTATTCATATCATAAGTAAATATTTGTTCATGTTTTTAAATTTACTTACAGCCTTACAGTCCTGTTATTTTTAATTTACTCATTCCCGAATCATCCTAAATTAGAATATTATGGGATATCTGTATTATTTTATTACTCCCTTTATAATATAAAAATATGATATTTCGTATTATTAAAAAAGGGTTATGTAACTCTTCTCGTTGATTTTGCTGAACAATTAAACATTTTTTTTCTGTGCAAAATTAGGCATAATTCTGTACAAAATATCGTGATGTTTAATTGACCGAGCAGAGATTTAAACTTCGATTGAAGCCTCAATTTATTAAACACATGAATGATTTATAATCTGTATCCTACCTAAACAAACCTATCATATAGAATCATGAATCAAAACGCATTATAAATAAATAAAATACAATTAAAACACGGGCGCCTATTAAATTTAGCTGCTGTAATGCAAACCAACCATCGAACATCGGACTACATCTTTACTTGTGTGCGGTGTTGCCACCTACTACTTCGTGGCCTGTTAACTAGAGTCGGCCGTGGACGTACAATATATTTAAACGTAACATAATTTTACTTCCACATCCAGTGGAAGTATAGTAACGGCAAAAAAATTTTTAAAATTTGTATTGTTCAAATAGGCTTAGAATGTCACGAAAAAAATTTCTGTCTGTCGGTCTGTCTGTCTGTCTGTAACTTTTTTTGTGCGCACGTTTACTCTGGAACCGTTTAAAATATTGACTTGAAATTTGGTACACGTATATACTTTAACGAGATCTGGAACTAGATTATATTTTCATCTTGTTCCGTCGAAGGGTTAGGCGGTAAATTGGGGTAAATTTGGGGTAAATAGGTAAATTAAGCAGGTAAGAGTCCATAAAATTGGTATTTAGTATTTACAAGAGAAGCTAAGGTTTCAAAAAATTTTTTGGCATTAACCACCCCCATTACCACCCACACTCCATTATTAAAGTGGATGTTCCATAAACAGTTATTTCCACATACAAATTTTTTTCGTTGTGAGTAACTTGGATAGAGAATCTGGATGTGGAAGTAGTGATTCCTTGGGCAGCCGTTTTTATACCTGATATTAAAAATATATTTGTAATAATTTCTTATTTAGAAAAAATATTTTATTGCATGTCTACAATTGAAACGTGCAAAAACATTATATTCAGGATATTCATGAGACTACTCAGGAGATTAGAATCAGGAGATCACCCGGCAGCCCTTCTAATGGATTCAATTTTCATTCCTGCACGAAAGGCTGCAGAAGTAGACGCGTGTCTGGTACTATGTGCCGAGAAAACAGAAATACTTTCTGTAGTATAGATCTTATCCAACGTGACAAATTTTGTACTGAAGTCTTATGGTGAGGCATTTTGAACATTATAAAAAGTGTATTTCACCTCTTAAGGGCTCTTAAGGGTTTAGCCATTTCAATGTATTTTTCTAATGTGGTGGCAACGCACAGCTGTGGAAGTTGCATAAAACGTGGAATATCTAATACTGGTTGCGGCTTATTAGGTGATGACGTTTTCATAAAGCAGTCAATAAAAATTTTGAAAGAATCTTTGTATTGCTTAATATTTGATATTTTAAAGTGTTTGAACCCTATGGGATGTAATTGAAGCCATCAGAGTTATTAATTTGCAAGTAAGATCTGCAATATTTATGTGATCTAAAGGAAACAGGTTAATACTATTTGTTGATCCCATGTATTATTATATTTAGAAACAACTGGTTTTATTCTAAATGCACCATCTTTTAATCAAATTGTTCTTATCTTCTATATCGAACAAAATTTTCATTGCTGACCTAATGAAAATTCCGTGTTTAAAAGAGTTCTATATAAGGACCGGGGGTCTGAAGTATAATTGAATATAGATGGGTATTGTAAAATTGATATAACTTGATTCGCAGAATATCGTACTATAATTTTGACCTACTTTTTAGAAATAATAAATACGCTTTGTGTATAATGTTGAAGGTTTAAGTCTAGATTGAGATAAAAAAATACTTCCAAATAAAGATGTAAGTACTTAGCGTGATGTTAACATCGGGTTTAAAATAAATTCACACTTTGTTAAAGTTAATTTAAAAGAATATTATGAAACCACACCTCATGTATTTAACATTTAACGTATGTAAAAATGATGTCAATTGCAAGCTAAGATGGGTACCTACATTAAATTTCAAAATTAGTCAAGCTATACGAAACCAATAACAATGTACAATTATTGTAATTGTGAAAGTGACGAGTTAACTAGCATTTAGTAACCTTACAATATAGGTGTTAAATATTGCTTAAGAATGTTCATGAAACTTGTGTAGGTCAACATTGTATTGTATAACAATAATTGATGTATGTGGTGGTTATTACGTTATTAATAACATTTTTCGATGTTATCGACCTTTGCAAGCGTTCTTCTCTCATCTCTCTTAATATGGGTATAGGCTGGGGACTAGCCACAGTTTTGGTTGGCTTATTTTACTACCTTTGTAAAGCTGTTTTTCGTAGTGCATATGTTCTCTTAATTGGTGAATGGTGAGTCTGACATACGAATAGCGCGACAACGCTCGAAATAAAATTAAATGTAAAAATAACTTTTTTAAAAACAAGCTTTTATTATTTAGGTGTACTAAAACGAAAAAAATAAAAATAAAAAAAATTAATTGTCTTAGAAGATTGTCGCGCGCGAGAAATTCATACAGGCATTAATTTTTTTTGACGCAAAGATTGTAAGTAAGTTTTTAAGTTTTTTTTATTTCTATTCACGCGACAAACTTTTAAGACAATTATTTTTTTTATTTTTAGTTTTTTCGTTTTAGTACAACTAAGTAATAAAAGCTTGTTTTTAAAAAAGTTTTTTTTACATTTAGTTTTGTTTTTAAACTTTTAGCTACGACTTGATTAGTTTTATACCGTGTGTGTAGCCGAACGCTAGGCATCGGGAGTAAAATTACAACATCGCGCGTGCCAGCTGGCTAAAATGAAACAACAGGCTGGAATGCTCCGCTCGACGGAGGAATTTACGGCAACTATGTTGCCATATCTATCGCGCTACGTGGATGTACATGCCTAATGGGAAATTACACGCACGGTATATTCATTGCGTCGTTCCTATCCGATATAAAACTTATAGTTTAAACCGGATCCTTCACCATTTCTTCGAATGCAACGTATGAGCGAATACACTATACGATCAAATTATAGTGTTAAAACTAAAAAATGTTGTCCGCCATCTTGGGGCGTCCGCCATATTGAATTTAGTGTGACGTAATTTTATTTTTGTATTCTTCTCAGCAAACCCTTGATACCCATATCATGGTGGTGTATAAAAATAACTGGTCCGCCATCTTTGGGAGTCCGCCATATTGGATTTAGAATCCGCGGGGACCTATAGGGGATGTAATTAAAAAATAGATTTTTCTCTATTTTCTCAGGAAATATGGCATTTACAAAAAAGTAGTTCAAATAAAAGTTGTTCTGACAAAATTATCTTTAATTTGGTGTTTTTAAATTTAATTTTATAGCACTAATTAAATGAAATACTAGAGGTTTTAACTTCGGAATAATGTCATATGAATCGTTCATTTTTCAATAGTAAATGCAAGAAAAAAGAAGTTTCTATATTATACGAGGGCTTGCTAATTTATAAAGGGTGGATGAGGGGGGAGCATCGAAAAAAAGAAACATTGGAGCTGAGAGAGAATTAAATTTTAAGAAGAAAAGATTCTATGCAACTTTTAATATAATTTTTTTTTTTTTAATTTAGTGTTGGTAATGGCTAGGGAATGCACTCACTCCATTAGCTCAGTGTTGCCGACTATTTATCCATTTATTATTTTTATTATCATTATCATTATTATTTTTTTTGTGTACTGTCCTAAACACACATTTTTCTCCCTAGAGGTAAGCTTACTATTTTGGACTTTTAGTATAAATTTATAGATTTAAGTTATAACTACGAGAAAGTTTGGGATTTTAGCTTGAAAAAGTGGTATTTCAAATGCGTTTTCATCAAATAACTCGAAAGATATTACATTGAGCAAAAACATGCTAGAGACAAATAAGAAAGCTACTAAATTAAGGATGAATTTCGTTGTTTTCCAATTTTTGTAGAGTTAATGGTTTCGGAGATCTGGAAGTCTAAAAGTGGCGTCCGAACGTTTATAAGACGAAGTATTTAGTAGTTTGTAGTTTAGCCAAAAACGCTAATAACCAAAGTGAAAAACTATTAATTAGGTTTTCAGATGATTTTTTTTTCTTATTTTTATAGCATAAAAAACAAAGAAGTTATGACAAAAACAATGTACATTTTCACAGTTTTTTTTAATAAAAACGTCACAATTTTGTTAATGTAAGTAGTCAGTATTTAAAAAAACATATTCTCATATATTGTTTTTCGTTAATATATAGTGTGACCTAGACGATCAAATTTTTTCATCGGCTAAGAGCGCTTGCTTTAGAAAAAAAATTGCATTTTAAACTGTAAGGGGATTTTAGAAAAAATGTAATATTCTTGTTTCTCTGCAAATATCTCAATAAATATTAGTTTAAGAGAAAATATAGTGGACATCAAAAATGAAGCTTATAAACTGAGGACAAATTAATTTTGTTTATATATTTGTTTAGGGTTGATGGTCTCGTAGATATTTAATTGTATAGATGGTATCCGACCATTTTTAGGATGAAGTATTTAGTTTAAAATGTTAAATGTCTTAGAAACTGTGACACTTCCATCAAAAGTTCTAAGAAACAAAATTAAAGGTAATTAATCAATATTTAAAATTATTTTTGTTTGTTTCTACATCACAAAAAATAAAGAAGTTATGGCCGATTCGACATGCGTTTTCACATTTTTGTTAATAAAATGTGGGCATTTTGTTATTTTAATTGCTCAGTAATTAATTTTTCTTTCAAAAATGCTGTTTTTCGTTAATATAAGCTAGATGCTCAATTTATTTTGTCCCTTTAAAACACTTATTTTAGAAAAAGGAAAATGGAGAAAAACCTTTAGGTTCCCGCGGATTCGTAAAACTCCTAAGCTTTTTGTTTTGTGAACTTTGGCCTATTTTAAACTTATAACCAAAGTTTAAAGTCTGCACAAATTTTTTTCGAGTTACAGTCATTTATTTTAAACTTTCCCTGTACTATCCTGCCGAGCTTTGTCCCGCGCGTACCTTGACAGACAACCATTTTCACTAATTATGGCACAAAAATAATAGAATAATATTAAAAAGAATGTTAAATGAAATCAGCTTTAAAATTGATGTCGTTACCTCTCGGGTTAATATACAGTATCGGAAAGTGTTCGATTTGGTACGGCAAAGCCGTACCAAAGCAACAGCAAGCGAGAGCGAAGCAAGCAATGACGTACATTAAGGGGCGTGTCACCACGGCTGGCGGAAGAGGTGGGTACGGTGGGTAGTACTACCCACCTGAAAAATCTGTAGGTGGGGAGTTACCCACCTGAAAACTTATTATTCTACACTATTAAAATGTTTTTTTAAGAATTCATCTGCACTACCCACCTGAATTGATCACGTTTCGCCGGCCCTGCGTGTCACACTTTGCTTCTGCTAGGGTACTGGTAGACGCCTTTATTGTGGGCGGTTGGTTAAGTCGTTGAAACTATACAATCCCAAAAGCAAAACTTTTCGATTCTGTATCTTTACCAGACTGCTTCGAATAACACGAAACAAAACGCTCATACTTTTTAAAATATTTTTTGCACGACCGGTTCTACTAAATTATGAAAACTATTTGGTATTCATTAGCGAAGGTAAAGCAAGGTACGGTAAAGTAAGCCTTTTTGTCCTTGGCTTTTCGCCTGTCGTCAACAACGATGTTAAACCGTTGGTAAAACCAAAGTTGCACAACCTGCAAGTTGATGTATCCAATAATTGCTATGCGTTAGTCAAATTATTATTTTTTAAATTAGTGGTTAATTCTTTGCGAGATTTTTTGTTATAAATAATTTAGCAACAGCGGTGGAGTGGCATTATTGGAGATTGAAATAAAGGTAAAAAGTAAAAAAACTCAATTTATTATTCAGCTGGTAGCAAAAAATTCTTTTATGTTTTATTATAGTACTATTGTGAGCTAATTGGCTCTCTGCTACAATTTGGTGATATAGGAACGCACCAAGAATTTTATTATAACATAATTATAAAACCACTTTATAAAAACTTTATCTTCCACTTGTAAAGGTTCCCGATAGAACTTCAAGTAACTATGAGAGTATTTTTATTTTGTAACGATTACATAAATATTGGTTACAGAGCTATTACAAACTTTATGGGTTACTCCTTGTTATATTACCAGATGATATAAACGTTCTTACAAATAATTATAAAGCTGCTAAGCTTACAAAGGTAACAGTTCTTGTTGAGTACTTTTGTACAGAAATTTTATTAAAGTGTTTTAATGGACTCCAGTGAGTGCATAAAAAATTTTTATACAGTCGAAATTTCGCCGGTGCAGCATTTTACCTACGGTATTTTTATTTATAAAACTGCAATTAGAAATCGCTTAACACGGAAAATACTTCAGTTGATCTACCGATCCCGTCAGCTAACGTATTTAAAGAGCATCAGAATAATCAGGATGATGTCATCGTAGAAAGGAATGAAAGGTAGTGGAAAATATTCTGGAACCGCTTGACTTTATTGGCAATATTGAAATTATCTAAATTTTCACGTAAAAACCAGACTAGGGAGTTATGATACATATATAATTACCTCCAATCTAACCAAAGAGCTGTAAGGTTTTATAATAGATGCGTAATGTTCCATAAGAGAATCCACTGTACTACTATGTGAGCTTCTTGGTTGTTTAATGCCTGGATAAGAAATTGAACTGTTCTCTAAAGTAAACCTGTTTCTATAAATTAAAAATGTTTGAGGTTGTATAGTAACTGCATACCAAGACGAATTGTTTTGTAGCAAAACCTGCAGCAGTCTTTTTACAATAAAAGAGAACATGTTACTGTGTAATAGCTGTATAGCGAATTGTTCTGCAGTATAACATGTAGTAGTTTTACATTGTATAAGAATTTTGTCGCTATATAATAACTAGTTACTTAAACCTATAGAATAACAAGTTTCAGTATTTATACTACAGAAAGTTGGAATAACTATAATTACCGCCTATAAAATACAATTATTCTTAAAGACACTTCGCAATAATTTCTACACAACTAAGACAGCAGTGTAACAGCTGTTATAAAACAAATAGTTTTGTAAAAGCTTTTTTTTCAATTGAACCTAGAAATTGCCAATAATTTCTTATAAAACCATTGTCCATTGTTAGTAATATAAAAGCTGTATCACTTCCACAAAGGCCAACATATTTTTCAAAGATGTAAGATTTTAGATGTGCCATCCATCTTGAGAAAAAATCACATCTGAGAATTAATATTATATTAGGACATATTAAACTATTTCACATGTCCTTTTAATTGCGTATTATGATTTAAATAATTAATTTATCGAAATTAGTAACAGTTTTGTTTATACAGGAGTAAATATTTTGAGGAACATTTTTTCCATAGATATATTATTTCATGAGATATCATAGCATACATCGACAGTAAAATTTAAACCGCAAATTAATTGTAGCTTTAGTAATCTCATAAAAATTGAAATTTAAATGTACACGTATTGAGTCACGAAACAGGAGACAATAGATATATTTCTGGATTTTTTAAGTTCATGTGTACAACTGTTATGAAACGAGAAAGCTCTTTAAACTATTCTACCAAGAACAGTTATACAGAAAAAGTGCTTTATAACTGATGCACTAAGCTATAAAAGCGCTTTTTTTTATATAGAGGAGTGTAAACGAATTTCTATTTGGCTCTTCGCATCTCTATAAGAACTTCTTAAGATACTTTATAGATGCTGTGAGAATGTTACTAAGGAGCGCTAAATAGTTGTATAATTATTGTTTTTGGGGCCTTTAAACGATAAAGGAACTTTATAAGACTACGCCCACTCTGGGTATATAATGGTTGTATAGGTATTCGGGAACGTTCTCAGACCTTAATTAAAAAGCTTTTATTCTTACACAATGGTAATATAGATGTTCATATATAGCTATTATAGAATAATCAATGTTAGTTAGGTAATATTTGCAAAACCTGTTTAATGTCGAAGAACGTGGAAATCTAGTAGCAACTGATTGCACTACCGGGCCATCAATCAGCAAAGAAGAAATCGTAAACTCACATTCGATCAAAAACTCTAATCTTAAAAAGATTCAATCCATCCTTTACCTTTATTTCTTCTCACTATACTTGGTGTCTATTTAGAAAGATAAAAATTTTCCCTCTTTCCTATACTTAGCCCTGCAAGTTCTAACATTTTATCGACATAGCCTTAGAGAAAAAACCTCATATTCTCTACACTCATTAAAATATGCCCCCTATATTAACAGATTTTGTTAAATATAAACATTTCAGTGCAAAAAGTTAATTAATTTGATGGAATAAAAATATAACGCAGTAAATAATAAAAAATAGTAAGAACATCTAATGTTCAGTTAATAATATTAGTTATCTGAATATAAAACTGATTAAATATTTCGATATGAAAATTTGCATATTTTCCAAATAATATTATATATGTTAACGCTCTCTTATTCAGAATGTAGATTTCATACTTATTTGAAAATCTGTATTTTCCTAATTACCCCTTACATAATACAATATTTTTCGAAATATTTCAAATTATTGTTTACAGGCTATCGAGATAATTAAGAAATTTGCTGAATTTCACGTCTCTTTTGATTGGAGAAAGTGATTCGGATGTGTTAATCATTTATGTATTATCTTTTATTACAAAGTGTGATATTTTATTTGCGTGCGAAACCTATTCTTGTATTCGTATATTGGGACACAGTAGGTTTCTTTATTAACATAATACTCTTTTGTGTGCAAGCTATAACAAAAATGTAAATGAGTATTTTAAAAATAACATGTTTTAATAAAGTATCTAAAATATTATCACTGTTGGAATGTGATTTGCTGTAACCAAATGAGTTATACTCACGTATGATTCGTTTCATTAAGTGACCTGTACATGATGACAGTCGACTGAATCATGGAAAAAGGACAAACATATATAACTTAATTATTTGAGAAATTTCATACATAAAGTGGATGTGTGCTTATATTGAATCTTATTCTAAACAGATTGGCATAAAAACACACTTTGGAATCTGATCCACCAAGTCTGGACCCAACATATGGATTTTGTAAAGATACGAATGCAAAATGGTTAGTATTAACAACTTTACTTGAAAACAGAAGTTAGTACCTCCTGACATTCTGTATTTGATAAAATGCTCTTGTACCAATACCAGCCCGTGCTAAACCTAAAGATGCGGTTGTAAAAGTGCAGCTTTACCTTGTATGATATTTTGCCCATATTAGACGAATGGTTACTGTTACAATAACTTAACACCTGCTGTAAAGTGATGGTAAAGCACCGGAAGAAGAAGAGCCTTATGAAGAAGACAGTTACAGTTAATATATTTTTTTATAAATTTTTTAACGCTACCTAACTTACCTGTAAAATATTATTTCAAATAGACCTTCCGATATCTCTAACATATTTTAAATATTCGAATTCAAAATTATATTTCTTTTATTTTAACAAAATTTTCAAAACTATACAAAAATATAGGTATTCCGCCACTTTTAACATTTTTTTGTATTATATTTGAACCCATTCTATTTGTCAGGAGTATATTTTATACTCATTTAAGCAGAATTTTTTACATAACAGAAACAATATGTCAACACTTTGGATGAACTTTTACACTTCCTCCTTTATCTAAACTGTATCTTTGATTGTTGATGATTTTGAAATGCACCGATGTTGCAATTCAGCAATTCAAATTTTTTCATTTTATACATAAATAAACTTTTTTTATGAAATCAAATATTTGTATATTATGTTTTTGTTCTGTTTCAACTACTCAATGACCGACGTAATGATACGCCACTGTTTCTTGAGAAATCTTTGGAGATGATATTTTTAACGTTTTCTTTTATTATAACCGCTGAATTGTTGCAAAAAGAGATATTTAAATTGTTAAGTTAGTACCAAATCAACATAAAATTAAACTATATCTCATAGTAATTTTGCAGCAATAATGAATTCATTATTATGCATATTTTGCATACATAATTATTTAAATTTCACATCATCTACACATCTTCCTATAGAATAAATTAAATTAGTATTTTTGGTAAAATAATACTCACCAGTTTTAAATACGCATTTGCGATAGTTAACGAACCCTTTTCGTTCCACTTGCTCATGTAACCATGCACAACCAGCTTCAATGGCTTTGTGAAATCAAATTTCGAATTTTGCAGAGATTTTCCATTGTCGCAGTATATGATTTCCGGGTGGGAAAAGTTTAGGTTTCTGGTAAACAAGAAAAATTTAGTGTCAAGTGCCCTCGGATCCTCTGGTATCTTTTGAAGAGGAGAATTTCTGTGAGGCAGATAAAAACATCCAACTATGTCTGAAAAAGAGAAAATACGATAAATGGAAATGTCCACCCTTCCTGTCGTTGGTATATATTAATTAGAAACTTTCGTATTTTTTGTCATTAGAATTTATATAAAAAATATATTATGCCAAATATCAGCCCTTGAATCGCAATATTAAATTTGTAACAGATAATTATAGTTATTAAGGTACCAAGGGTGTTATAAGGATAATAACGCACCGAGGTCGGCAGTGTACAATCCCGAGGGCCTTAGGCCCGAGGGAATGTACGTCGACCGAGGGCGTCATTATCCTATAACACCAGTGGTGCCTTTAACGTTTAATGTCCTGCAAGTCTGTTATTTAATTCGAATTCTTTTTTTTTGACATTTACGATTTATTAATTTGACATCTATTATGTTCAGAACGATTTGATTTAAAAGAGAGTAAAAATCATAATTGTTTGTAAACGCCGCCGTTGCATAGCAACGCATTTTGTTTGTCAATAACGCTATCATAATTTGCTTGTTTTGGGATGTATTATAATTTTATAATGCCCTAGGGCGTTATAGATATTCATAACGCCCTAGGGCGTTATTTTTCATTTAATGTATCTCAAAATAGGGTGGTTATTGTAAAATAACAGACTTGTAGGACATTAAAGTTGTAATAATATCACAGGCCCAAAAAAGTGATCTGTACTCTGACCATACCTATCCCTTGTATTTTGAGCCGCTGAACACGAATATAATCTTAGTTTTTCCCCAGCACGTTAGGTTTTTGTGGATTCTAATATTGTTACACAACTCATTTAATCAGACTCCAAAAGTGATTCAACTTTAAAACTTCACCCTATAGTCCGGTCGAATTATCACGAATAGTATTAAAATGTGGCAAAAATATATAACCACGATTTTATTGTTTTAAGTTGATGGGTTGGACATCCAAAAAAAGCCCTTATAGTTTGCCAACTGATGTCATACCGGATAAAGGGGGTGGGGGGTCGTAAAGTTGAAAAGTCGGTTTTTCGCGTTTAAATAGAGGGCTAATAATCTGAGAGGAACGTTCAAATGGGAAAGTTATAGGTATTAAAAAACCTATAAAATGAGCCCCCGAACATTAAGATAGCTTTATTAGGTCAGGAGTAAATTCAAAAAATTTTTAATTTCACCAATATTTTAGAAAAAAATTTGAAATTTTACTAAAGTATGTGCTATATAGGAGGGAACATCTGATAAAAATTTCAAATCGATATCTGCATTATTTTTTGATTTATTAAATATTTTTGAAAAAAAAGGGTCTTCGAAAAATGGCTATAAGTATTTAATTTTCTGTCAGATTTTGCTATGAGAAGAAAAATTCTATTCTTCGAGAGTTGTTCAATATTTACAATTTTTTTCTATTTGATCATTATCCAGAAAAAAGTGGTGAAAATTTTATTTGAAAAAATAGAAAATTTTTTTTGCATAAAAAAATCCAATTAAAGTTAAATATCTTTTGAATGGAATGCAGTGTCGAAAAATCATGTCTACCATTTTGAAGAGCTGTTTTTTTGGTTCACCTCAAAAAAAACACTGCATTCCATTCAAAAGAAATTTAACTTTCATTGGATTTTTTTATGCAAAATAATTTTCTATTTTTTCAAATTAAATTTTCACCACTTTTTTCTGAATAATGACCATATAGAAAAAATTTGTAAATATTGAACAACTCTTGAATAATATAATTTTTCTTCTTATAGCAAAATCTGACAGAAAATGAAGAACTTATATCCATTTTTTTTTCAAAAAAATTGAATATATCATGGTCATGGAAAAATGAATCACATACTTTTTTTCATAAGCAAAACTTAGCAAAAAATCAATGAAAATGCACAAGGCCGGTTTCTCGCACAAAACAAGTTTGGATTCACCTAGCGACTCGTAATTTGATTGGGGATTACAATAACCCAAAGACGTAGAAGCCCTTATTGTCAGTGAATAATTCAAATCACGCCTTGAGAGAGCGTCGTTGATGATCTAAGGTAGTGCAGCCTTGACTCATTACTCGTCTATCGAAGCATATCTTATCTCGAACCCGCCTGGGAGTGGAAGAATGGGGCAGAACGCGACTGGCGCCCTTCTAATTATAAATTGGTGTCGTGTCAATTTGACGCCTGGTAGTGTGTTCTTCTACAATCCCATAACCTCAGCATCACATAACCGCATAACTCTGAAGATCCAACGGAAATCATGGAAATATTAAGTAGTGGAATTTGTGTCATTGTGACATTAGGATCTCGAAATTAAGCACCCTATGGTGTCATGGCTCTTCAACAGAAATCCTTCTATCCTCATAACCCCATAACACTAAGGTTGAATCCTTAGGGAAAAATAGGAGGCTCTCGATTGGGGAATCAATTAGATTGTGCCCCCAGAATCTTATTACCTTGTTATCAAGTAAGCCTATAGCGCTCCAGCAACAAACCCTTCAACTGCATAACCCAGTGACCTCGTAGACCTATAATAACTCATAACTCTGGGAATATAACAAAATAATGTGAAGAATCTGAATAGGGGAATTCATGAGATTGTGTTCTCGAAATATTGAAATCGAGTAGCCTGTGATCTCTTACCTCTTGAACAGCAAGACTTTTAGCCGTATAACCCCGTGATTCTGGGAATTCAATAAAAGCAAATTAGAGAACCTTAATTCAGGATTCAATGAGAATATAACTTTGGAAGTGGAGTGTCTTTTCAGGTAATTTCTGTTTAGGTGACTTCATTTGATCTCTTGCTTTTGCAACTTTTTTATCTTACGATATGAAAGAAGGTGGGATGAGCATATGATGGCAGAATGTTGTTGGATATTGAAGAGAGAATATGTGATGTAGAGCAAGTAGTATTAACGAAATCCGTTACAGAGGTCGTTCGAAGATATAATGTTTCATTGGTATTTTATATTTTTATGTCTAGCGCCCACGAAACCTATTTTAAGACAAATTTCTAACTCTTAATTTGAGACTCTTTGACCTTGAAAAAATCTAAAATTTCGCCTGCGGCTCATGTTGCAATATCGTAGCACCGCCTGTAAATAAAAGAACGCAAATATTTCATTTACCTAAAAGCGCGTCAATCCTTAATCCGGCTCTGGCATGAACTGGAAAATTTTGAATTTTTATATTCAATTGTTTAGCATGATTTATTTGAGATACTTGTTTCCTCAACCCTTTTTAGCTGAATTCTAGGTATGCTACTGAAGGGCACATGTACGTATTTGCACGATCGTGCTCAAAAGGCTTGGCGCGGCCGTGGTAACAATGGACCTCTCCTCTTGACAATTAGCTGAAGGTTAAAACATTTTCGAGAAGAAGCAGGGGCGGATTTAGCAATAGGCATAGTAGGCACGTGCCTAGAGCGGCAGCAAGATGAGGGCGGCAAAATTCAGGTCGGGAATATAAAAAAACTATAACGATTGCAGCAGGAGCACAGAAAAGATAAACTATACAGAAGCGAAAACTGTAAGGCTCATGATATAGGACCGAATTTGAGGGCGCATGCAGGGCCGTACCCAGCTTTGGCGAGCCCCGGGCAAAGTAAATCTTCCGGGCCCCCTTATTTTGGAAATGATTAAAAAAAATGGAAGCAAGTAGCGAAGTAGCAACCTGCAACTGTGCGTGAGGAAGCTGGCAAGGGTGGTTTCAGGGGGGGGCAGTAGGGGCAATTGCCCCCCCCCCCCCCCGAGAAAAGTGTTTGTTACGTTTTCAAGGCGATACATTTTTTTCCGCATGAGGTGGGGGAAAAAAATTTGTCATGAGCCGAAATTTTCGAAAAAAAATTTTTTTTGGAGTTTTATTTGCACCCCCCCCCCCCCCCATGAGGCGATAAAATTTTTTGTAGATTTCGAGGCGAGCGAAAATATTTTTTTACATTTTTAATAGCATTCTCTGTATGAGGTGAACATTTTTTTTTTGGATTTTCATTTGCACCCCATGAGGCGAAAAAATTTTGTTTTTTGATTTCTAAAATTTTTTGTAGATGTTAGTGCCCCTCCCCCCCAGTAACCTTTCTGGATCCGCCCTTGGAAGCTGGGCGCATATGGTACTACATGCACGGCGCAGGACGGCAAGAGAGAGATTACCTCATCCCTGCAGTGTTAGAAATTACACGATAATTATCGTTTTTATACGATAAATGCAGCTGCTACACGATAGATGATTGAAAGCAGGTTATCGTATAAAAAACACGATAATTTTGTTAAGATACGATAAATTTAGTAAAAAACACGATAATTCCGATGAACATAACAAATATTAAAATTTATTACACAAAAATAAACGTCCTAAAAATAAATAAAAATCCTGACAGGGGCCCGTCAGGATTTTTAATTTTTTTTGTAGGCCCGGGCCCCAGGCCAATGGCCCGAGAAAACCGGTCTGCGTACAGCCATGGGCGCATATTCCATATCTGCCATGTTATAACCGCCTGTCAGTGGTGGAAAACTATCGATAGTGTCGATAGTTTTGGACTATCAATAAACTATCGGTTTTATGGTTCGATTTTGTATTTTTTATATTATGACCTGGCGACAATATAATTTCGTTTACGAATAAAACAGAACAGTATAATATACCAACGGGGCGCGTTGGTAACCCTAGCTGTTGGTGTAACTGTAACTGTTAGTTTGGTAGCTCTGGCGATTACTACTTGGTTGTTGTTGTTAAATAATGTTATAATGTTAAACTTTGAGGTTATTTGGGGGGTAAAATCCAAAACGATTGCGTCCTCGTAAATTTTACTCGAAAAAAAAAGTATATTAAGCTTGTGGCGCCCCCTGGGGTACGGCGCCCTCGTGCGGAGCAGGGCCACGCCCCCCTCAAAGGCCCTGAACACAAGCCATGTGATTATTGTTTACATTTGCGATTGACTCTTCAGGGGCGGAAAATTTAACCTTGCCTTGGGCGGCACAAAACCCAAATCCGTCCCTGAGAAGAAGCGACCTAAACAAAATATTGCGGCTTCGTTTGGTAATATATACTATTCTGTTCTCTATATATTCTGTTTTTTCTGTTTTATATATTTGTCTGTAGTTTTGTACTTTGTGTTTGTCTGTTTACAATATTTTATTTTATACACCTATTTTGTGACTTGCCAAAAACTGTTTTTGTATCTTAGTATTATTAGGTGCAGATTCATGTCCCTAACACCCTGTGTATGCGTTACATTCCATTTATAAAATATTATAATTAATGCCAAGTGTTAATAATTGAGTACACACATTCTGTACAAAATGTCATCGAGATTTTTTATTAATTTCCTTAAAAACGAGATATTATCGACTCTCAACTGGAGCTGATATCCTGTATGCATATTGCAATTCCTGTGCAATACTGTAAAACAGCTATTATTTGACATGCTGAAGATTTCGCAATGATAAAGTTTGCATGTAAAACATCCACAAACGTAGACAAAATAAATGAACAGTTTCATTTCCGTCAACGTTGTATTTGGCAACTTCCATGTCATTAGAGCATTATAAAAAGATTGTATTCAATGAAATATTTTGTAAAGCGTAACATAATAATAGGGAAATTACAAATTACAATTAAACAGAATATATCAAGAAGTCGGCGGAATGTGAAAACAATACAAATATTTTTCAGAGAACATTCACTGCACAATGCAAAATTATTTACTACTGTTTAATCCGAAAGTTTATAATATTCGATATACACTATCGGCAAGTCCTGGATTAGGTATGTATTGTTTCAACGACTTAACCGACCGCATAAAACAATTATTTTTCCGCTTAACTCGCTCTAACTCAAAATTGGGCCTATAATAGAATACACTTAGGTTTTGACTTGGAAGTTGATGCCGATTAGTTTGCAGAAAACAGTCCTTAAACATTTAAACAGAAGTCAACCAAAGTCGGTGCAATCTAAACTTTTGGAGAGGGGTGCAGGTGTTAAGGAACTGTTTTTGCAAATATTTTGAAAACTACGAATTTGAAAGTTATGAAATTACCTTGAATTTGAGCGAATATGGTTAAATACTCACCGAGATATGGTTTTTTTTAGGATTTAGTATTTTTTCATCTTCTCTAAGAATACAATTTAATTAAGATTATTTCACTCATTAACGCGATAGCCAATAAGAGCCCGTTTTTGACAACATTGCACCAATCAAATATCATTATTAGTGGTAAACTAACCTAGATCGGCATTTGACAGTATCAACACGAAAAAATTATCGCTCTAATTTTTTTGTATCGACGCGTCGACAAACATTGCGATAATTTTTTGACATATATATCATGTTGTTTTCCGCAAATAGGTTCACTCTTGCTTTTACATTATTATACTCTTCGCAAATACGGTAACGAAGAGTATATTGTATTTGATCGGCACATTTCTAAAACCGTAAATATCGCTCGCAGACAAAAAATTTTCGTATCATTGTGTTAGTGAACGAATTCTGAACAACTTTCAAAATGTCCGTTTGTCCGTCCGTCACGTTTCTTGTAAGCACGATAACTCAAGAAAGAAAAATCCGATTGTATTGAAATTTGGACAGTAAGTTAGTGTTAGCTAGATGAAGAACCCTATTGTTTTTTAACAAAATCGATCGGTAAATAAAAATGTTATTAATGATTTAAATTTGAAAAAAAAAATTTTTGATTTTTATGTTTTTGTAATTGAATAGACATTTGGTGGAATGATTTATCATTTTAATATCTAAATATTTATATATTTTACATATATATATTTAATAATGTAATATACATTAGCTCGTATCTTATAATGTAAAAATTTATATTTTTTACGTGTAAGGTTGTGATGTAGTTCTTACGCTTTTAATTGAAATTGACTCGGAATCCAAGGGTCCCGGGTTCGAAACCCAAATGGGATTTGGTATGTTTTTTTAATTTTTACTTTATTTTACACTGAGTCTTTTACCAACTAAGTTCGTACTATAAAATTAAAAATGTCTAAAACTAACATAATTTACAAAAAACTGCGAAGAGTATCCTATAGAATGTATAACAATTATATAAAAAGTTCAGTGAACAGGCGAAGAGTACGTTTTTAGCTTGTTTTATCTATACATTTTTCTATAACTTATTGCTGATTGTTAACGTAAATTGTATTATTGTATAATATACGTAGTAATATAATATAAACATCAGAGCTGGGTAGTACTCGAGTAAATTGTACTCATAATTGTAGTACTGAGTACCCAAAATACTCAGTACCAGGTACTCATGAGTACTTTTATTTTAACGGTACTCGGTACTCGAAAATTTCGCGTACTTTACATTATTGAGTACTCAGTACTTCTGATGCTCATAATTGACGAGTACCGAGTACGAGTACCGACGCGCGACACAAACAAATCTTATCTTGTTTTTACTTCCACGTCCAGTGGAAGTATAGTAACGACAAAAAAAATTTAAAAATTTTTTATTGTTCATATAGGCTTAGAATGTAATGAAACGTCGAGATTTTAAGTTTGAGTGAAAAAAATTTCTGTCTGTCGGTCTGTCTGTCTGTCTGTCGGCCTGTCGTCTGTCTGTAACTTCTCCCCCTCTCAGGGGGTGGCACTTAAAAATATATATATATATATATATATATATATATATATATATATATATATACATATATATATATATAGAGATATGCATGGTCATATACAGGCCCGTTTCATACACTGAGCGGTTGTAGTGCAGCCCGATTTGACGCTGTCAAGCCCGGTATCGGGCTCATCAACGTATCCCTGTGTATATCATCACTAAATGGCCACAAATCATGTTAGCTTCCTTCCTACAAAATTTTGAGGTGGGCTTCAAAAAGTCATATTTTCATGTTCCGAGATACACTTTTAGTTCAGCACTACTCAGTCAGGCGGCGCTGTTCCTGTATATCCAAGACACTTATACAACTGATACTTAGCGCACGTTATAAAGCCCGATATTTGGCATCGTTGTAATGGCTCGATAACGTTCGATTCTTATTTCCTCTCAAATACTTTCTTCGTGAAGTCACAATCGATGAATGAAAGCTCTTTATTCAAATCAATTTTTTAACCTCGCAAGTATTGTATCATGTTCGAACAATTTTTCTAAATTCAAAAATTTATATGCCTACTCAGAATTATAAAATACATGGTACAGTGTTATGAAAGAAGAATAGTTGTTAGCATCTCAAACATCTTAAAATGTGTTTTGAATTGTAATACAGAAATTCAAATAAAGGGATAAAAGATATATCATAAGAGAAAGAATTTAGAATAAGAACAAAATATAAAATACATTGTCTTTGTTTATTGTTGTACTAAATTGATGTTTCTATGTCCCTAAATTAGGATTGTGTTTTTTTCATTCAGTATTCAATAATACTATACTTAATTTTTATAATTTTGGTGCTAAAATTTTCATGGAGAAATATCGGGACATACATACAATAGATACAATGATTATTATTATGCAGAATGATGTTTTACGTATTATAAGGATAAATAGGTATTGTCCATAATGACTACAAGCTCTCCACATAGTGGAGTGGACGTATAATACAGGTAAACATTTTTTTTTTAAACAGGCTTAGAATGTCACGAAAGGTCGATATTTTAAGTTTCAGCAAAAAAAATCTCTGTAATTTTTTTTTGTGCGCACGATTACTCTGGAACCGTCTCGTCTCGTTCATGATGTTAACTCAAAATTTGTATTATAATGAGATCTGGAAATAGATTATGTTTTGATCTTATTCCGTTGAAGTTCGACATTTTTTTTTGCTGTAAAAGGCTTGGATAGGAAAATCTAGATGTGGAAGTAGTGATTTTTTAGGCAGCGGTTTTTTTTTTATTAATGAACACATATGTTTTTATGATGGTTATTTGAGATTATATTTGTAGTCGGTCTCTCTGCATGGTGGGTCTGACAACATCATGCACCTACTTTGATTGCATTGGATTCGGAGTGACGCACACTGGCAAAAATAATTAAAAAAACTGGACAAAAGTTTAAAATACAATAATCACATGACAACATGAAATCGACCCTGATAGGTTAGAGAAAAGACCGACAAACGCAACCAATAGAAAAAAATACCTTAGCTGTCTCATACCGCTTCTGATAGTCACTCCAAAGTTCGACTTGTTGAGTGACAAATGTATATTATTTAATCGGAGACAGTGGACGATTATTTTTCAGACTATGCTTTTCAGTTTTTTGTGTTTTGTAAATTAATTATTTTCAATGGATGTTTTTCCTGGTGGTAAGCAAAGACCTTATACTATGTAATATTTGTTAAATACGTATTTCTTTTCTTTGTAAATAAGGTTTAGAGATGCCTGTTCAAAAATAATAATTTTTAATAGTTATTTAAATTTATATAGTGTTATTCTTTCGCATTCCACCAGATTCTAGTAGCTAAGGCTAGACTCCGCCTAAAATAAAGTCATATTATTATTATTATTATATTATTATGATTACGGCTATTTTAACACAAAAACTAAATTAAAATTACATTTTTACCTAATACGTAATTAATCAAGACCAAAAGAAAAGTAATTTACACACTTACAAGTTTTCTCCAGGTTTTGACTTATTTTCGTCTGTGTGTGACGTCTAGAAAAATCTGCAAAAGTTTCAAACCCGCACATAAACAATTGCAAAAGTTATAAACTAATAAAGATTGGAAAAATAACGAGTTCCGTTTTTTGCAAATAACTCGAGAACTATTAATATTTAAGAAATTTTAAAGAAAGATTCTTAAAGAGGAAGAAATTTCCAATAAAAAGGTTCCGACTCCGAAACTCTACATCTATTATTAATATTTTTAATTTAATGTTGAAAATAGAGCTCCGCGCAGCGAACACTAATCCGTTACGATGCTCTGAAAGCATCCGTAATAAGTAAAAATATTTTTTTATGTTATTAAATATTAATTTAAAAATTTATAAAAATTATGGTATTATTTAAACATTCAAAGGAACAATATCCCGTTGGAAAAAAAAATTTCACCAATTTTTCATAAAATGAGCCTATTAACAAATTTTTTTTTTAGAGTTTGCGTTTATATTTTAAGTCGGATAATTATTAAACAAAAGTCACTATAATTATTTCGCTTCGTGGCGACCTTATGTCAACTACACTTAATGGGATTATGACATTGCGATGTTTTTAATCGTTATAGTCTATTAGTTATTAATTATTTAACCTAACAAAAAAATAAAAAATAAAATAGAGAGGTCGAAAATTTTTTTTATTTATTATTACTGTTTTTATATTCGAAAATACTATTAGTCCAGTCAATGAAAGAGTTGTAGAGAACATTGAGGAGGCGAGAATTTTTTTATTTAGGAATGTGTTGGGGGTAGTTAGGAGGTAAACACACTAAAAGTCTCGCCCCTGGCCCCGTCGCTTAAGGGGTAGAGGGGGATGGAAAGGTGATTTATGCAAAATTAAACGTAATTAAATTTCCCACAAAAATGTTTATATTAATTTTCTTCCTATGTGTTGTAGTTTATGAGATATTCGCCAACGAAAATCGATAATTAATAACAAAAAATCAATTACGTACTTTGAATATTTCTATCAAAGTGGTTTACCGTGGTCTGCTAATAAATCATAGTCACAAAAGAATTTTTATTTTACAACACTGGACGTATTTACTAACGTAATATTTTGTCGAAATCTATACATTTCCTTAAATATACAATGTGACTCAGTTAAAATGAAGATACCCTTATAACTTTTTCATTTTGTTTCCGATTTGAATCAAATTTTATTCAAGTATAGAACAAGTTAGGATCTACTTATGACCAGAAAATTATTCACCTACGGTACCAAAATATGAGGAAAAACATTAAAAATCATATTGATTTCACGTAGCCACCACAAATTGCGGAAACTGAGGATCCCCTTTGCCAGATGAGCTTATGTATGAGAAATCCCCCATCAATAACCAAACCATATTTTGGTGTATGTACGTTTGTGGCGCCGATCGGATGCATTTTTAGAATGTCTAACATTCAAAATGTTTTATTTTTTCAGCATATTTTCGTAAACTATAACAAATAGGAAGAAAATGAATTTCTTAAAAATTGTTTTTAATTGTTTATAATAACTTTTTTCTTTTTTCATTATTTAAACAAATTATTAAGAAAAAAAATTATTCTTATATTTATTATTTGCAATTCTTCACAAGGTGGAAAACAGAATTTTTTGTTGTTGTTAATTTATTTGTTTATTTAATAAACAATTTGTTATTAGCAATCGCCGAATGTGTTTATATTTTTTTTAGATAAAAAAATTAACAAAAACAACTGTAGGTATATATAAACATGAAAATATTTTTGTGAATAATAATTTAAAAATTGAGAAAACACTCTTATCAAGTATGCCGTGGAAATTGACAAAAGTTAGACTCAAAACATTAATTTTGTTTGCATAACCAAAGCGTTCTGTCCGAAATGTCCATTTTATTTAATACAAGTTCTAGTCAAAACATGGCCTATTGCTATTCTTGTTTTATTATATGTAGGTAAATATACCTACATATTTAGATAAAAAAAGGTATATTTTAATCACAGTTAGAAAACACTGGGAAAAGAGCAGAGCGTTTGCTCTAAACAACTTTATGACAGCATCAAGAAAGATGATTATGGAATTCTTTCTGCCGCGATTTTATTATTTTAATTTGTTTCGGTGTGGTAACAAGTGCAATGAGAAGTTCTGAACTAAATCTAAGCATTGCTTCAAAAAATATAAACCATGTCAATATTAGAATTTTCTGCTATTTTTCTTATTATCTCCGATCTTAGTAATCGCAAAAAATAAAAAGACAAATTTTGAATAAAAAAATAAACAAAAAAATTTTCTGATAATTTGTTAACTTGCAAGAAAATAAAAACCATTAAAAATTACTATCTATATATAATTTAAGAAATATAGTGTAATAATGTATAAATCTATAACGAAAGTGAGTGAAACTATATCTTTTATTGCTTTATTTTTCGAGTTGTTTACAAAATAATGAAGTTAAAAATATCACGTGTCTGTCTATTCAAAAAATAAAGAAATTTCGTGAATTATACGTCATTACCTCTAGGACTGCAGTTTTAGTCATATATTTTTACGGAATTGAAAATTATTTTTTCTGTACAAAAGCATTTCTTATAAACAATGACTTTCATTTCATTTTAAATTTCCAACTGCTCAGTTAATTTGTTGTAATGTATTCTAATGTTTTGATTATTTAATTTTAACGAATTCTAAAATAATTTTGTATGCTTTATTTATACATTTAATTTTCGTCATAGTAATATACCTAGGACTGATAATTTTTTAGTTAGATTTATGGCTAAATACTGTAATATAACTCTATCTTGCTTTAAACAGGCGTTGTGTTGCTTTGTATACCATTGGCAACAGTTCTTTTGGCATTTGAGACGCTTTAATTGTTTTATTGCTCTGTGCAAGAGCACCATGTCACCAGATTTAAGTTAAATGTAGGTAGAAGAATGTAAGAAAAAAGGTACTCTCAACGAGGTACAATGCAACACCACAGGAGGAAGGGAGAAAGAGAGATCACGCGTTTGCCGAAATATAAACAGTGTTCTGACAACATTTAACATAATTGTAATAAAATTTCATGTGTAAATAAAAATTCAACCAATTCAAATTTCATGTCAAAAGGTCTATTTGTTAACTGACAAATGCACAAATTTCTCAGCTAGTAAATTCGCAGAATTTTATTTGGATTATTTATTATAATTTTACGTGGTAAAAGTTTTTATTTTTATGTTTCTATAAGATCATAAAATTATCTAAGACCCGAAAATCGCAAAATGCGGTGACAATATGAAGAAATCAATTTTTATTTAAATGGAAACAACATAAATTTAAAAATCCGTTGTGTCTTGAAAAGTGTTTTCTGGAATCTACAGATGACGTAAGCTTTTTCAGATATTTAATTGCATTTTAAATGACCTACGAAAAAATTTAAAAAATGACGACAGACAAGCGTTTCGCTACCTCATTTTTAATAGTTTGACGACCGGTATAAGTTTAATTAAGTAAAATAAATAAATAAATAAGCGTTCATTGTGCACAAAAGAGTTTACACACAAAAGGAAGAGGTTAGCCTAAACTAGCCATGTACATTAAGAAAACATATGACTGTACTCAGTATTAGTCCACAGTACATCGCTCTTTTTTTTAATGATTAGTAACAGGCTGAATTTTCGTGAGTAGCTTCGTTTTGACGAGACGCCCAACTTTTCTCTCTGCGAAAATTCTCGGTAGTGGTAGCTAACAGCAAAAATTATTTTTTCTATTTTACACGAATTAGACAATTCGACAACCTGTCAAATTAGTTTGGCAATATATTTTTCATTCATTAAACGTTTGTTAAAGAGTTTGTTTTTCGATTGCCTTGGTTAAGATTGGGCGAGTTAATTATAATAAGTTCCGTGTTTGTCCACAACAACATAATTTGATAGGTTGTCGAATTGTCTAATTCGTGTGAAATAGAAAAAATAATTTTTACTATTAGCTACCACTACCGAGAATTTTCGCAGAGAGAAAAGTTGGGCGTCTCGTCACAACGAAGCTACTCACGAAAATTCAGCCTGTTACTAATCATTAAAAAAAGGGCAATGTACTGTGGACTGTATTACATTAAATTGAGAAAACTATTAAACTAAATTTTTATATAATTATAAATAATTATATAAAATAAAATATAAATATTGTATTACTTTGAATAACGATAATTTAACTGTCAATATACCGTTTTTTATTATAACCATTATACTAGAATGCTCTACCGAAAAGGTATGTATAGTGTTTTGCCCTATCTTGCTTAATTTTCAAAATATTGGGGAAAAAGCACATTTTGTTGCAATTATTGTTAGTAACTTTTGAACCCGAAAAGAAAGAAAAGAATACCACACAAATTTCTTTTTAAGAGTGTGACCTACGAAGACTAATTAATGTCGGGCACAAATATTTTATATGCTTGCACTAATAATTACACAGGCACACACACACAAAAAAAAGAAAAGTTCAAACCCAGGAGACCGACATATCATTTCCGAAGGATTTTCGGGCGCTGAACACAATGCCGTAGTCAAAATATATGACAAGGGCAAATTTCGGAGATAATCGCAATTACTTTCACATCCAGTGGAAGTATAGTAACGACAAAAAAATTTTTAAAAATTTTTATTGTTCAAATAGGCTTAAAATATCATGAAACGTCGAGATTTTAAGTTTGAGAGTAACTTTCTTTGTGCGCACGTTTACTCTGGAACCGTTTAAGATATTGACTTGAAATTTGGTACACCGGTGTTCTTTAACGAGTTCTGGAACTAGATTATATTTTCATCTTGTTCCGTCCAAGGGTTGGGGGGTAAATTTGGGGTAAATGGGTAAATCAAGCAGGTAAGAGTTCATAAAATTGGTATTTAGTATATATAAGAGAAGCTAAGCTCCCAAAAAAATTTTTGGCATTAGCCACCCCCATTACCATCCCCACCCCATTATTAAAGGGGATGAAAAAAAATGTGATTTAGATTATGTGCAAGAACCAGAGACCTCAAAATATTTTTTTACTTCATCCACCCCCACTACCACCTCCTATTACCACCCCCACTACCACCTCCTATTACCACCCCCACCCCACTACCCATGTGGGGTGTCATTTTATGGTTTTTTGGGTAGAGGATTTCAAATACTATATTATTAAAGTTTATGGAACTTATTTCCAAATACAAAGTTTTTTCGTTGTGAGTGACTTCGATAGAGAATCTGGATGTGGAAGTAGTGATTCCTTGGGCAGCGATTTTTTAAGGTTAAAACTGGCCAAACATTAAACTTAAAGTGATTTTAACATACATGCCGACCAAGTATATCATTTCCGTAGTATTTTCACGCGCTGAACACGATAAAAATAGTTAAATTTATTTTTGACATTCAGATTTCAATAAAAATCCTTTTTTTGTAGAAAACTGGCCACAAAATAGGTTTAAACAAAGAATCAGGTTTCGTCAATTTTTGGGATACTTATTACCAAAAATTTTAATTTTCTCAGATACCTGAAGGTCAGGGATAAATTTTGGGACCGCTATTGTTTCAGTGTCTCAAAATACTATAGAAATGATATATCTGGCGAAAATTTCGGAAAAAAATCAGTTTATGGCCCATTTTCGGGCCATTTTTCTATAAATAGATTGTATTGTCATAGAAATCTAAAGGTCACCGGTAAATTTTACTAATTTCAACATGTTCAACGGATGAAAATACTACCAATATGATATATCTGGTCAATATATAAGAAAAATCACTTTAAACCTATTTTTTGGCCAGTTTTCTACAACAAAAATGGATTTTTATTGAAATCTGAATGTTAAAAATAAATTTCACTATTTTTATCGTGTTCAGCGCGTGAAAATACTACGGAAATTATATATTCTTGGTCGGCATGTATGTTAAAATAACTTTAAGTTTAATGTTTGGCCAGTTTTAACCTTAAAAAACCGCTGCCCAAGGAACCACTACTTCCACATCCAGATTCTCTATCGAAGTCACTCACAACGAAAAAACTTTGTATTTGGAAATAAGTTACATAAACTTTAATAATATAAAACCCATAAAACGATACCCCACATGGGTAGTGGGGTGGGGGTGGTAATAGGGGGTGGTAGTGGGGGTGGATGAAGTAAAACAATATTTTGAGGTTTCTAGTTATTTTAAATACACTAAATCACATTTTTTTCATCCCCTTTAATAATGGCACCCATTATCTGTGGTAATGGGGGTGGCTAATGCCAAAAATTTTTTTGAGACCTTAGCTTCTCTTATATATGCTAAATACCAATTTTATGAACTCTTACCTGCTTGATTTACCCATTTACCCCAAATTTACCCCATTTTACCCCCCAACCCTTGGACGGAACAAGATGAAAATATAATCTAGTTCCAGAACTCGTTAAAGTACATATATGTACCAAATTTCAAGTCAATATCTTAAACGGTTCCAGAATAAACGTTCGCACAAAAAAGTTACAGACAGACCGACAGACAGAATTTTTTTTTCGCTCAGACTTAAAATCTCGACGTTTTATGACATTTTAAGCCTATTTGAACAAAAAAAAATTTTTTTGTTGTTACTATACTTCCACTGGATGTGGAAGTAATTGCGATTATCTCCGAAATTTGCCCTTAAGTCATATATTTTGACTACGGCATCGTGTTCAGCGCCCGAAAATTCTTCGGAAATGATATGTCGGTCTCCTGAACTTTTTTTTGTGTGCCTGTGTTATTATTATTTTTATTAGTGCAAGCATATAAAATACAATCAATAAAAGAAAATATTAAATTTTTGCTTGCCATACTTAAAAGGAAACTTTGTCCTTTATAGTACGTCGGGTACATGGCTATATAAGCCAAAAAGCTGCAGTTTTTGATTGGGATGTGCCACTTTCTGTGGTCATAGTTGATGCCAAAAGGTAACTTTCCCTATAGGGAGCTACTTTAAAATCCGTGCAGAACACCAAAATGGCGGCCATTAAAGTTGTCCGCCATTAGCCACACTAAATGTTTTTGTATCTCAGCTCCTAATGGTTCGATTTCTATTTTCTTTTTTTTTGTTTGAAAGCTCTTGTAAAGAGGACACTTTTGTTCCTATACATTTATCTTTACACATTAGGGGTTCCCCGCAATTTAAAAAATATATGTTTTTTAATTTTTAAAGAAGTATCCGTTTTTGCACAGTGGGACAAACTGAATCTGAAAACTTATTTCATATAATGCAACTTTCAGTTGATGTTAACTTGGGACAGCCGGTACGTAGTAGAGGTCATTGTAATAGCTTTTTTAAAATTAAGCATATAAGTATAGTGACAGTGAAATAAAATTAAACAAAAAGTTATAAATACTTCAAAGAGAACTTCATGCTTTGTTGTTATTCGATGGCAATCAATTTTTGCTCATATTTTTTGACCCATATACTCGGAAACACAAACTTGCTGTCTCAAGATAAGTACAGTTTCAAAAGAAAAATTGCATCAAGAGATTCTTTTACTATTATACCTAATGTTACTATACTATTAAAACAATTTGTTAAGTAAATGAATGTAAGTTCATTTCTACCCCTTTGCATCTTTTTATTCTAATGTGAATGAGGCAGTACTTTAAAAGTGGAAAACAAAAAATGAGGACAAATTCAAAATATTTAAATACTTATAGGCCTATCAGTTATTAATAATTAATGTATATTTGCATAAAAAAATAAGCTAATATTTTATTAGGTTCTTTTAATATATCTTCACATTCATAACAATGAATAATAAAAAACGTAACTGTTATATTATTTTGGAGTTCAAAGAATGAATATATTTCCTTTATTAGCTGGCCCTCCAATAGCGTCTCTACTGTAAACAGTAATGATAGTGGCGCAGTATAGCATGTACTCCTAACCATATAATATTGTGCTTCGTGACGATGCATGCATCAAAGAAATATATATTATAAAAATATAACTTACTGAGGCCCGATTATATTGGCAACATCGCTGGGACGAAGAACGAACGCTAACTATATTCTTATATACAGCGGGCTTTGAAACGATCAGTAAATATATCCGGGCTCTGAAATATGCCATGTTTATATAATTAAAAGAAAAATAATAATTAGTTACCCCTAGTGGCTTCCTGTTAGAAAAGATGCATAACAATAGCCATATTTAATAAATTTGTTAATTTATACACTCGGGAAATGCCGGGCTTATGAACGACCTATCGATATATCGGGCTACACAATGTACCGTCTATACCTATATATATATATATATATATATATATATATATATATATATATATATATATATATATATATATATATATTTATTGGAGGTGAAATAGAATCGAATTTTAAGAAGAAAAGGTTCTATGCAATTTTTTTCACATAAATTCATAGTTTTTAAGTTATAACAACTTCAAAATTGAGATTTTAGCTTAAAAAAAAAGGTATTTCCAAACGGCTTTCATCAAGTATCTCGAAAAGTATTACTTTATCGAAAAAATGTTACAGACCAATTACAGAAAGTACAAACTGGCAATTAATTATATTTTTTTATTTATTGATGTAGGATTAATAATTTCGGAGATATTTAAGTTTATATTTGGTATCCACGTGTTTCGAAATTACCTTTAAATTTTAAAATGCATTTTTTTCTAAAGCAAGTGCTTTAAGTGAGCAAAAAAATTGGTAGGTAATGCTACCTCTTAACGAAAAACTGTATTTGAGATATTTTTTTAAATTACTGGCTAATTAGAGTAACAAAATGGCGACCTTTTTATATAAAAAATCCATCCGTCCGTCCGTCCGTCACGTTTCTTGTAAGCACGATAACTCGAGAAAGAAAAATCCGATTGTACTGAAATTTGGACAGTAAGTTAGTGTTAGCTAGGGGAGGAACCCTATTGAACAAAATCGATCAGTAAATAAAAATGTTATTAATGATTTAAATTTGAGAATTTTTTTTGATTTTTATGTTTTTGTAATTGAATAGAAATCTGGTGAAATGATATTTCATTTTAATATTTAAGTATTTATACATTTTACAAATATACATTTCATAATGTAATATACAACCGTGGAAATATGATTTTAGCTCGTCTCTTATAATGTAAAAATTTACATTTTTTTTTACTTGTTAGGTGGTGATGTAGTTTTTACTCTTTTGACTCGGAATCGGTTCGAAATCCACATGGGATATGGTATGGTTTTTTTCCTATTTTTATTTTATTTTACACTGAGTCTTTTTCTAAGTTTGTACTATAAAATTAAAACTAACATTAGGTATTTACAAAAAACTGCGAAAAGTATCTTATAAAATGTGTAACGATTATATAAAAAGTTTAGTAAACCGGCGAACAGTACGTTTTTAGCTTGTTTATTATTGCTTCATTGATTAATTGGAATACTGTGTCTTCTGTACATTTTTGCTAAAGCCAAACTGTTAGTCATGCAAAATATTTTGTTTTTCTAATAACGTTATGAATTTTTGTTTAAGATATTTTTCAAATGAATAATAATGAAAACATTTTTTTTTATTTTCAGGTCTCTCAAAAACAGAAGATATTACCGGTTAAAGTGAGGGTTTGCTTCATAGGTAACCGAGGATTTAATGCAGCGCGTAGAATAACTTTAGTATAGTCATAGAAGTGCAATCATTTCTATAAACGGTTATAAACAAAGAATTTTTTTTCTTCAAAAATTAATTCAGGCCCTAGACTACATTTCACTCGCTTATACTAGTACTTCATCTTCAATGATACAAAATTTCCTCTTTATAGACTTTTTCAACGCCGTAATCTCGAATGTGATCTCGAATGAAAATATTCTTATTGTATCCTTATTTTATATTTGGTACAATTTTATGTAATTTAATGGATTCTTCATATTTCGAAATATATGTGTCTAAGTTTTCAAGCCAAGCCAATGGTTAGAAACAACGTTATATGGCGAGAAATGTAAAATATTGTATTTCCGAGAAATTTCGTAAAATGGTGGAAAAGTGCTATTTTTTCCGATTTCCCAATTAGCGCAGTCAAATTAGCTTGAAAACCACTGAAAATTCGGACAAATTTACATAAAGCTCTTTTCACCGGAAATGGGTGTAGGTATATGTACTTAATAATATACTAAAAGTCCCCATATCCGAGCGCAAACCCCGCGTTTTACATGGACTACTGCGGCCGATCTTCACAGTAGATTACTACTTGTTACTTGTGTTTATGGCTCGTAGTTGATTGCTAAATAATGAGTATTTATTAGTATTATACTTAGTATAAATAGTGTGTTAATAAGTGCATTAGATTATATTTACAGCGATCGTTTAAACATTTGTTATTTGTTGTTGTTCCTGGTAAATATTTTTAAGGCAATATGGAAGCTAATACGTGTATCTTATGCAATGTTATGGCTTTTAAAAGATGAGAGTGTATGTGTTAAATCGAAGGACTTGTGACACTAATGAATGCAAGCAAAACGAGAAATGATGATAAGTGGAAACATTTTGAAGGTGTTGAACAAATTTCTGTACATAAAACATGTAGGAAAAACTATGTTAGTGGCATAGTGGCACATTAAATATTAAGAACCAAGAACAACAAAGAAGATCTGTTAAAGCAAAATGTAACATCGAAATTGCTGTGACAATTAAGCTGATTTCGTCTCGAATAGGAAAAATAAGAAACATTTTATTGAACAATGATTGACAATGATTTTAAGAAAATTTGGAATCTCCGTTATACAGGCCGCAGATGATGATAATACAGTAATTGTACCTACTGCTATAACACTGACAGAAACTAATAAAAATGTCGTTGTAGTAGGTGATAATACTGATTAGATCGATACACCATTGTAATAAAAACCTTCATACGCTAAGACCAGGTCAGCATCTAAACCAGATCGATTCACAAATATTTCGAATGTGTAATGTTTGCTAGGCCAAATAAAGGAAGTTTTGCTATTTCTACATGCCATATCTGGTTGTGATTCAATATCTTCTTTTTATAAAAAAAGGTAAAAACGCTGATATAAAACTTGTCCAAAGGAATAAGAATTTGATTAAGCATATTAAAATATTTAACAGACCTGATGAAGATGCAGATAAATTAATTACAGTTTGAGAAATTTTTATAATGCGACTCTATGGTAATAAAAAAGAAAATGTTAAAACTATTGATGAGTTGAGATTTTATACATACAACACCATTACGACACATCACAATATTCATGGAAATTTTGAACTTGCAAGTCTTTCACCCACCAAAGAAGATGCTGCGAAATACCATATAATGTGTGGGGCTGGAAAAAAATTGAAACAGATCTGGTTCCTATTACAACAGTGAGGCCTCCAGCTCCAAATTGCATTATGAATTTAATATTTTGTAGCTGCAAAACTGGTTGTGGATATTCTTGTAGCTAAAAAATCAACTTTGTGTTTTACGGCTTCATGTAAAATCTGCCAAGGAAATTCTTGTTCAAACATGACGATGATGAACTAGAACTGCCTTAAGTTTTGTGGTAAAAGTTTCCTTTTACAGATAATGGCATATTGTTAATGGAATTTTTATCTTTTAGGTCTTCAAGTTGTTGAAAATCCTATATTGTTATTTTTTAATCAAACTAACTAAACATACTTAAACTATTTATTTTTTTAATCTGTAGTCAATTTAATTGTGTTGTTTCGTTTATTATTAAAAAAAAGTATAGCAAACTATGGGTCATTTTACATATATTTCAATTCTAAATAAATTTTCTATCTTGTACAATTTTCAAAAAACTGACCGTTTACGAGAAAACCTCTAAAAACTATATAAGCCAAGATGGCGACTGAATTTTATGAGTGTTCCGGCACCTCAATGTTCGGGGACTTTTAATATGGTAATAACACAGTTCCCTGGAATACACTACCGTCGAGAACAGCTTTATGTAAATTTGCACGAATTGAAATCTTAATTTCACTGTACTAAATTTCGAATCAAATCGCGATCTTCATAATCGAATTCAGCAGATTATCTTACATAAGAATATGACTTCAGTTTGTGTATACTCGCGAGTTATATGGACTGATTTTATTTTATCTAGAGTCTCGATCTCCGACTATTTAAAAATATGGAACGATTCTAGTTCTTAATTCTTATAGCATTTTGTTTTGTTTGTAAAGAAACAGAAGGTCTCGACACAAGGAACTAGTTGCATCAATAATTGTCAACGAAACGAAGTTTTAGAAACTGAAAATCAATTTAAAATTACTTAAAGATTTGGGTCTTTTTTGTGATTGATGAATATTTTCCAATTTTACGTTTCAAAATATTGAGCAATTTATTTTCATTACGTGCGTTTAGATTGTTAATCTATTGTGAAATTGTAAATGTTTGAAAGGCAAAACACTAATTGAAATCCAATATGGGACATGTTTGTAAAAAGAGTAAATAGTAGTGTATAATAAATACCTTGAATGTCAAATCAAGATCAGGTAATAGTAGTACAAGGTGTTCAGCAATTATGATAAATATCATCCTGCATATTTTAGAAAGGCTTAGGATTTCTTGTCAAATAGTTTATACAGAAAATGCCTGTGCAGTTCAAACCTTATATTTTTGTCAAGTACACAAAATTAATAAATTAATTTACTGAAAGAATACATAAGAAATATTATTTTTTAGCAAAATATAAAAATATTTACATATGTAAAAAGTTTTTAATAAGTTATGGAATTCATTATCAGACCATTTTATCTTTAAAACGCCCAGTACAGTACAACAGTTATATGATGTGTGGTATAATTATGTAGACGACGACATGTCCGAAGCTGGAAATAATGATGCTATACTTAAAAATATTAATAAAAGATTATATACTAGTGGCAATATTGGAAATCTTGGGCCGATCCTTATAATAAGATAGAGTGAAATATAAACAGCAAAATAATGTATGTGAAAGAAAGCGATATATTAACATTGATGCCAGGCACTTCAGCATGTTAAGAGTTCCGCCGACGACTAAAAGTAGCTAACGAGAAAAGTGGCAACAGTGTAGGTTAAATCTGTTTCTTTTCAGCATATTATTATTATTATTCAGATAACGAATAGTTATACAAACATCAATGTTTTTCCACCATTTCCACAAATGTAATTGCCTTTTCACTCATTTTACTTTTTGAGTTATTTCACTTCATACTTTTAAAATCCAATTTTGCTTATTAGCAGGCGCGTGCTGGCCCACTGAAATACCGGGAGATTCCCGGTGAGCCCTCACAAAATGCCTCGAAAGGGTCCCAGAGGTCCCGAAAAAAAATTTGTTTTACGATTTTCTGCCCCCCCGCTTATCAATTTTCATTTTCGAGAAAAAAAAATTCCTATTTTCGTTTTCGAAACTTGTTTAAAATAAAAAATTTCCTACCACTGCCTTCGAGAACGACAAATAACACCAGTAATCATGACTCGAAACTGTCTTTTTTCACACGATATGTGCAAAAATCCAAAAAACACAGTTCTGTCGAAAACAGAACTGACACCTTTTATTTGTATATCTTGAAGTACGCTAGCCTATTCAGGTTCATATTGTAATATGTTGCAACCCCTTAAAATTTAAGGTTATGTTGGTTACTAAAAAGTAGTAGTATTTGCACCTACTCGAGAAACCTACCAGAAGTTAGTTCTGGTGACATCTGGAATTATCTAGAGAATGGTGGCGTCATCACAGAAAAATCGAGATCTGTCATTTTTAGGTATAAAAGACCGACCGCATTCTCAGCGAGTAGTTCAGAAGTTCAGAAAGTATAGAAAGTGAGGTTAAGAGTTCAAAGAGAAACAAAGTGATAAACATTGTGATTTTTAGTCAGTAAAGTGTATTTAAATTAACAATAGTATTGTGAAGTATCCAGTAAATATTTAATAAAGTGTGTTAGTGGACAATCTCTTGTTATAATTTTTGGAACCCACGGATTTTGCAAGGGGTAGTTTCCTAAGGGTGGAAACACGTTACAATATGAACCGACCTTTGAGTTTTGAAGTCTTCAAACAACATCACTTTTAAAGAAGTTTTTTAACAATGGTTGATCTGTTTACTTATGAAATTGTTTGTTTTCATTGCAGTCGTAAAAAAAATATTGTAAACAACACGTTTGAAAACATCTTTTCACACTCATTCGACTTGTGGAACTCACCTCGCGTGAAAAGATTTGTTTTCGAAACTGGTTGTTTAAAATGCTATTACTCATACGAAAGAGTGTAACCAATTTTTTTCAATTTTTTATACATAATGTAATCCTGAATTATTATTCTGAAAATAAAAAACCAATAAAGAATAACTATGTTTTTTTCTCTAATGAACAATATAATTTCATCTAAGTTTGAGAAATACTTTGAACTGGAGTTTTTAATTGACAATTAATTTTTGTTTCTAGTCTGAGGACCAAATCTCAAAGCTGAATAAATTAATGAAAAATGATACTTATAACATGTACAAATAAAAATTCAATTAGGGTAGGCGATCCATTTCAAAACACGTGTCTGTTTTGAAAAATTTTATTTGACTCCTGTCAAAAATCTTATTATTTAATTCTGCTAACTCGATAAACTTTTGGCCTATCTTAAGTGGTTTTTTGTGTACACGCATTATATACACATATAGGACTAACATTTAAAAAAATTATGAAACATTAAAATATTTAAGTAAACCTTTTTATAATTTTAACTTAATAGAGAGATTTACGCTGTATATTTACACCAATCATTTGAAAATAAATTTACTTAAAACATCTATTAAATAATACTTACCATAACATACTAACTGTGTATTTCGTTCACGATATTGATCTATTTTCTCTTTAAATCTGTTTTTTAATTTCATGGCTGCCTTCATCGGAAATCTCCTAAATCTTGCATTTTGTAAAATTTGCGCACAAGTCAAAGAAATTACTATCGTCAAGAACACTATACAATTTAAGAGTATCATTTTTGCACTATTAAGTATTACACGAAAATGTTTTTATATGAATAGGAAGTAAAAACATAGTTTTATTCCGTTTTTTATAATAATGTGGATTCTTCTCGCATAAATATCAAACTGAGCGGTTTCATTTCAAACGCCGGTTGAAAAAACGAACTCCTACCACTTTCTCTTTCTCTGGAAAGTATTATTAATGCAACAGCGTGCATATTAACACTGACTGGGAATGTATATATATATCTATATTTATTATTATTTATTTTGTTCTTCTGATGATCTACGATCAGAATTAAAACTAGGCCCCATTCATTAGCATATCACACCGTTCATTTGTTTACAATGTCATTACACAGTGCAAAAAATTTAGTAGTAATAGTAATTATTGCATTTAGTTAATTTAACTAATATTACATGTTCAATTGAATTTTAATACTTTTACGACTTAAAGAAATACATTATTAGAGTGGAAAATGTCTGGAACGAAAATTACAGATTTTTTTTATGTGATTTATAGAAATAAGCATCTATCTATCTAGTTCTACTTTTCAGCAAAATTTAAAAACGTGAAATAATGAAGCCAATAGCTTGAAAGCCTGACGAAAATTCATAAAGGTGGAGGGCCTATAAGGCCGGTTTTCGGCCCATTTTATTTTTGGTCAAAAAATTTCGAAATTATATATATTCAATATCTAATCTATTCCACCAAACGGAACTGCCCCAACCCTAACCCCTCTATGTATCCCCATTAAATTATTAAAGAACCAGGTTTACATTACTACACATGCTTTGATGTTTTTGAACGTGAAAATCATATTTTCCTTGAACAAACTGCACCCTAAGCTCCCATTACTACTAAACAACACCAACATCCCCCAACTCTCACGACAAGCACCCGCCCCCCCACTAACATAAACCTTTATAAGTAAGTAGTCCTTGTAAGTCACTTTCGTCCTATAAGTATTCTGCCAACTCTTTCTAAAATCTTAGAAAAAGTGGTTTCAGAGCACGTAACTACATATCTTAATAATTTTAACATTTTACCTGCTACACAATCTGGTTTTCGTGCTCAATATAGTACTAGTACTGTTCTTTTAAAAGTAACAGACGACATTTTTAAAGAAATTGATGTTAATAATCAATCGCTTAATTCTCCTAGATTACAGTAAGGCTTTTGATACCTTAGATTACTCCACCTTGTGTATCAAATTGAAATATTTTGGTTTTTCTAATACAGTAATTGCTTTTTTTGAAAATTATCTTTCTGCGCGACGTCAACGAGTTATTTTAAAATGTTATCAATATTACTAGAGGTGTCCCGCAAGGTAATATTCTAGGGCCCTTATTGTTTTCCATTTACACAGCAGATTTTAATAAGTTTCTTCAGTACTGTCAGTGCCATCAATATGCTGATGATACACAGTTATACTTTGCTTTTAATTTTCAAAATCTCCCAACAGCTGTATCTAAAATTAATGATGATTTACAAGTTATGTCTGAAGTTTCGTCAGCTCACAGTCTTATATTAAATGAGTCGAAAACTGAATTGTTGGTATTTGGAGGTAGAAAAGAAAGTATTTTAAATGATTCTGATTTTAAGATTAATTTGAATGGCCAGATTTTATCAGCTAGTGACTATTGTAAGAACTTGGGACTGTGGATGTTAATTTTTTACCATTTATTATTTTTATTTATTTGCTTTTATCATGATTAAGTAATTTCAATATATATTTTTTTGTTTCTTTAAAATGCTAAGAATCCTATCATGTAATTCAATACTTCGTCAGTATTAGCTAGAAGAGTAGTTGTTTTGATTGGTTCTCCAATAATGAGTGTTTTAAAGTATTTACCTAACTAGTATATTAGCGTGCCCAGATTAGGGCAACAATATACAGAAAGTAGGTATTTTCATAATAAATAAAAAAGTACGTAAGTTGTGATTTGCATAATCTCTAATCGTGGATGTTAATCTTAGATTCTCTAGACATGTTAATTATTTTGTTCAAAAATCTTATACTAAGCTTAAACTGTTATATATTCATAAAGAAATCCTTAGTACCGATGTAAAATTGAAGTTATGCGATTCTCTTATATTATCATCCTTGACCTACTGTGACATTGTGTATTAGCGTGCCTTACTATGTAAAGATAAAGAAAGTTTGCAAAGGATTCAGAATGCGTGTTTGAGGTTTAGTTATAATTTGCGAATATCTGATCACATTTCTACCAGTTTCTTGGCATTCAAATGGCTCAACCATAGCGAAAGATTTAGTTTACATTTATCTTGCACGATATATAAAATTTTGAAAGATCACAAACCTGAATATTTGGAAGCAAAATTAGTAAAAAATAGTGATTTACATACTTGTTCCACTCATCAACGTGATCAATTTAGTGTTCCTAAACATAGGACAGCCCAGTTTCAGCGTTCTTTTAGTTATAATGCTGTAAAAATGTTTAATGTGTTACCCAATAGTGTTAAGGCCCTCTCTTACAAAAGATCTGATAATTTCGATGAGAGAATAATTGTGTATAATCTATCATGGTATGATCTATGATAATATTATTATTTTTTACTGTTATTTTTTAATGTTATTTATTTATTGTATAGCTTAGTTATTTTGCATGATCTAGATGATTCTTATGTAATATTTTTGTATTTGTATTTTATTTTAAGTTATTCTCTTGAAATATTTTCTGTAAGCGGATGGTCGTATGGAAGAGCATATAATATGAATACCGCCATCTTTCTCTAATTAGTATTTTTCTCTTATGTACCGTTAATCGCAATAAAGACATATTATTATTATTATTATTATTATTATTATTATTATTATTATTATTATTATTATTATTATTATTATTATTATTATTTTTTTTTTTTAATTCTCGACTTTGCCGTCGGTCCTTTATGTTAGTGCGGGCTTTCATTTAGCCAAACATTAACATATTAAGTAACTATTTTTGTTTGTGATGCTGATCAATCAATCTTGAGTGTCTAGGCTTATGTGACTTGCATGAATTTTCTTACTATACTTGTTGTGTCTATTATAATGTTTTTCTGCGCTTCAATGTATACGTCTGGATCTATCTGAAGACGTGCTAGGCTATCGTGGAGTGTTTTAGGAATCAGGCCTGTTGCCGATATTATGATAGGAACAATGTAGACGGAGCTTTGATTCCAGAGTTTTCTTATTTCTTCTGCTAGTGGTTTGTATTTGTCTATTTTTTCATGGTGTTTTTTCTTTAAGTTGTTACTGTTAGGGATAGCGATGTCAATGAGATACGTAGTTTTTGTATCTTTCAGCCTCAGCGTTAAGTCTGGTTTATTGTGTGCTATCGTTCGGTCAGTAGTGATTTCTCTGTTCCAGCACAGTTTAGCGTGTTCATTGTCTAGAACGGGAGAGGGCTGGTATTTATAGAAGGGAGTTCTTTCCTCTATCAGAGCGTATTTTATGGCTATTTCCCTGTGAATTACTTTTGCAGTGTTGTCATGACGGTGAGTATAATCAGTGGGAGCTAGCATGGTACACCCTGTTATTATGTGGTCGATGGTCTCTTGGTTTTGTCCACATTTTCTGCATCTTTCTGATAGGACATTGGGGTCTTTTAAAATGTATTTCATATAGTTTCTGGTCATGACTGTTTGATCCTGAATGTTAATCATATAGCCTTCCGTCTCCGCAAAGATGTTTCCTTTCGTCAGCCATTTGTTAGACGCCGCTTGGTCAACATGAGGCTGATTCATTTGGAAATAGTGCCTTCCATGTAGCTCCTTCGCTGCCCATAGTTCTTTCTTTTGCAGGTCCGTATGAGTATCTTCTTGTACGTTTCTGTTGTTGAGGTTAAGTGGTGTATATTTCATGTCTGCGTGTGTGATTGCCTTATGTAGTTGACTATCTCCTCTTATTATTATTATTATTATTATTATTATTATTATTATTATTATTATTTTACTACATACTCGACATTTAGAGTCGGATGGACAAATCAACTGAGGAAGAGTTCACTTCATCCAGTGGATTTTATAAAGACAAGAATTTACGGACAATGTGGCATGTCTGTAAGATAGATGCTTTCTGCATGATCGCGAAAAGACCATGAGCTAATCCTATTAAATTAAGGTTGGGTTTAAGATGTTTTGTAACAACTCCATCTACAGATACGATTAGTGGTACGATGTTTACTTTATTTAATTTCCATAGGCGTTTGACTTCCATTGCCAGATTCTGGTACTTTCTGTACTTTTCGCGTTCGGTCTTTTCTAGATTATTAGTGAGGGGGACACCGATATCAATTATCCAAGCTTCTTTATTGTCCTTCTCTATTAGTAGGATATCTGGGCGGTTAAAATCCACGGTTTTGTCGGTAATAATTGGTCGGTCCCAATAAAGTACAGTTTGATTCGATTCTAACACAGCTGCTGGTGAATATTTATAATACGGTTCTGGATTTGTTATTATTATTATATTATTATTTTTAGAGATTAATTATTATATTATTATTATTAGAGGACTGTAGGAAAAATAGAAACTGACAGATTCATAGTTGCGATTTCGAGAATAGTACATTGTGTATCTAGTAGTAAAAGCAATACATTCCCGGACGACGATGCAATAATCATCGAAGTGCTTTACAACGAAGACACAAACTATTTTTTCTGAAATCGCAATCAATATTATTATAAATACATAAAGATAAAAAAATATATGCATGTAAAAATAGATATAAAAACAGCCCGGGAAAGCAACTTTTATATATAAAAAACAGTTCGAGAAAGTTAACTCTCCCGACCTAGGTCGGGAAAGTAACTGCTAAATGCTTGTTCAACTCCAGTCCCATCGTATGAAAAAAATGAGTAATAATTTTGTTGCCGAAAACATATAAAGCAAATAATTCGCCTGCACTAATTTGACTACCTTTATCTTTTTGTAGAAAATATCATCACCTATAATCTTTTTTTTGCCCACATTGGTAAATTTGTGAACAATTTCAGGTAAATATCCCTGTCATTAAAGTGTTTTATCAAATATTCTGACCTAATAAGTAAAAATGATTGGGAGATGATCTATTATTTCCTAATTGGTGAAGCGTTGATCACGGCAATTTTAGAATGTGATTAAATGTTTACAGGAAATTAAAAGAAAAGTCGGAACTGGTGACCCCGTAATATACACTGATCACAATTAATAGCTTGTTCAACTCCAGTCCTATTCCTCAGGTTGTACAAATTTTCCAGCATACGTCTATACTTGAGGCAGGGTACGATGGGAATGTTGCAGCTAAAGTGAGTGGTAGTAGGAAATACTTGTCTGGTCGATGACCGATGTCCTGTAAATTTCATCTTCCCCTTGTCGTGTAGAATGCCGACATTATATTAGGGCTATATTCGACTGGGACCACCGTGGGCACGCCCACAGTGGACGAAGTCGAACGCTTTCACAGTCGTATCTTAAAACGTGACCATGTCGACCAACTTCAGACCGCTGATTCGAACGCTTTTTAGCAGTCCGACCGTGGTCCGCCCGCCAGTCGAACGGGACCTAGAGCCACTAAGAGCATGAATAAACAGAATCGATTCCTTACAGGATATCTTTATGCCCCGGAATAAATGCAATGAGTAAAAGAAAAAAAACAAGTTTAGATTCTTCAATAGCAGTACAAGTTAACAAATCAGAATCACATTTTGCAATGAATGTCCTCGCTGTCCAAGTGCACCATAAGCTATGAAATAAATTGTCCTCTCTTGCCGAGTTCTTCACGAAATTACTACCACGGTTCAGTAAGTGTTGCACTTTTATGAAAAAATATTTTAGCGCGTTTCGTTTCATCACTGTTGTAAACTAAAGTTGACTTTTGAAAATATGCAGATGAAGTTCTTACAAACAAATGGACTGGAAATGGCGAATTAGATCGCCGGATTTAACGCCACACAACTTTTTTTATGGAGATGTTTCAAAAGTATATTCTACTGAAAATATTGTATATTTCTTTAGAAACAATAATATCAGCCAGAATTGAATAAGATTCTGGAACTCTAAAGAAATAACTCGATCCTGATTTCCCTAAGGTTCAACGTCAAGCCAGCAATAGTGAATTGGGTGCAATTATATATACTTACAACTGCTCCTGAAAGGGAGGAGCTGGATGCGCCCTACAAAGATGTACACACCTTAATCCACATTATTCCAAACAGGGGAATATCATTTTATGGGTGACAAAATCAGTTCCACTGGAAGATAATTACATGAGACTGTTGGTACATTTGGTATCGATGGACGAAAAGGCTAATTTGGTTCTGCTTAAACAGTACCTATAGAATAGTTAGTACTGTTAGTACTGCATTTCAACAATATCCACGGTGCCTTTACATTTGGCATCACCTCACGATAGATTTTGGAAGCATATTGATTAGGTATATTATGATAAGAACTCGGTGGATATATTCAATTAAACTCAGTAAACTTTACTTGGTGCTGACTATGGTTCAAATCACTAGTTGCTCACGTGCACGTTTCCGTTGAAACTGAAATTATGTCGAATGTAAATACAAAAACGTCCGCACATTACAACTGATGATCCAGTCTTCCAAATTACGTTCAAGGCACATATGAGTGAAGTCAACCCATGAGATGATGAAGACCAAATTTTCTAAAAGAAAATATTACACGAGCAACGGGAACACAAAGCAAAATACGTAAAAATATGAAACACTTGGTATAACTGCTGAAACTCTAACTCAAGGACTAATTAGGAAAACCTGAAAGCTCAAAATGTTAGCACTGCTTTGGAATCGGAAGTGTATAACACACTGACGCGGAGAATTCAAAATATATCAAAGAGTTAAGAATTTGTATCTACAACTCATCAGCATGTTGCCACACTGCCACATGTTGATCACAATAATAGTAAGGACCTTTTCCGAATAGTAAAGATGGATCCACGTAAATTTAATCTCAAAAAGTAGTCATTTAAGGGTCCCAGAGCTTTTCTAAGAACTGATAAGAATCGGATTATTGAGGCTTAGCGCCAATACTGCGAAAAGCTTTCCTGAGGCAGAATATGATTGGCAGCAGAACAACGAACGCTAACTTCAATACCGAAATCAGAAGTGCAAGCTGTTATAAAAAACTATGAACTGACAAAGTATGGCACAAACTGTGTTGTATTCTTGGAGATGAAACACCCAAACGTCTGGCATTTAGTATTCGCGACTGTGTGAATAAAACTCTGCTTTAGTGAAAATCGACAACATTAACTCCTACAAATATAAAGCTTTTCAAAGACAGAGGGAGCTGTGTTCTGTCACCAATCCTCATTAACATCTGTAGTGACCACGTTATGTGATGTATGCTTGGGAACTGGTAGAGTGGCTATACGGTGGAAAGAAGATTTCTAACTTTAAATTTTCAGATGATATCACCTTAGTTGCCTCAAACCAAGATGAGCTCATACACTTACCGAAAAAGCTTAAAAAATGAGCTCTAATTACAGTCTAAGGTTAAATTTAGAAAAAAATTATAAAATTAAACCCAATTACCCAATTTTTTTACCTTTGGGAGTAAAGGATGAAAACTTTTAACACTATAAGTTTACTGTCGCTGTAGATATTGGTTGAACTTTCTATTGTAATCTATAAATTGACTTCCTTCTTGTCAAGTATTATTCAATCCATCACAACAATCCATTTTTTACAAAAAAAAACTTTCAAATACTAATATGAAATTATACGAGATTGCTTCAGTAATACTTAACTTTTAGTAGTTTATTAATATACCTATCACACGACGATGAGTACCCGTTATGTTTACATAACAACAAAATATTTTAAATAACTAAAAGGTCAGCAGCAGTCGCAAAGTTGCATATAACCTAAAACCGAGCCAAATGCTTACATATTTTCTCTGCAAGATTCATTATAGATGTGTAGGTCAGTGACAGTATGTAATATTTTACAGAGATATCTGGCTTATGTGTAGGTGGAAAAAGTGTTTAAGCATAATGCTAACAACTTCTTAAATATCAATTTACATGAAAATGGTCTAACAAAAATTGTTTAGTCTCTCGAAATGGTCATGGTCACAATATATATTTGTGTGGCTTTTTTTGTGGGACCGCTATGATCTTTAACTTTTCCATTTCAAATAGTAGAAATTTTTTTTCGTACACCGTTAACAAAAGCGTATGTCTGTCTACACCAATTTATGTTACAATAATAGCTATTTGTGTATTAAGAGCGCAAAGTGATATATTGTCGTTCTGAGCGAGAAGTTTGACGCGCGACGCATAGCGGAGCGCGGTTATCTCGCGAGAGCTGCAATGTCACTTTGCGCTCGAATTACACACAGGATTTTTTCTACAACCGGTGTTTTTAAAAAAATGTTTGGTAAAAATTAATAATTATTGATAACCTCAAATTTGACAGTTCAGATTTCAAAACGTGAACATCAATTTGCGCTACACATGTTTTTGTAAAAATGTTTGTTACTGGTATTTACTGCAAAATAAAATACAAAATCACGCGCTGGTCACAAAATTGTCGACATCTGTCAAGTACCCTCAATAGATACACTAGATGTTTTTTTATTGTGGTTTCCATGGTAACTAAGTGTTTACTTTGTCGCTCGGCGAGCGACAACGTAAAAAAGCGCTCGCTCATCAGAAAAGTGCAACTTTGCGCTTTCTTTTGGAAGCGCAAAGTTGCACTTTTCGCTCGGTTGTAGAAAAAATATTTTATCGGTTCAGTGGTGTGACTGACGACGGTGGGCTCGTCTTTCCACATAGATGACTCGGGTTCATATTCCAACATCGATTCGATGAAATGCAATGGATGAGCGGATCTGCTAGCGTCACCATGTCCAAGATGTTGGGATAAAAAGTTTGCGGAGTTTCTTAATGCATGCACCTTGAAACAGTTAGACGCTGAAAAGCCGTTTTTAATGCATTTTTTGAAAATCATGAAATATTCCTAGCATTGTACGTTGATGAAGGTCTAATTATGTGTAAGTCTGCAAACGTTCTGAACATATTTTTGGCAGAACTTGAAAAAAGATTCGAAATCACTATTGATACTGCAGAATCTTACGTTGAAGTGAAAAGTAGCCTTGTTTTCAGCTGTTTTAACTCGTCCAGATATGTTTGCTGTCAATTAACTCGGTAATCTTCTTTGTAATCCTAATTTAGGACACTAGACAGCAGTGAAGAGGATACTCAAGTTTCAGGAAAGGAACTTAGAACTATGGTATAAAATTATGTAGATATGATTTAAATTGTGTGGCATATTTCGATGGTAAAAATATAAAACTGTAATTTCCGTGTATCTCCGATGTTAGCATATTAAAAATTCCTACTTCACGACAAAGTTGAGGTTAGAAAATTTTCTAGATGAGAGGTGCCAATGTTACATAATCACTGATAAGACTATCTCTTGGCGTCGTGTCGGTGGTTGGCCTTGGTAGTAGAAATAGGCCGGCGTTAAAGGAATTAAAAACATGGCCTATCATCGTTATCCGGGATTCTGAAAATGATCACAATCCACTGCTAGACAATCGTTCCCAAAAGCTGCAAATAATGTTATTCAACACAATGTCTTGTATTGTATCAGTTTTAGTGCTTATTCTTATCTATACCTCTACCAGATAATCAGGACGATTATTGTAATCAGGACCGGATTAAGGATTGGCGTGCCACTAGGCTAATCATCTTATTCATAACGAAAAAAAAAAAAATTGATGAGCGGGGAGGGAGAGAAATCTAAAAAAACTTTTTAACCGAAACTGATGAACAGGGAGAAGGAAATGGAAAAAAAAATTCTCGAAAACGAAAATTGATTTGCAGGGAGGGAACAAAATATATTTTTTTTAATAAGCAGAGCACAAAGAGCTCGCGACGCCTCTCATGCCCTAGCGCGCGCCCCTTCACGCATTGTCACCCGTAGGCTATAGCTTAGTTAACCTTATGGATAATCCGGCCCTGATTGTAATGAAACTCAATACAAAAAATTTGAATTTAGATGGGGCAACTTATATCATTCAGTCGATTCCCTTCTTTCTAGCCATCGATCCTTAAATATTTCATTGAGGCAGGCTTTTACAAGGACTCCGATATGTGGTGGAACATTACACAGTGTGTCGAAAGCGAAAATACGTTTAATATGTTTTTATCTAGCTAATTTTTTACATCTTCTTGGTATTTTTATAACCTATGAAGTTTCTGTTTAGGATACCTTTTTTCGTTTTATGTGAATAAAAATAATACCTCTGTTCATAATACACTATCATATAATCTCAATATTTTGTTCTTTAGTTAAATTTTCATTATTTTACTTTTCACACTTCAGTTGATTCGAAATGATTCACAGCTTGGCCAAATTGATAACATTATTTCCATTCCTTAATATTTTTTCGTTAAACTTTTATAATTTATAATTAATTTATAATTTTATAATTTATAATTAATTTTTTCAATTCAATTTTTTTCTTAATTTGGACAGTTTTCTCAGCATCCTGCTTGCGAAAATATAAAGCATCAGATAGAGAATGATAATGCAAATTCAATAAATTATGAAAATAAAAATGGCCAGCTACTGAAAGTGACTGTAACCTCCCAACCAAATGCTTGCAAAAATTCGTTAACTTAGTTCATAACCGTGCTTGGTACCGCTGCAATCCTCCGTTTAGTAGATGAAAGAATTTATACTTAACTAGCTGACCCAGCAAACGTTGTTTTGCTATATAAATTATAAATTTTTGTCCAAAAAATAAAAATAAAATTTCTGGATAGAGCTACCCTTATCACCTAGGGGTATAAATCGGTCAAGCCGTTTTGGAGGAGTTCGATAACAAACGCTGTGACACGAGATTTTTATATATTAGATTACCCACCATTATGGGACTTGGACAATTATTTTTTGACGAAAAAAAAAATGAAGTTTGTTACATTGTTGAAACCAGAATAGCATCTCCTTTCGAATGGTATAATAAAAATGAGAATCATAGGAAAGTCTATGTGCCAAAAAAGGCCCTAGACCTTATCCGATCTGCACCTATGCTATATCTTTTCCAAATTTCATCAAAATCGGTTCTCTAGTTTCAGCACTACCATATCCACATACATATATACACACATATCGATATTTTTCAAAAAGCACTTTTCGTGTTCTTGGGACTTCAAAATGTAAAGATATGATGTTATTTCGATTTTCTAGTTTGGACCAATTGCAGCTTCCTCATTTTTTATAGGTGGTAAAAGAAAGTTGAGAGTTATCACGGACAAATAGTAAAAGAAGGGACCAATGACCACTTAAAATCAGACCAGGCGACCTGGTCGGTCACTTAAGGATTCTGGAGCTAATCCAATTTGAATCCATAACAAAATCCACTGACTCAATGCCAATCAAGCGTGACTTTGCCTGTTTGATGTGCTGATTGGAAGCAGTCAGGTAAGCAGGGTCGAAGTACTGCGGTTGGAGAGAGAGTCACACATCTGGTATACAGGTGGATTCAAGATGGACGAAGGGGTTGGTGTGGGCGTAGCGGAGCCTAAATGCAGGCTATCTAAAGCCCTTGGTAACACCCCAACCATCTTCCAGGCAGAAATCTACGCTATAGATCAGTGTGCCCAGGAATGCCCGAATAGAGGCACTCGAAGGGCAAAGATCTCTATATACTTTCAGATAGCCAGGCAGCACTAAAGGCTTCCAGGTCCTATACCTTCGAGTCTAAAATTGCCTGGGAATGCAGACAATCCCTGAAGCAATTAGCACAAAACAACAAGGTTACCTTGATGTGGGTGCCAGGGCATGAGGGAATAGAAGGCAACAAATTAGCTGACAGCCTCGCAAGAAAAGGGGCTGATTTTTTGGACCCGAACCGTTATGTGGCTTATCTAAGAGGCACATAACGGAGGAAGTCCAAAAATGGGACAAGGAATAAAAGAAGTCCTACTAGAGGAATACTGCAGGCCAAAGACAAGCGAGAAGGTTTATAACCTATTCAACAAAGAATGCCACAACGCTTCTCGAACTTGAAAAGTCCGACCTAAGATTGATCACAGGCCTTCTAACTGGCCAGTGCCCCTTGAGAGAACATGGGCATGGCAGAAGATGATAAATGCAGATACTGTGAAGCTGCAACTGAGACTGCGGAACATATGCTTTGTGAATGTAAAGTACTAATCCGCATCAGGCTAAAGTACCTAGACCAGGCGGAACTAACACCTAAAACATAGGAAAATTAGCTCCCAGGAAAATCACAAGCTCTGCAAAAAGTCTTGGAATCCTGGGCAACAACTAGTTTTAGGGTAATTCACAAAAGATCTTTTAGGTTGAGGTGAAGAAAGGCCAACTCAGGGCCAAGCGACCCCTCAAATAATCAACAGTTGACCACTTTAAAAGATTGATAAACTTTTTTCAACGAAATTTTTTCATAAATGTAATAGTCTAAGAGCTGGCAACATTTTGGAATTATAATGTGCATATGGTATATTTCATGTAAAAAAATGCTAAAACTTATATTTTTATTTGCTTCAGGTCTACCCTGCGCGTAAACGGTAAACGCAGAAGGGATTGGGCACTAGAATTACGGTTTTTCAAATAGGGGGCATGCACACATCCCTAACAAAATTTCGACTTACGTATACTTGATGAAAACCGCCGCCAGCTCCCAGTCTATAATAATTGAAAAGTTATTAACATGCCTGAGTTTTTTCGCACACTGGGTATCAAAATAAAAGAAAATTCATAATAAATAAAAAAACATTTCTTATAAGTAATTCCAAGAAACTTGTGTTGCATTATCCCTTAGCAGTTATAGTGTTAATACATAGAAATTATTGTCAACGTTACATTTAGAAAGAGTAATATTTCTTCATCCAACAGAAAATTAGTGGTCCCGTATAAAAAAACATACTTGACCAACAATGTTGATTGCTGGTAATCAATTGAGTAATTGTTGTACATTTAAGTCAGCTGATGAAATTAAGTAAATTATATTTCATTTACTAACAAAAAAAGAGTCAACGGGAAAGTGTATGGGGTAATAAAATATGCAAGCGTGTCAAAGACGATCTATTCTCTGTGTTCCATTACATTTGTATTGAAACTCTTCTCAAAAACGAAAACAAAGAATATATCACAATGATTTTTGCTTTTGGTTAAATTTTTTTGAAACTTTCAATTTTGGTAGTTGATTTGATGCTGATCAAATGTTCAAATGGTAACAACCCTCGAAAACCCTTTGTTTTGGAGCTACTGCCCTTTTAAGGGCTAAAAACGTGTACTTTCATATGTGATGTCATTGTAATAAAAATTTTTGAACTTCTTAAAAAACATGAATGTATGTGTGTGGACTTAAACATACATATAATAAATATATTTTACTTCCACATCCAGTGGAAGTATAGTATCGACAAAAAAAAATTTGAAAATTTTTATTGTTCAAATAGGCTTAGAATGTTATGAAATGTCGAGATTTTAAGTTTGGGCGAAAAAAAATCTTCCTGTCTGTAACTGTAACTTTTCTGTGCGCACGATTACTCTGGAACCGTTTAATATATTGACTTGAAATTAGGTACACGTATGTACTTTAATGATAACTGGAACTAGATTATAATTTCATCCTATTCCGTCGAAGGGTTGGGGAGTAAATTGGGGAATAAAGAGGTAAATCAAGCAGGTAAGAGTCCATAAAATTGGTATTTAGTATATACAAGAGAAGTTAAGGTTTCAAAAAAAATGTTTTGCATTAGCCATCCCCATTACCACCCCCACCCCATAATTAAAGGGGATGAAAAAAAATGTGATTTAGTGTATGTACAAGAACCAAAAACCTCAAAATAGTTTTTTACTTCATCCACCCACACTACCAGCCCTAGGGTGGCCCATCTCTATAGGGGGTGAATTTTTTTTGCGTATTTTTTAAGTCTCACCCCGAAAATATACTATTATACTAGGAATAATTTATGTCAAAGTTTCAGATAATTCGGTGAACGGTAACCCGTGCCGCATTCAGGTAGAAATTTGTAGATAAGATTTTATTACGGCAACCCGTGCCGCATTCAGGTAGAAATTTGTAGATAAGATTTTATTACGGTAATACAAATATCTACCTCTTTTCTCATAATGTTTTATTGGTGTAATTATTTCCTAGAAATTATTTGTTTTGGAAGTTTGGAAATATAATGCACCTACGGTAGGTTTTTATGTCAGTTTGCAATTGTGTTTTACAGTGGTGACATTATAAGTTCTAGCATATGTTCCTTTTTGAAAAAACATTTAACGATGGCTGATGTTAGATCCTTACGAAAGGATACTTTCATTTACTTAGTTGGACACTATTCGTCACAAATCATTGGCAATAAATTGCTGTCTAATAGACAAGTATTACAAGTGCTCTTTTATAACATTCGTGAAGTGAAGCTAAGTTTATATGAAAGTGCTAAATTAACAATAAAAGAGGTGTCAGTTTTTTGGGATAAAGCTCGCATTCCGACACGTCAGGATTTTCATTGTGTTAAACAACTAGATAAACTTTATGCAGAGTGGAGGAACTTACAAAAATCGGCTAAAAGGGCCAGTGCGGGAGTAAAGAAAAAAATTTCGTTGAAAAATTGGACGATTTTTTTGACATTTCTCATGCAAATGCATTGGAGTTAATGAAAATAGATGAAGATAAGCAATTTTTAATTAACCAAAGAAAAAAGGGACGTCCTGGATTTATGCATGGTATTGATTACCAACTTGCTTCTCAAGAAAAATCAGCTGAGGAGAAATTACAGAAATTATCCGAACGAATGCAACGAAGTCAACAAGAAAAAGCTAGATTAGAGGAAACAGTCACCTGTCCATCATCAAGTAGTAATTAAGCCGACTCCAACGAAAATGAAGATGAAATAATCGAAGCCCAAGAAGAGTTGTTACCAGACCAGCCTGGCCCGTCACAGCCAAAAAAGAGGAGATTGTATGGAACATGTAACATCATCATACCAAAAATAGCCGCTGCATTTGATGCTTGCAAAATAAGCGACAGGTATGGAGTCCATATTTTGACGGCAGTAGCAGAAGCACTAGGACATGACACCACATCTTTGTCCATCAGCAGAACCACACTTCAGCGCTCTAGACAACGCATCCGCGAAGAAAGAGCTGAAATATTAAAAACTGCCTTCGGTAATTCTGGATTGCCGGCCCCAGTCATCCATTGGGATGGAAAACTTTTACCTTCTCTCACTGGAATGGGAAATATCGATAGACTTGCTATCTTAGTTACTAGTGGAGATATTGAACAACTACTTGGAGTACCAGCTTTGCCCAATTCAACTGGAAGAGAACAGACTGAAGCAGTTTATGATGTGCTTTGTGAATGGAATTTGGACGAAAAGGTAATAGCTTTGTGTTGTGATACAACAGCATCAAATATGGGTTATATAAATGGGGCAGCCACACTATTGCAACAAAAATTAGAAAGAGATATTCTATATTTTCCTTGTAGACATCATATTTTTGAAGTGGTTTTGAGAAGTGTGTTTGACACAAAAATGCCTTCCTCATCTGGTCCAAATGTGCCACTATTTAAACGTTTTAGGGAATTTTGGCCTAAAATAGATCAAAATAAACTAAAAACTGGATTTCAGGTATCAAAAATTAAAACACATTTTACAACCAGTTAAAGCCGAAATTGTAAAGTTTCTAAATGCAGCATTAACTTTGCAACAGCCTCGTGATGATTATAAAGAATTTTTAATGCTTTCTAAAGTTTTTGTTGAAGAAGAGCCCACTCACACGACATTTTATCAACCAGGGTCATTTCATCATGCACGTTGGATGGCCAAAGCCATTTACTGTCTAAAAATATTTTTTTTCCAAGATCAGTTCCAACTAACTAAAAAAGAAAAAATAGGTATTGAAGATATATGTCTCTTTACTGTAAAGGTTTATGTAAAGGCCTGGTATACAGCGTCATTTGCTAGTAAAGCACCGCTTCATGACTTAGACTTTTGTAAAGAACTCATTAATTATCAAAATATTGACAAAGAAATATCTCAAGCCGCAAGTAGGAAAATAGTGAACCATTTGTGGTACCTTAATTCAGTAAATGTTGGCTTATCTTTCTTTGATGACGATATTTCAGTTACCACTAAAAGAGAAATGGTTAAAGCTTTGAATAGGAAAGCACCAAATCAAGAGGGTATTAAACGACTTATGATTAGTAACATTACTGACGTTGAAAACAAGGAAATTCAGGACTTCATATGCGAGAACACTAAACAGTTTTTTCAAAAATTAGGTTTGTCTATGGAATTTTTGGAAAATGATCAAACTTATTACTGACTATAATGACATTTTAACAAAAAATGAAGACCAAAAACAGTTTTTACTCCAAGTTGTAAATGATTATAAATCACAGTTTCCAAATGTAAAAAAAGAAAGAATGTCGCATGCTTTGGCCTAGTGAAAAAAATATTGTTTTTATTACTATACGTCTTGTAGATTTAGGATAATATTTGGTACTATGTATGAAAAAAACGTTTCATAATAAAATACACAAAGATAAAACGACAGTTTTATTTCAAAAACTTCTAGTCTAGTTTTCTTAGACTACGAATTTACAGTAGTATGATACATGTCATAGTCACAACAGATAATGTCTTTGATATTTGTATGACTTGATTAGTCATTCTAAAGATAAATGTTGCTGATTAAAAAAAAAAACAATGCATCAACCAAAGAATGTAAATAAGTCCATTTACTTTTATTATTGCATAATAATGCATTCTGCGGCACCCCTTGCCTTCAATTTGCCTCAATAATATTTTGAGGGGACTGTTTTTTCTTCAAATGGAACCATTTGCAGGGGTGAGAAATTAAAAATTTCGATTTCGAAAAAGATGGGCCACCCTAACCAGCCCCCTATCACCACCCATGTGGGATATCATTTCATGTGTTTTTGGGGCAGACGATTTCAAATATTACATTAATAAAGTTCCATGAACAATTATATCCACATACAATTTTTTTTCGTTTTGAGTGACTTGGATAGAAAATCGGGATGTGGAAGTAGTGATCCCTTGGGCAGCGGTTTTTTTCTTAGTTGTATTGACAACTAGAAGATGGCTCTTCGTAAATAAATAAATAAATTCACATATAAAATAATTTGTTTATATAATATATAAGATTGACTTTTAGTGTCCGTCACTGATTTTTACTTTCTTAAAAGTAATATTTTGCATCTTGTATGCATTCTTACCCCACGGGGCTATTTAATGTTTTTTTTTTAAGATGTACATAGGATTTTATTGTATTGACATCGCATATGAAAAATACACGTTTTCAGCGCTTGAAGGGCCATAGCTCTAAAACAGAGGGTTTTCGAGGGTTGTCGCAATTTTAAGATTTAATCAGCATCAAATCAACTAATAAAATCCAAAGTTTCCAAAAAATATAACCGAAAGCAAAAATCAATGTATTTTGCGTGGGGTCTTTTCTAAAACCTTAAGTATCGCTCGTAGAGAAAAATATTTCGTATCATTATGTTAGTTATCTAATTATGAACAACTTTAAAAATATCTGTCTGCCTGTACGTCCGTCACATTTCTTTTGAGCAGGATAGCAATTTAGACAGTAACTTGGTGTTAGCTAGAGGAAAAAACCTATTGTTTTTAAAAAAGTCGATCAGTATATATAAACATTTTGAAATATTTTAAGGAAAAGAACGCATATCTTCGATAAAATTCTACAAGCAAAGATACTGCATAATATACTGACGAAAGTTTCTCTAATCAAGATGGCATCATCGGGACATAAATTAAAAAAAAAATAACTTAGGTACTTTCAAAAATTCTTCCACGCGCATACTATAGAATGATCAACAATTACATAGAAAATTCAATAATCCGACGAAGTGTATAATATATATTATAAAATATCAGGACATTTTCTGATCGAATTTTTATTATTTATGTCTAATAAAGACTTAGCGAATACCACTGTGTTCCATATTTTTCAAAAATACGTTATAACTGTATTTTACCTATGCACACAAATGCCAAATGAGTTACAAGATGTTATCAAATTATATCCATTCAAAAGGCTATTAGAAATAGTTTATATTGGAAAACAGAAGAATTTTCGTTAACGATGTTATTGACCAAAAAAGTAATTAAAAAAAAATTATCTTATGCTTATAATAATGTAACAATTCTTTTTGTTCATAAATACTAAAGTTTGTAGTGTGAGTAAAAAATATATTTCATTGTTGTTTCAAACCAAAACAAATGTTAATTCACTTTTGGATTTATATATTTCGAGATATTTTTCCTCTTCCGTGCTGCAGACGTGCGAATAGTATTAGTATCGGTATACTCAATATTTATTTTTTTGCCTGATTAGTGTGTAAAGTTTAAAAAGACATGTACAGTGAGTACACTTCAGACATGACACTATGAAATGCACTTCAGTGCATTTCAGGTGGCCCAAGTAAATTCTCTTTGATTGCATACGCGTGGAAAAAGGTGATATGCATTTATTTCTGCCTGATGTAACGCCACTGGAATTTTGCGTGTGGGGTAGGATAAAAAAATGGGTCTACAATAAGGAAATTCAAAGCGGTGTTCAGCTGAAAAAGTAGAGGCCAAATTGCCCTACAATCACTAACAGAAATAAGACTGAGGACTATAGTTGAATTAAGAAGTCGAACACGGAAATCTGTTAGAAATAATGGATTTAATTTCGAACATAAAAAAATAATAACTTTGTAACCTTTTCAATAAAGTTTTTTGAAAAGATAGCCTTGTTTTTGTTGAACAACCTCACATATTTAATTTTCGATTAAATAAAAAATTATTGCCGATTGATTTTCTTCTGTCTTTTTCTAATACCTGATAAAACTTGATGATATGTATGATAATACCAATAAAAGGGGATAAAACGGAGAAGTTTTCAAAATTATTGTAACATTTTGTTTGTAACATTTTTCTAACCAACAGAAACTTTTAAATAATTATTTTTATTTTAGAAGTATATTTACTTCGGATAAAGATTATCAAAAGTTAAACTTAATACGTAATAATTACATAAATGATGAAATATGAAGATTTGAAAAAGTACAAAATCGGCATTCTAAAAAAACCGTAACATTTTTCATATGGGTATGTTTGGTCATACGGATGCCAAATGAGTCTCTGTACCTCCCTGTTCAGAGTTAGCATCACTTTACTACACACCCTGTATATGTAATTACTTTGCAATATTTGTATTAGTGGTTGATGGTCTGTGCTTTAATGCTGGTAACAGTTGACGGTATAGACCAAAAGGTGTTAGGAAAAGACTTTTTAAATAGTCGACGTTTCGTCACAATTTATTGACATCCTCAGGTCTATTTAGGTGAGTTTTCCTTTGTCACATTGAATTTAAAAAATAAAAGAAAACAGATTGCTATTAAAAAATACAACAAAACTTCTCAACGTGTGAGTAACCTAGTCTATACTGTATAGACTAGGTTACTCATTAGGGTGGGCTGAAAAACACGAATATTTGAATTTGCAGATATCATAGTTTCTAATTTATTACTATGTATCCAAAACTAATTCGGGTAAATTTTTAGCCAAATCGGTGAATATCTAGCCGCGCCCCCACGGCCTTGAAAATGAAAGAAAAGGCCAATTTTTCAATTTTTTAAATTGACATTTGAAATTTTTTTTACTCATTATTAATGTCTAAACGCGTGTAGCAAAAGTTTTCCGTATAAAATATTTTTCAGTTCCAAGGAAATTAGAAATTTGTCACTAAAACGTAGAATTCGACGAAAATAAGGTTTTCTGTATAAAATTCTTTTTTCAATCGCGGCCAGAATCGCTGACTCCACAAGGTCATTACAGATAATGTAATGAATTTGGCACACCAGATTCCCGACTATAGTCTGCTTTAGTCTGCTTTTTGCATTAACAAACTACATTAATGCAATGCAAACATTTATTTAGCTTGACAATAATGTCTCTCACATCTAATACATTGAAAGACTCCGATGAAGAAAAACAGCAGCTGGTGTTTTCTTACATGTACACAAGTAAGACTATAACACACACGCGCGATACGTGTGCAACAAGCAGCAGATTTGAAGGAACGCTCGCCTTAACATGTTTGCTCTTTTCTGAAAATTTCATCATCTATTATTTTGATTCAAAAACAAAACCGATATTTTTTTATATTTTTTTTTATATTTGCTGAGATATAATTAAAAAACAGCGTCGGACACATAAATTACCTCATTATTTGATTCTTAGGGCAAAGCCTACCCCTACAAACTTTTGTATGATATTCTGTATACATGAAATACCACTTTAGGGAAAAATTTCATAGAAAATGGACTCTCTAATATACCCATTTGATAATATCAATTAAGTGCAATAATTATCTTGTTGCATATTTCATGTTACAGTGTAGATACGTTTGGCTCATCCGGTGTATTTTATAACTTTACTTATAATTAATAATATTCATTAATAAGTAAAGGAAGTAAAAGATGCAGCCGGTATTGTTGTGTAATAAAATACTAATATAGGATTTATTTTACGAGTTTTAATCACCATATACGGTGGCTAAATTAAAATTACATGATATTTTCGTAATATTTAATTGTCTGTTTAACAAAACCTAGTGTTTGATAGGATTTCTCCTTAAATAAATTTGACAATTTTAAAATAACGCATTAATCATTAATTGTTATATAAAACACTATTAGTTAGCCTATTGTTGCAGTTACCACAATTCAATCAGAACATTATATGTATAGCCACATCGCATAAATTAAACATTCGCCAAACTTAAAGCCATAGCTGTCGGGAAGGCGAAAAATGTGGATACATAACCATTCTCTCTAACATTGTCACCTGTCTGAGTTGGAATCCGAGCCCAGGAGACACAGGCAGAGGCTAGTCACAATTCGGTTGTGGGTAAATATTCAAAAATAGTAAGATATAGTAGTGAAGGTGTTAATTTCGTTATTTATTTAATTTAAAAAAAAAATTCGAAGCACAGCCTATTAAAAAATTGTCAAACTCAGCTAATTGAACGTATCGTGAAAACGACAGTGATGTGATAAGGTAAATAGATAGATAATATGTATTAATTTAAACGTATAAAAGTACAATATACCCAGTTGGGTGTAGAAAGTGTGTCAATACAATAAAAAATTACATTAATATTGAAAACATACTTAAAAGACTTAAAAAGAATGGTGAAAGTTAACATAATATAAGATAAAAACATCACCTAACATTTCACAATAAAAAAAAATTATATAAAAGTTTTAATAATAATGCAATATTTTATTTATGATGACGATGTGTCACTGAAATATTCATCGATTGAATAGTATGCCTCTTCAGTCAAAAATATTTTTTATTTATTTTTAACCGACTTCAAAAAATTAAAAAAATGAGATTGTCGCCCGTATGCAGGTTTTTTGTTGTGTTCAGTCATTACTATGGATTGGCTTAAGCAATTTCTATGAAATCTTTTTCAAACCGCAAGATACAGCTCAGCGGTGGTTTCATAATTATTTTGTGAAGCTATGCCTAGTGTAATCCATAATTTTGGAGTTTATTTATTAGTACAACATGATCTACACTGTCAAATGTCTGTACATGTCTGAGATCATGAAATGACTCACATTTTTTCCCAAATGTGATGCTGGAAATAATACTAAAGAATACGGAGAAAATTATAAACTAGCTTTCGAACAACAAAAGCGTGACGGAGCAAAAGTTACAGTAGATAGAACGATTTGCTTTCTTACTTTAGATCTTCAGCAAACCATGCCGCTGCCAAAATTAAGTACATCGAAAGCATTTTACTTTCGTCAAATGTGGTTTTACAACCTTGGCATACATACATTGAGGAATACTGAAAATAAAAATGTTCTTTTTCATATGGACTGAAGATATGGCCAGCCGTGGAAGCCTAGAAATTGCTAGTTGCTTACACACCTTTTCACAAATTTACAATGAATATTTCCAAGAAAAGATAGATCACATTATAATATGGCCCGACTTCTGTGGTGGACAAAATAAAAACTTCAATATCATTACACTTTACCAGTTGTTGATTTTAAAGAGAGAATTTTCAAGTTATCGACCATACATTTTCGGAGGTGAAACATTCATATTTAGATTCAGACAGAGACTTTGGCAGAGTCGAGAAAATTTTAAGGAAACATCAAGACATCTACGTTCCGGACCAGTATAGAGAAATTTTAAGAACTCTCAAAGACGCCGTTGTCATAGATATGAAGAATCATTTCAAGGATATTGATGGAATTGCCTCAAAACTCAATTTGTACAACAGGAAGAAAAACTTGAACAATGAAAAGGTTTATTTTCGCGACGGTATAAAATGGCACCTATGGGTGCTACTGTTACATCACTAGATGAAATGACTCCATTTTACAAAGTCGATATTTTAAAGAAAATGAATATGCATAAGATAAATTCCGACGGTATTGCTCTAACGGTGTTTAATGAAAACAAGGGCAGCCTAAGTGTAGGAAAACTGGCTAATCTTAAAGAACAATTACCATTCATAAGTGAATGGTAAGGCCGTGTTATCACAACATACTTGGAAATGACCAAACTGCGGCTCAAAACCGTAGAACTGTCCGACTACCTAAAAATTGTACAATGTTTTAATAATAATAAAATATGTTTAATTTCTTAACACTTTTATTCACTAATTCCTTATTCATTTCAGAGAAACTTATGAACGGATAAAGGTGTTATGTACATTAATTTTTTAAAATTTTCGAAAATAATGACAACTGACAACTTTAGTTATTTGTCTCTGAAAAGTACATCAAATGTCAATATCATCGCAAAATGCAAGCTATATAGTCGTTATAACAAAAAAGTTCTCGCCTAAAAACTTTCGAGTTAAATTACTCAATAACGTGTTTTTGTGACATAACACCTTTATCCACTTAGCTCTTCAATTACCCAACGCACTCGACCAAATTGCGAGCCGCTGGGTGAATCCAAACTCGTTTTATGTGGCCTTGTCCACTTTCATTGATTTTTTGTCAATTTTCATCTATAGGCGCCACGACGCCTTTGCCAAATTCGTCGGTTTCGCCTTTTTGATACATTGCCTCGATAAAATTGTATAGTCAGTCTTTAAAGAGGATATATAATGACTATATCTCCATGGTCAATGTCTTCGGCGGAGGAATTAAAGTTGAAAATACTTTGAATATTTTCAAAGTACCTTTTTGGCGTACTTTTTAAAAAATTATATGATCCATGACCACCATATACTTTTATTCTCAATTCCTGGGCCAAAATATATTTTCCTAAGTAAAAATTCGGCGTTTCTTTGAATTTTTACCCGGTTGTGCCTAATGTCTTAATGGACCCATAACGGTTCTTTTGGACTAAACTGTGGCTCGGAAGTCTCTCAGACTCTTGAAGATGTCCTTAAATGAAATGTTTGCCTAAGTTGAATTTTTATTTTGGGTTCGACTTAGGTCGATTCTATAACATTTACACCCTTTTTGTAAACATCCTGTATCGTGAATCCGAAAATTATAACACCAGAGTAACAGTAACCACTAATTTATTAACTTACGTACTGATTACAACAACTAATTACTTTACTAATATTACACTGTGTACTATAATTCACTACTTCAGTCCCTTTATCACTTTGTTTATTCTTGATCTGTTCTCATCAACTCTCTGACCATATGAACTGTACTAAACTGCTCACTCTGGGCTTCTCCATGCCTTTATACCCAAAGATGAGGGATCCAGAAGATTCTCAACTATTCTGTATTTCTGGTAGGCTCTTTACAATTTCTAGATTCAGACACCGCATGCCATCTCTGGGCCGATTGCCAAACTAACTAACTAGCTTAGTTTCTGTTACTTATACAACTTGTGGGAAACTCACATAGATGTCTCTGTCACAGTATTATTGTTACTATTCAAGGCGCCAATACTTTAGATAATGCTTGATAAATAGCTTTAGTTGTTGTTTTACCTTTTCTAAAACCATTCTATGCTTCTGATAGTAGTTCAAATCTTTCAAGAAAATGGATGATAATTCTCTCGAAAATTATATAATTTTTTTTTATTATTATGGCCAATAGTTCTGAAAGTTCATTTGTAATGTGTTGTAATTTTACAGAAATTTTGTACTCTGCGACTGAATTTAAATTTTTTAAATCCATAATGACGTTGTCTATTTTTACTTCAATATTTTTATTTACTTGAGGACATTGCTTTATAAAAAAATTGAAAACTTTATTTAATATTCGTCAGGATGGACAAATCATTTTTGGTATTCCTTCTTGTACACTTATTTGTTATAGTCCACAGAGTCCTGCTTTTATTAGATAATGACACAATACAGTACCTAGAGGCAGAAAATGTGCAAGATTTAGAAATAAATCTCATAGGTAATGATAAGCTTTTTATAGGTGATTATTGTAGTAAAAGGTATGATTGTCAATTACTATATACTGCCTACACTTGCTCTTACCCCCAAGGGGCGAGAATTTAATATTTGAGAAATATTGCTGATTTACTTTTGAATCCCAGTGTTATTATGTGTTGGGGTCGCTAATTACGATTCTGAAGTCAAAGTCAAAAATTCAAAATGTCAACTTCCATATGGCACATGGAAATTTTTTCAGAAGTAAGTATTTTAAACGGACTAAAGAATTGAGTAAGTAACACATTTTTTGTCCGAGATATTAACGAGAAACAGTGTTTGAGATTTTTTTTTATCATTGAATTATTACAATAACAAAAAACCGCTGCCTAAGGAATCACTACTTCCACATCCAGATTCTCTATCCGAGTCACACACAACGAAAAAACTTTGTATGTGAAAATAATTGTTTATGGAACTTTAATAATATAATATTTCAAATCCTCTACCCCAAAAACCCATAAAACGATACCCCACATCGGTAGTGGGGTGGCGGTGGTGATAGGGGGGTGGTAGTGGGGGGTGGATGAAGTAAAAAAATATTTTGAGGTTTCTGATTCCTGTACATGCACTAAATCACATTTTTTTTTCATCCCCTTTAATAAGGAGGTGGGGGTGGTAATAGGGGTGGCTAATGCCAAAAATTTTTTTGAGACCTCAGCTTCTCTTGTATATACTAAATACCAATTTCATGGACTCCTACCTGCTTAATTTACCCATTTACCCCAAATTTACCCCAATTTACCCCCCAACCCTTCGACGGAACAAGATGAAAATATAATCTAGTTCTAGATCTCGTTAAAGTACATATGTGTACCAAATTTCAAGTCAATATCTTAAACGGTTTCAGAGTAAACGTGCGCACAAAAAAAAGTTACAGACAGACAGACCGACAGACAGACAGACAGACAGACAGACCGACAGACAGACAGAAATTTTTTTTTCGCTCAAACTTAAAATCTCGACGTTTCATGACATTTTAAGCCTATTTGGACAATAAAAATTTTTTTAAATTTTTTTGTCGTTACTATACTTCCACTGGACGTGGAAGTAATTAAAAACACAAATTCATCCACAGTTCATAAGCTTTCTTATTGGTATCTAGCATTGTTTCGTTAACCTCTGTAAATTAGCATAGCATTAGCAGTATAATATAGAAACGTTTATTTGATGCGTTTACTATGAAATTATAAAAAGAAAAATTAAATTTAATCCATGACATTATTTCTAAATTAAAAATCTCTAGTTTCTGTACTAATATGACGCATTTTTTTTTTTGCTTCTATTACTACCTTTTATAAATGGCGGTTATGGTGGCCTTCATAGCTAGCTTCATCACCCGCCAATTTTACTTCCACATCCAGTGGAAGTATAGTAACGACAAAAAAAAATTTAAAAATTTTTATTGTTCAAATAGGCTAAGAATGTCACGAAACGTCGAGATTTTAAGTTTGAGCGAAAAAAAAATTTCTGTCTGTCGGTCTGTCTGTCTGTCTGTCTGTCTGTCGGTCTGTCTGTCGGTCTGTCTGTCTGTAACTTTATTTGTGCGCACGTTTACTCTGGAACCGTTTGAGATATTGACTTGAAATTTGGTACACATATGTACTTTAACGAGATCTAGAACTAGATTATATTTTCATCTTGTTCCGTCGAAGGGTTGGGGGGTAAATTGGGGTAAATTTGGGGAAAATAGGTAAATCAAGCAGGTAAGAGTCCATAAAATTGGTATTTAGTATATACAAGAGAAGCTAAGGTCTCAAAAAAAAATTTGGCATTAGAGGTTGAAGAGGCTGGGAAGATTTGCTTCCTCAGATGGTATGGGGCACCAGCAAGACAGACCTCCCTCAACCAGTACCTCTTCCAGTTGTTCATGAGGTCAGTGGCAATATTAAGCATGACATCAGTTCCCTCCCATCAACTGAGAGCGTAGCTAAACAGCATTCCCGGCGCACCTAACGCCAAGTGCAGCAGTGGCTCGATAATGAGCTGCTCCCTCAAGAGTGGGGGGTGGAAACATGTAGGAGACACCCTGGTGGCAATTACAAGCACTTGGAGGTTCTATTTTTTTTATTTTTAAAATACAATTGTCTATTTTTCAGGTAAAAATTTGTTTTTCGAAAATTTTCACTTTTCCGGAGCGTGTAGCTCGAAAACGGTTGCGAAATCGAAAAAAATATATAAAATGAAAGTTGTAGAGAATTTCATGAGCTTCCATTTGATATTAGAAAATTTTTCCCTGCGACGCACCATTTTAGAGATATAAGCGAAAAAACCAAAAGTGGGACTTTCTTTGTGCCCTAGGACTTTCAGTGTATTCACCCCCTTCTACACCCTGAATAACTTTCTAAATTAATCGCTTAGGTCCCCGCTCACGCACTCTACACCTCCTTTACTGACTGGAGTAGTACTTTGAAACATGTTCTATTTTATACTTAATATAATAATGACTATAAATAATTCTACAAAAGTTTTAATGGTGATTATGCAGGAAGATATTAAGATTCTGATTCTAAAAATATGTAGATTTTTGTTCAAATGACATAATAGTCCAGTCAATGGGGGATTTCACCTCTAATTTGAGTGCCAATGACGTGATTTTGATGAAACCTTGTGCAATGAGTTTGTAATGACGTTAATAAGAAAAGTTGAAATAAAGATTAGAGTAGGAAAAGATTGGAACGGGTTCCGTAACTTGTAGAAAATGAAAAAAAAAAAATAAAAAAATGTTTACCTTTTTTTGGCCCAAAATTAGATGTTTTTACCTTTGTGAAATTGTTCGAAAAATGCATTTTTTTCGAGATATGGCCACTCGAAAATTCCTAAAAGTGGGGGAGGGGAAGTGTAAAAGTTGAAAAAAAATCCGAAAAAATTCAGGTGAATGTATCGTCGAAATAAAAAACTTTTTTTTATTTGCTACTTTTCTGTAAAGTACGTTTTCACCGATTTTTTCCGGAAAAACAAAAACTACTTCTTTCTTTGAAAGTGTAGCGCTTTGAAAATATGTAATTTTAAAAAATTAAGACTTATTCATTGAGGCCTTTTAAACATTTTGTGTCTCTTGGAATTTTTCTGTAACTTGCTAATTTTCCGAGTTACAGGCAGTTTTTCAGGATAAATAACATTATAAACTACATTTTTTGCACATTAAAAAATGCATGAAGACTTTTTCGGAAAACTTTTTTCACATTTTCAATTTAAAAATTATATTGAACCTTTAAAAATGGTATAACTATACAGGGTGTTTCAGCTAAAAGTCCCCGTGTCATTATCTCGTAAAATAATAAAGATACTTAAAATTTGTAAATCGTGGATAATTGACACTAAAAAAGGTCTTAAATAACTGCAGTTAGAATTGTTTCTTCGCAGTGCACAGAGATGGCGCTGCGGTGAGAAATAATTTTTCGATGGCTGGAACGTTGAAACATGATTCATACGATTAATGAATAAATTGTGAATAATTTCGACTATGTAAAAAATTTTGTAAATACCAGACGTTTTGGAGCTACATGAGTATTTTTCTCCATTATTTTGTCTCTGTAAATTTTGAAAACTACTGGAACTTTTCTGTTTATCATTTTAGAACATCAATTATTTAGAACTTTTATCTTATTATATTCCATACTTCTTATATTATTACATATTTTGAAAATTTTTACTAATTTCAAATTTTAAAAATTAGTTGCATTTGAAAAATTCTGAAAATTATAAAAATTTTCAAAATATGTAATAATATAAGAAGTATGGAATATAGTAAGATAAAAGTTCTAAATAATCGGTGTTCTTAAATGATAAACAGAAAAGTTACAGAAGTTTTCAAAATTTACAGAGACAAAAAAATGGAGAAAAAAATTCATGTAGCTCCAAAACGGCTGGTATTTACAAAAATTTTTATATAATCAAAATTATTCACAATTTATTCATTAATCGTATGAATCGTGTTTCAAGGTTACAGCCATTGAAAAATAATTTCTCACCGCAGCGCCATCTCTGTGCACGGCGATGGAACAATTCTAACTACAGTTATTTAAGACCTTTTTTAGTGTAAATTATCCGCGATTTACAAATTTTAAGTATCTACGAAATAATGACGGCTTGACCGATTTTTATGAAATTTTTGGTGTATATTTGGTAGGTCTGAGAATAGGTCGTAGGCTATTTTTTGGTGACAAGGGTGGCCCTATCCAGAAATTTTCTTTTTATTTTTTGGACAAAAATTTATAATTTATATCGCAAAACAACGTTTTCTGGGTCAGCTAGTAATATATATAAATCACGCTCATTTTTCGAATTCTCATATATTTTTTAATGTGCAAAAAATGTAGAACATTATGTATCGTCAAAAACTGCCTGTAACTCGGAAAATTAGCAAGTTCCAAAAAAATTCCAAGAGACAAAAATGTTTGGAAGACCTCAATGTATACGTCTAAATTCTTAAATTACATATTTTTAAAGTGCTACAATTTCAAAGAAAAGGGTAGTTTTCATGTTTTTGCGGAAAAACTCGGTGAAAACGCACTTTACAGAAAAGTTGCAAATAAAAAAGTCTTGTATTTCGATGATACATTCACCAGAATTTTTTCAGATTTTTTTTTAATTTTTACATTTCCCCTCCCTCACTTTTAGTAATTTTCGAGTGGCCATGTCCCGGAAAATATGCATTTTTCGAAAAAATTCACAAGAGTAAAAACATCTTATTTTGGGCCAAAAAAGGCAAACATATTGTTTTTTTTTTTCATTTTTGACCTAATTTTACAAGTTACAGAACCCGTGATCGTGATCATTTCCTACTCTAATCTTTTTTTCAACTTTTTTATTAACGTCATTACAAACACATTGCACAAGGTTTCATCAAAATCCATTCATTGGCACTCAAATTGGAGATTTTGGTCATTTTAGCGCTCCGTTGACTGGACTATGAATGCTAACAAACATGTTACAATCTCGTTCCTCCCAGTTCTTCAACTGCTGCGGAGCTTAGGCTAGCGGATCTCCCGGCTGGATACGGAAACGAGTGTAGAAAGCAAATTGTATGCTTAAATATAAAATAAATTTGGTTTGATTTTTGATTTGGATTGTCTATGAAATGGAAGGGACTGAAAACAAACAGAATTATTGCTCAACTGAATGATTTATTCGTTATTTTGTAAGTACATATTAGGAGGGTCTAGCCATTTGAAAAGCTATCTTAAATACTGATAATTTATAGTTTATTTTTAACATCTATATTTTTTATATTTTTCAAAATATTCTCACAAAATTTTACCAGTAACAAAATATTTTAAATATTAGTAACATGATTATTATGTATTATTGTCTAGTAAAAATGTCAGAAAATAAATACAAAAAGTATTCCAAAATGGTAAACAATTACTGTCCAGACAAAAAAATGCTTTCAAAATAGTAAATACTGTTAGTGGAGCGAAATTGCCCTAAAAATGTACGCTTTTCGGCGTAGAACCAGATGAAACCTTGTTGGTTTTGTAGAGTACATTATTTGTGATTTGTAATGGGCATTCATGATATTTTTCTGTGGTTCGGAAATTTTTTATTTCGAAAAAATAACAGAAATTTATTATTTCTAAATATCCTGTTTCTTAAGATTTACATCACCATTTCTCCAAATCTAATTGATATATCAACTTAAATTGAAGTACACATAAGAGCGCTGCCAAAGGTATTATTTCCAACTTCGAATATTGTTATTTATGTAAATAACAATTAACTTGTTTCTTCACTATGTAGAATTGTACACTCAATAAACCTGTCAGGTCTGATCTGGTTCTACGCTGAATTTTGTTTCTCGAAAACGAATGAGAGACTTTCGAGGTCTATTTTGCTCCACTATGTTTGTTTCTTCGACTTTCCTGTTTGTTTCCCACTTTGGTGTAAAGGATGACATGTATGTGGTGTACGTGGTGATTGTAATTGGCCATAAAGCATACAAAAGCCATAAGCACAAAGCCTTTTTGGAGACACAACAATGTGGTGATTTTCGATAAAATTTTGTGATCATATTTAAAAAAATATTTGTATACATAACAATTTAATAGTCTATAGGGAGAGGAATGTCTACAGTTCGTAAAATATTGGGCTCTGTTATAAATAAGTACATTTGTAAAGTTCTGTTTGAAATATTCTGGTATTATCGTTTCATAAAAAAAAATAAAGAGTTGTATCAAAAATTAACCCTGTCCTAAGTTGCCCGCTATTTAACGAACAAATTTCCAGCTAAATAAGGGTATAAATGGTCGAGGTTTTACGTAATTATTGTACACACTTCAGCCGTCATGTATAGGAAAGTATAAATTCTATAATGATATGTGCATACAACATACTTACATACGCCTTTTTTGTTGATTTATTATCGTACAATACCACCACTCAAAAATGACCAAAATATCTGAATTGAAATTAAATATTGTTGTTTTCCTTGACTCCTTTAAACAGAAACTCAAAGAAACTCATTCGTGAAAGTAATTCACCAAATAAATATGATGAAAATTATACAGGGCGTTCTAAATGTAAGAAAATTTAAAAAAAAACAAATTTTAGAAATCATAGTTTCAGTAAGAGATATGTATGTGCATGCTGACAATCTGTCATTTGACATATAATAATTAGGGAGAAAATTCCCAAAATCGTTTATTAACGTTTTCCACAAAAATGTCGTTGCCGCTACGGCCGCCATGTTGGAAAAGTGACAGTCAAAATAAGTTTTCTCAATTATCTCCTCTTCTGTTATCCTAGTCTAAAATAAGGTATTACCAATATTGTAGGGAATAAAAAAAGCTACAAATTTTATTTAAACAATTTTTCTCTGTTGTTAATATTTTACGATTTACAGCCGCCAGAAAACGGAAAATTAGTACTTCAGTGCAGATTCTTGCAATTATCTCGGTCCTTGTCGTCCTTCGCAGTAATTAGTTATCAATATTGTAGATTAAATGATTTCTTGAAATTTATATTTGCACAATTTTCTTTTATGGTCAATTGTTTAAAAGTTGCAGCAGCTTAAAGTTTAAAAAATTTTCTCGAACTTGGGAAACGTGTGTGTGTTGTTCCGATATCAATAATAATAATCATTATTTATTTTACATAATCAACAAAATTAACTTAATGTGGTGTTTTCTGTTTAAAACAGTGAATTTTATCAAACATTTCCAAGTCCTCTTTCCTCTCTCAATACATTTTGTGTTCTAATAATTTACGATTTACACTTGCCCGAAAAGGTGAGAATTTTTGCATCGTGCAGATTTTTGCAAATATCTCTGTCCTCATTGTTTCTATGTAGTAATTATTTACTATCAATATTGTAAATTATAAAATTTCCTAAAACTTTTGTTGAAACAATTTTCTTCCATGATTAATGGTTTCAAAATTACATCGAATGTTATCTGAGATTTTCCTTCAGTAACTGTTAGTGGAGGCATACAGCATAAAACCACACAAATCCGTTCTGGGGGGTGCCGCAACCCTCCCCCAAAAAACCACCTATTTGGTGAAAAAAGCCTTATTTTACTGATAACTCGTTAACCGTTGAAGATATAAAAAAATTGCTCATCATAAAAAAGAAAGCTTGACCAATTTCCTAAAAAAAAAGTCTTAATGTAATTTTGTTGTATATGCCATGGTTTTCGGGAAAATCTATATTGAAAAAAATTCCAAAATTTGTATTTTTAATGCGCGCGAATTTTCGTTTATTTGAAATTTTTTGCGCGCGGCCTATAAAAAAAATTGAATTGCTCGAAAACCATATAAGCTAGGAAGAAGAATCAAAATGGATTTTAAAGGGAATATAAAATACTATCTTGTGTTGCCATTTTTCATGGCTATTGATATTTATTAGTATATAAAAGTAACAATATAATAGTTATCTCTTCATTTTTTGCGTCTCTAACTATTCACAGGCCCATAAAAAATAACTGACTTTAATGTAAGTAATAAATGCATTATCTTTTAGTACAAGGTAGTACTTTAATGCAGAAAAAGTTAGGAATAAAAATATTCACGTTTACTATTTTACCAGCAAGTTGAAGTTAGCCAAATTTTTGCCAGTTTTTATTTTTTATTTTGATTTTGCCAATATAACCAATTTCATATAGGTAATGTATTGGCCGTTTTTCCACTCTTTTCAATTTCCTCCATTTTATTGAATAATTTTTTGAGCTAAATTTTCAAGATGTTTGGGTCTTTTTTTATTTTTAAGAAGCAACAAAAAATTGGCCAAAATTTGGCTAACTTCAACATGCTGGTAAATTTGTAAATGTGAATATTTTTATTCCTAACTTTTTCTGGATTAAAGTACTACCTTGAACTAAAAGATCATGCATTTATAACGTATATAAAGTCAGTTATTTTTTATGGGCCTGTGAATAGAGAATAGTTAGAGGCGCAAAAAATTAAGATATAGCTATATTATATTGTTAATAGCCATCAAAAATAGCAACACAAGAGAGTATTTTATATCCCTTTTAAAACCCATTTTGATTTTTATCCCTAGCTTGTATGGTTTTCGAGCAATTCAACTTTTTCTATAGGCCGCGCGCAAAAAATTTCAAATAAACGAAAATTCGCGCGCATTAAAAATACAAATTTTGGAATTTTTTTCAATATCGATTTTCTCGAAAACCATGGCATATACAACAAAATTACAATAGGACTTTCTTTTAGGAAATTAGTCAAGCTTTCTTTTTTATAATGAGCAATTTTTTTATATCTTCAACGGTTAACAAGTTATCAGTAAAATAAAGCTTATTTCACGAAGGGGTGGTTTTTTTCTGGGGGACGGATTTTTTTGGTTTTGTGAGACACTGAAGGAATATCTCAGATAACATTTTTTGTGATGGAAATTTTTATAATTATTAGACTAGAAGTTTGAAAGATGATTAAATAGTCGAGCTACTATAATTTTTAAAGAATTGGAAGAAAATTATTTAAACGATGATGTCGATGATTAGGAAATTTTACACTACAATACTGACAATAATTAATTATTACACAGGAACAACGGGGATAGGGACAATTGCAAAAATCTGCCAATGTAGTTTTTGTCATTTAACACAAAAACTAAAAAAGATGGACAAAAACTTTTTTCACAAAAAACAACGTGCATAAAATTTTCTACAACTTTGTTTCTATACAATATTTTGATAGGAGTTACCATTTTTCAGCTAAATGAGTCCAAAATTAAGAAAACATGGAAATTCATATGTCGGTAAATCATTTAGGGGAAATAACTGACAACTTTTTTTATAAACGGACGCCATTTTGAAAGTACAGCCGGTTTTCTTAGGGGACATGTCTAAAATTGTTCCTTAGGCTTTAATCTTTATGAAAAACTTTGTCGCCAAGAGTCAAGGGTGGGAGGTGCACGGTGGGCTCCCGTAGTAACCTTTTTGGTGGTTGTAAATTGTATTGACAATAGAGAATATTAGGTGTAGTTTTTTTTCATTTCCTACAATATTGGTAATACCTAATTTTAGGATAGCGGTGACAAAAAATGCGATAATTAATAAAAGCCTATTTTGACCACCATTTTTCCAATATGACCGCCGTTGCGTCAACGATATATTTGTGGAAAACGTTAATTAATGATTATGGCAATCCCCTTACGTTGTATAAACAAAAAATTCCTTATAGGAATTATTTACAGGTACCCCGTCTTTTTGCTCTACACACTGTATTAATAGTTTTTTTTGCTTAATTACCATTTTGTAAAGTTCAGATAGGTGAATCTACAGGGAGAACTTAAATCCTAAATAACAAACTTTATCGAATTTATGCTCGTTTCAAAATGAACATTCTAGTTCCCGAAAATTAACCTTGTGTTTTGATAGCCACCTTGAGTAATGACGGATAATTTTCGATTCTTTGCGTGCTATGAATCCGTTGCATAATATACAGGGTCCGCCACTTAAAACTCCCCAGACTCGTAACTTCCTTATTTTTTAAGCTACGACCATGTTCTCCACATCAAATTGTAGATATTTTAAGGCCTTTAAATATGCATACAGAGTGATTTAAAAAAAATGTTTTGAAAAAATTATTATGAAAAAAAATTACTTTCTTTGAATATTTTTTTCCCTCATCCTGTGCATGAACTGTGTTAATGTTTTCTAATAAAGATTTTAATTAGCTTCAATTTATGTTATTACGTCATATTCGAAATTCTTTTTGGTTTTAGAGAAAGAAATTAAAAACACTCCTTCCAATTCCAAACCGATTTTTTTAAAAATAACTGAAAAAATGTAAATAATAATTTTACGCTTTATTTGTAAAAGACATATCACAAACAATCCTCAACGTAACAAAACAACAACAAGAAACAAAAGAAATAAATATTTTTAAAAATAAACTTTATTAAAATGTAGATACTAAATAATAGGAAATTTCAAAATTTTCATTAATTTTTTTTTTAACCGTAAATTGAAGCTAATTAAAATCTTTATAAGAAAACATTAACACAGTTCATGTATAAGGTGAGGGAAAAAAATATTCAAGGAAATTAATTTTTTTTTTCGTAATAATTTTTTCAAAAAATTTTGAAATTTAATTAGAGAATGAATACACTCATTTTAGTATATAGGATATGTATGAAGCTGTAACAGACGTTGAGATGTCTTAACACTCAGTTTCATAATTAAAATATTATGAAAAATGCACTAGGTAAAAATAAAAATATAATTTTTCAGCTATTTTTCTTATTTCTGACTATAAAATTTATGTTCATTCAAGAGTAATTTGCAAAAACCAACATGGTGTTCATAAGAACTGCCATAAAATTTCTATTTATTGTTAAACAAATGTTACTATTACTATTTGTAGGGAATGAGACTATTAACTACACAGGATAGCTTATCGCTAAGAATTTATTCCCCCAAGGTCATACGCGATTGTGACGTCGACAACGGTCTCGGTCTGCTAGCGGCTCGCACCAGCGGTCCTTTTTAAAATAGATACTACATTTTGTGGGATGCTGTTTTATTTTTTTATTTTTTTTTAGTCAAACAGATCTCAATATTTTATGAACAGTAAACTGAAAATTCCTAGGTTTTTTTAGAGTGGAGAGAAACGAAACCAAAACACAAATATGGCGTACCTATCGTATCGTAGCTGTGGAGCTCGTGGCGCAAACAACTACCGTCGCACTGAGAAATGAACAGCTTAGCACGTCATAAACGGTCCAAACAGAGTGGGGGGATGGGTAACGTTACGCTTATGAATGAGCTATCCTGTGTAGTTAATAATTCTTGGGGATGAGGTACGTTGACCGGTTTAAATTCCGACACTCGATCAGTGAAGTAAAGCAGTACTGAGCGAGTCCGGCATTTGGATGGGTGAACCAAGTATCTCATCTAACAGTCGGTAGGCTACTAACGGAGACAATCCCAGGCCGTTGACCCAGGGTAGGTTAAAGTTGGTGGCTGAGGACCGTGGTTTGGAGTCCACGCTAAACTGTAGATCCCTAGGCGCAATGGGCCTTTCCGTCCTAGTTGCCTAGTAAAAAGTATTAAATTTTGTAAATGAATTTATTTGGTCGTATTTTTTTTCCTGTTGATATTATTAGTATCATGTAGTGTAATATGTGAATTATATTATTAATTTATTCTATATTATAATATTTTTATGGTGTAATCTCTTCCCACGATTGACATTTGAAAATAAATTAGGTGTTTTCAATATATGCAAATTTGCTTTTTTGTTAATATTAAAATGAAGTACATGGTACATTGAAGCACTTCCTAAAATTTGAATAATCGATTTGGTATACAAGCCGTGTGTGATTGGCGCTGGGGTCATCGATTAATTAGTATATTCAACACATTTTCATCAAATTTTACATTTTTTAAGTTCTCATTTTTAATGCTTGTATCCGTTCTTTGCGCTGGGAGCAAATGTTGTTCCAAGCGAACGTTTAAAATTTCACGCCAATGATGTCCCAATATTGCTGATTAATAAAAATAGGCTGCTAATTATAGGTTGGATTTCCAACCTACAAAAAGCGCCCTATTTTATTAGTCAAAAGTAAAGTCGAAATTTTATTAATAGCGACATAGTATATAGTTACTCGGGTTAGTTGTTTATCATCATTGTGACCGATGACGTCATCAGCAGCCGTTGACGTGACGTAGTGTTTTTGGTGGTAAAATTTTAATTCATATTTAAAACTGCTTTTTTGGATATTACTCGACCGGTTGTGGGTGTTCAAGTGTTTTAAATTACAATTGTGTATTACCTTCATAGTCCGGGAGATAGTGTCAAATTTAATTACATTTCAACAAAGCTCATTTTTTCAGTACAGGTTGTTTTTTTATTGCTTATCGGAGAATCGGGTGTCATCTACTTCAATCGCGGAAATGAAGGCCGTGGGAGGCTGCGTATCCGGTAAAATAATTTCGTTTTTTGCGTCAATCCAACAAACTATAAATAGTTTATTTATGTAATATAAATGAAAAAAAAAATGTGTCAGCTGCATAGGGTAAGGAGCGAAGGTAATCAGCTGCCCTAGTCAATATGTATGAAAAACACGTGAAAATTCATTATTTCAACAAAGCTGAAATGTATTTATATGAACGATATAAAAAACAATTAAAAAGTATCAGCTGACAATACCATGGGACAAAACCTGTCAGCTAGATCTTTTAAGTGTACCGTGGCGTCCAGACGCTCACCGCGCGGTGTCTTTAATGCCCCAGCTGACGTATTATTTCATTTTTTTTTAATCACCTGATGATCAATTCCTGTCAACACAAACTAATGAAACACTCGATTTCACGCCTGCTGATATCGCTTTTCTCATAAGAAACTTGAAAGAAAATCATATTTGTATGAAATATTAGATAATCATATTATGCACAAATAGTACCAAAGTATTTTATAAGTAATAAATACATTTATCGATGTTCAAATGTCGATATTCTGTATTTGAAACAACAGGAGGCATGTTTTTTAATATACAACGTTTCTCAACACGCACCTGATAACTTGGAAGGGAATTTTACTATTCTGGAGGAATTTGTTTGTCACATGAACGGTTTTAAAAGAATCAAGAATATTAATTTCGTACGCGTAGCTACTTTCATGAAAGCTTATAATGTCAATCAGAAAGAAGATTGAAGATTGACCAGAATTTCGAAGGATCTATGTAAGACATAATTAAACCAGCATTTTTTGCGAATTTATTACATTGCTCAATAGTGGAGTCATGCACATCTTCATACGCCAAGTTTGTCTTTACCAACTGATTATGAATGGGAAGAACACGAAGAGAAGTATATTTTCAAGTGCTTTCAAGGCGATCAATTATCGAAAATTGAAAATATCATAAATGGTTTTCTATGCATATAATCTTTTACTTCTACATGAATTCTCTTTTATTCACTTCAATGATTTTCAATATTTTTCTGCAGATATTTGTGAAGACGAAAATGAGAACGATGACTCTCGAGAATCTGAGGAAAATCTAGATTTGGAAGACTATACAGATAGCACTTCCGAAGAGGAAGATAATTTAGAATACAGCAGTGAGAGTGATTCAGATGAGAATTGATTTAGTTTATTCATATTGAATGTGCCAAAATAATAGAAACATTAAGATTTTTATATTGATTCTCATTAATTAATCCTCACTATTCAAACATGATTTCCTTTCAAGTCTCATACGCTAACTGGGGCATTAAAGATACCGCGCGCGGTGAGCACCTGGACGCTGCGGTACACTTAAAAGGCCTAGCTGACAGGTTTTGTCCCATGGTATTATCAGCCGATACTTTTTAATTGTTTTTTTTTATATCGCAAACTATTATATAAATGAATTTCAGCTTTGTTGAAATAACGAATTTTCACGTGTATTTCATACATGTTGATTAGGTCAGCTGACAACTTCGCTCCCTACCTTAAGCAGCTGACACATTTTTTTTCATTTATATTACATAAATAAACTATTTATAATTTTGTAGCTTTGTTGGATTGACGCAAAAAAACAGCGCAGCGCAGCCTCCCATGCTCTTAATCTCCACGGTCGCGTTTTCGAACGAAAACTAACATTAAAAAAACAAAGAAGTCGTGTTGAAATAACGCATAAAATATTGACGCTACTCCCAGACTATCACAGTCAAAGAGATTTTAAAAGTTGTGAATACACCAAATTAATTACATATTTTCGTGACTTGTCTCATATGATTTTGTATGATCCCTTGGACTAAATAAAGGATTATTTTTATTTTTATAAAAACATTTCTCCATTTTCTAATATGGCGGCCGCGTCAAAATTACAAACTGCAAAACCAACCTATATTAATATGAATATGACATTACAAAAATCACATCAACAAAATACACCTGTTTAAACATATTTATTATACATGTAAAAGCAACTATTCCACTTTGAGTTCTATTTGGTCATTTCTGAGTGCCCTAATATTTTAAAATTCATGGCCCAGTGCTCACATAATAACATTCTAATAATTTCACTACACATTCTAAAATTGACAAAACTTAAAATTGACTAGAGTATCTCTCTCCACAGCACACAGTCTCTAACATAATAATATACATTTTTTAGCCACATTTACTACTTAGGCGAGGGTGACAACAGGATTTATGATATGACCTGCTCACCCCTTATTTGTGTGCATTAAACATCAAAACCTAATACCTGCTTGCGTCTAGCACCGCAAATTAAGTACAAAATGCAAAAGATTTCATTGATTTGGTTTAATAAGGACAGGTTAGCTTATTTTAGTAATTTAATACAAAATATATTTTCTGCAAAAAATGCACCTACATAATAAATATATATTCAAATCTTCACTTGTTATTTTAGTTCAATAAAAATTGTTTGTTTATATATTTTAATAGCATTGAATGGTTTTATATTTTTATTTTTATTTAATCAACAAAATAGTTGTGATTTTTATGTATTAAGTAACACCCAAGTAAGCAAAAATCTAATTGGATGAAACTTTAATTGGAAGGGAAATACAGAAGGGGATTTATTTTTTGGTTACTTTTTCATAGCCAAATTAAAGACAATCATATGAAATTCGTCTGCCCTTATAGTGCTGTCATTTTATGAAAATTAGAGGACCTGGTATATACATCGTACGTGACCACCCGACTAACATGCTAAAATTGCCCGAAAGTCAGTTGTGCTACGGCCCAAATCTTGGAAAATGGCGGTCAAAATTAAGTTTTTTGCAATTTTTTCAAAAATTATGCAGCATAAAATTACCCATATTTTTCGTTATTATCATTTTTTTTTTATTAAAATGGTGTCAAATTCACGCCGTTGCCATAAAATTGTCTCATTTTTTTGTTTTAAGCAACTTTTTCTGATAAAAATTGCCATTAAACCAGAAATTTTATTTTTTAGTATTGAAAAAGAAGCAATAAGCAACAAAGTTTTGGAAATCCAACGCATAAGGGAATTATGTGCACCTAAGCATGTTATGGTTTTTAGCTTTTTATGTTGCTTGTTGTGTTTAACGTTGCTTGTCATTAAACATACGAATGCAGTTGGCAGAGAAACGGATTCGGATTCTGTAATTGTTTCAACAGCATTTGAGAAGACATATAGTACTGCTACAGTCATAGTTGTTGATCAAAATACAGATTTGCTTGTTCTATTAATTTCGTTTGCTTCCGAAACTGACAAGGTTCTGTTCCTGTGTCCTGCTTCTAGTTCTAAAAAACCGAAAATTAAACCGCCTTAAAAAGTCGCTAAAAATTGTGAAATAAAATTTCGCTGCCGCATAGTTAATTGAACCTTATTAAATTTTATCGATGTTGAAGTTGGTTCAAAATATATTTGAATTCATTATTTGTATATTTTTACACCGACCTCAATACCGACATTAGGTAATCAGATTCAATGAACTTGGCGACTAATTTTTAGCGACTTTTTCAAAAGTCGCTCAGTCGCTCAGGTTTTCAAAAATTTATTTTCACCCATTTTAGTGGCCTCTTTATTTAGCTTTTATACAGTAAAATATCCGTCGATGTGAAAAAAAAAAAATACATAAAGGTCGAATTGAGAACTTTCTCTCCTATGTCACGACAGCTCTGTTTGAACATGCAGAAACATATGCAACACAACATCTGTTGGAAAAGGTAAACTAAACACATTGAGGCTATTATAAAAAGACCCATGCCCTCATAGAAGGCATGTTTAACAATCTTTCTTCGATCAAAGAAGAGATAGTTGCAGGACAAGAATTTCTACTTCGCTTATATGGACGATCAAGAAGTACTATCTTAAGATGATTTGCGATACTACAGATATCGTCATCTGATTTTTAAACAGCCAGTCGGCAAATCGTTTAACACGGCATCTTTTATTTGCCTCTAACTAATGATGCAGCAGTTCAGCATTCATGTTATATCTGTCCTACAAGTTCAGCAATGGAAGGGTGACAAGAGCATGACCAAAAACTCTGCTCCGTCGGAGTTGTTTAACGCTCAACTCGTGTACTTGTAAATCCAAGTGTATCGATAGATGTGAATGTAGGAGATCTGTATTGAAATGCTCTGCCATATGTAGATGCTGCCAAGGACTGTCAAAAGAATGTTGTTAATACCTATACAATTATATTATTTTTATGTTCTTTTATTTTGGTCATCTTCATTTTTTACGTTGGAGTTATCATTTATGATACTGGGTCAGATAAAGAGAATCGTTCATGATGTTGGGATACATTTTTGGTTTAAAGACAATTTTTATGAAAAAATTATACTGAAAACAAAAAATTAGAATATTTTATGGCAATCGATTTTCGTATGACGTCATTTTGTTGCTTTAGGGTTGGACAAAAAAGGAATAACAAAAAATATTGATAATTTTATGCTGAACAAACTTTATTTGAAACTTTTCTCAATACTCTGCATAGTTTCTGAAAAATATGTAGAAAGCTGAATTTTGACCGCCATTTTCCAAGATTTAGGTCTTAGCACAACTTTGATTTTCGGGGGCTGTACTAGTTGAATGACACATACTATATCCAAATCCCTTGCCTTTAAGAGTTTTTCAAGGTGTTCGCTACATTTTGGACTAAAATGACTACATTATTAGCCTGGATTTAATCTAGCCATTTATTTTTCCATATTGTATTTTTTTTAATTTTTATTCTTTTTTATGATCATGGTCTTTAGAATAAATAATTTCGTATAATGAATGTAGTAATAAAACGTTTACTATACAAAGGTAACTAACACTAGCTTCGATTTCTTAATTATATACATTAGTGATATTTTTTCTTACTTCTCTCTTCATTTCCATACTTATAAATTATGTTGACTATTTTTTTTGTAAATATAAATGCCGTCAATAAGACTATCCACTACTTTGGCATTGCGATATTTCTGAGGATTATACTTGACACATTAAATTGTCGAAGTCACGTAAGCCACTTGGGTGGTACACTAGGAAGTATCAATCTTCCATTTAGACATATTACAAATGATTAGTAATTTTGATATGTCGCTTCAACATTATCACAAAATTTTTCCGTTCGATATTGCATGATACTATCTTTCTATTTTATTCTATCTATTTTTAAGCTTTTGGTAGTTTCTTTTTCTTTCCCTATTGTTTAAATTTGCTTATTTGAAAAATGACGTCAAAGTAACGTCATAGTGTGACGAAATTATGACGTCATGTTGAGACGTCGATGCGACGTTTGGCGACGTCATTTTTTCATTGCAGAAATTATTTCTAGATGGCGCCACATACAAACTATGCATTACCACGTTATTTGTTGCATAAATTATTTCTAGATGGTGCCACATACAAACCACTGAAAATAATCAGTCATTCTTTACCTTATAATCTAATGAATTTATAGAAAATAAATAAGAATATAAATTGCAATGTTCAAATGCATTCAGGGAACTTTGATTGATTTGGATGGATCCTATAATGGTCAGGTTAAAGATTATTATTATGTAGCTGGGCCGAGATGGCATAAAAGCCAGTGAGTGCTTCACCTATTAATTGTCCATTCATATACATCGCACATGGCAGCTTATCCTGCAATGCATCATACATCGGAAAATGGAAACCTTCTAGAGCCTTTAACATTCACATTCCATATTGCACCAAATTGGCTTATTATATTTCTCAAATGTACATTTATTTCAATTAATCAAAAATAGCTTACATATGACCCGATTAACGTCGCTAAATGACGTCATTTTGACGTCACAAAATGGCGTCATTGTGACGTTACAAAACGACGTCGCTGGGCTGTAACATAATGACGTCATTTTTACGCCATTTCAAAGGTCAAAATGACGTCTTGGGTGACCAAAAAATGACGTCAAAATTACGTCATTCTGCTGCCTGGATCGGCATCATACACCACTCATACATTATTTTATTCTATAAATACGTACCGCTTAAACTATCAACTGAAAGGACTTATATTTTACTATTAGAAGTACACCAAGGACTCGATTTTTATTCGATATCCGACCCACTTGACTGAGAAAAAAAATCCAAAAGTTCCCAACAAATTAAAATTTTTCAAAATTGAGCTACATTTTTGGGCCGAGAAATACCTATGTATGCATTTGGGGTGTTTTTTGAAATTTAGAAACTAAATGAACACGACATACAGATAATGAACAAGTCAATTGTGAAGTACTGAAAACCATCGAGTGATAACTGCATACGTGGACCCATATATGTATAAAAAGAATAAAAGAAATACCTACTTACTTAAACCAAGGTACATAAAGTAACAGGTATACTCCTCCTGGCGACCAAAATGCAACTTGCTTTAAGTATGAGATATTGTAACGTGAAATACTTTAGTTAATTTCATATTTGTATCTTTCCTTACCATGATACAATATCATTGCATCAATAATATGCAACCCGCGACTCACGTTATTGTCTTGTGACTTTACCACACAACAAAAGTATGTATAATGTACATACAGTGCATATTCATTTTGTGGATATGTATATCCACATATGGATCACATATATCTAAAATGTATTGAATGGACATGAAATTAAATTTCATTTCATATAAGTTTGTCGCTGACTTTCGTATCTATTTTATATCCATTAAAGGTCCATAAACATTCACTGGACGTGAAATGGACATCATGTATATAATTGTATATTTTATAGATACACATTACATATTTTGTATATCTAATGGATATAAAATTTACAATGTACATACACTTTTGTAGCCGATATATATTCATATACATATCCATAAATCCATATATTGCAAACTTAGGAAGGGCGACACAGCGTAATACCATAAACCCGTAGCACATGCACATCGAATAATGCCATTATACTCGCGTACGAGCGTAATGCAACATATAGGTATTTTATGAATGATCAACATATTAAATAAACGTGTAATATAAATGTCCAATTTGATTGGAAATATTTTCTATAATGTATTCTGAAAACACAATATAAATATGTCTTTATAATAAATCGTTTGTGGGATCATAAAAAGGATATGAATTTTATGTAATGAAATTTGCTTCTTTCAAGATGTTCTAGTTTAAAAAAATTAATTACTTACATTTTTTTTAAATGTAATATAAAATAATATATATTAACGGACATATTATTTATATTGTTTTATGTATATACCTCCAACAATATCATGGTATATGCCACTGATAAATATCAGTAGCTGTATATACATTTAATATCATATATTAACTAACATGTTATGTATATGCTCTGCATGTACATATCCACGAGATGTTATGTGGGATTGTATATTATCTTACTTGAAGTACGCGCAGGGAAGGTTATTGGTCTGATTACCAGTATGATTCCTATTGGTTCCAACTCACATGATTGGATGAATTAAAGGTGCTGCACGACAGCATACCTTGTTAAATATATGGCTGGGTACTCCGGACTATTTGAAAGAGTATACGTGCTACTCGATTTTCTGAAAAATTACTCATCGGTGCGTCCCTTATAAGTATTTTCTGCAAAAATTGATGAATAATAAAGCTAACCTTGGTATTTTCATTTTCAATAAAATTTACAGTTAATATTACAAAAGATAGATATTTTTAATATTTTTGTAGAAAATCAAATATAATGAACGAACATTCATAGAAAGACATGAATGACAGTTTATACAATTTTAAAAATTGAAAACCCCAACGGTGCATTCTGGGTGTTTCAGTATTCAGTTCAGTACAATAAAAAGTATTTAAGAACCTGCTTTTAAATTTTTATCTATAACGCTTGCAGAAAAAAATTGTGCATTCGTTTTAAAGTTATCTGGGAAGATCTAACATTAATTTATCATCATCTATATGAGTTCATGTTCAGAAAAACTCGTCTTGTAATTTCCGCCATCGGCATCCATTGTAATTTAAACCTACCATAAAACCCGTCGTTAGAAAGGCGACAATAATTTAATGCTTCTTTTATTTAGGCAACAAAGAATACGTGTATATAGTTAAGGTGTATATGTACCTACTACAATGACAATTTTCGAGTGGAATAAAACAATGGCGAATTAAATATAAAAATTGGTGGATGACATAATTTAAAAAATTCCTTCATAAAGACGCGAACTTGACCGGATATATGTCCTTCAATTAAATTAACGTTTTTGGGCAGGCAACTTGGAGCAGAAACTTATACCATTCGGCAGGTTATATTGTATATTTTGGTATATTCAATTTGTGAATTCCTATTTTATAAGGTTAGTATATTATTAAAAATTGAAGTTGAAAAATGACCAAAAATCTTCTTTTTAACCCGAAACGCTACTAAAAACGAAGCCAGATAGAGAAAAATGCCAAAACCTCTTTTATAAAGTAGTAAGTTTCCTACCAAAAAAGTCTAAGGTAACATACCTGTATAGCCAAAAGTTCCGGAATGGCTGTCATTTGAATTTGCTGTGATTTTTTTGAAACAGACATAAAAAAACATATTGTCAAATTAAGAACCTCATCCTTTTTTAAATTTTTTTGGAGAAGGTTAAAAAGGACTGCATCGGCAGTCTTTAAACTTGAACTCCATCGATGGGGTCCTTCATTTGTTTGAGTAAACGGAATGCGAATGGTTCAAATCATAGCTAATATATATATGTTTTTAATTTCGGCGGATTTCGCCGACGCATCCCGTAGTGGCTGCGGACTTATTTTAAATCCAAGCATTAAGTCATACGCAAATAGTTAACAGCTTATCGCCGCATTGGAGGAAATCCAGTGACTGCCACACCTGACAGTTGTTTATGCAGATATGCCGCACACACTATTTTTTAACAAAAATGTCCTATAAAAAATGTTGTACAATTTTACTCTATCTAGCTTCGTCTTAGTGGGGTTTCGAGTTCAGAAAAAAAGACAATTTGAAGTATTTTTTCAACTTTAATTGTAATAATTCAGTCACTTCGTAAAATGGGAATACTTAAGTAGAATCTAATCATATATGGATCGGACCATCCAAATGCGAACATAGATGCGGTTGACTTTCGTCCACTGGATGGAGTCGATTCAACATACGGTGATTAATAAGCTTGTGTCACATGCTGCCGCTCAGGGCTTCTGCTCTGTCTGCACATCTGCCTCGCGCATGATAATAATGCCTTTAACGAGCAAGCGTCAATTGGTAGGAATTTCTGCCCATAAGAGTTGCTCACAATGATCGCATTGCGACGGACCAATCTGTATACGATATAACCTGCCAAATAACAGATTTCAACCTTCCTAAAATAAATCCGGCAAGTTTTGGTATAATTTGCTAGGGGTATTTAGTTTGGGTACATTTTGAATTGTCTTTTAGAAGTGGAAGAAAAATAATTATAAGTATTACGAAATTTGACTTGAATATTTCTTTAAATGTCTTATGTATATGAACAAATGATATTTCAAAAACGTATGTTAGATTTGATCGTCAATTCTTTTTGTAAATATCTCAAATTATCTACCAATTAAGTAAAGCTACTCAAAATACAATTACGTAAAATTAGCTAACCTGCCTTTAGAGCGCAAAGCAGACGTTCCACATTTTATTTACAGAAATAAATATATAGCTTTCCTGAAAATGTGACTAGAGGTAAATATGGAAGAAGCATTCATTATGCATCTGGAACGTCTTACATTATATTAGATTTATTCGAAGATATCATTTATTGCCATACAAATATTTAGAAAACACGAAACATACGCTCAATAATATTAATAATTATATACATGGAGAACATTTAATTATCTTTATAATAAACATTTTATCAGTAACAAAATTATATATATACGCCCGTCAAACATTTAAATAAATTTTTGTATGGCAACCAACAGAAGTAAATAAATACTGTACATATATAAAATACAAATACCAACAATCAAGTGAAAATAATAATTATGTCTTAAAAAGTTTTACACTAACGTTTAGTTTGCATGTTATAATAAGTATTTATATACATCTTAGAATGTACAGAGATCAGATCCTCTTCAAGCGATACCAATTGAGATATCATGGAAAATTACAAATCTAAAAAAAAAAATAAGAAATATAACATCACATTCTACGAATGTGACAAAGTAACCGCTTACAAATACGCTACAAATACCAGATGGAAATCCGCCTAAATATACGTTACATGGCAGTGACGTTTTTTATACATTAGTATTTATTTGTGCAATTATTTAATTTAAAATAAATCAGTAGACACGAATAAATATTCAACACATAAGAATTTTACCTTCGATATTCAAAGAACGCCTAAAAATCTACTATTGTGTACGGGATATTTCGGGTATTCATTCAGTCATTCATTTTCAGAAAAGATTTTACATAAAAAAAATATAAAAAAGCTTCTATAAACAGGGTGTGTAAATCTCTTTCAAGGTAACCACTGCCCTCTGACTAGGGCGCCCAATAGAATTTTATTAAATACCTCAGGAACCCTTTAAGATACAATGAAGAGTTTTTGCACGAGATCTAATATTAAGATGATTATTTTATTATCCATCAATAGTAAATTCAATAGGGGGCACGCAAAATTAGGGAAGGACTTTCTTCTCTCCTCCCAAACCTATTTATGTGTATTATTGTGTACTTTTCTCATTGGAATATAACTTCTATCCAGTTGTAATATCGCAAGACCAACCGTTTTCGAGAAATACGGACCAAGAATATATAACTTATTTCTTCGTCAGTAAACCCATTTTTTATTTAAAATGAATTCAGTATTTCCGCCATCGACATTCCTCGATCTACACTTGTAATAAAAATTCTCATGGGACTTCTTCTAATCCATCTACTTGGAAAAACTGCTTATTACGGTACTGATCAGCCCCCAATTAATCGTCTTTTGTTTTCATTGATTGATCGTATAGTTAAGGACTTAGGTCTTTCAGTCTTCAGTCAGAAAATTAGATAATCATTTGTTCTGCGATCGAGCGAGAGGGGGAAGCTTATACGGAGCTTATTCTTGAAGAATACCATGAGAAAGATTTTTTGTAAGTGGGAAAAGGGTAGGTTTAGGTCAGATCTGCAAAATTATGAAACACATCGCTAGCTTAGTACCCCAAACCAAAAGAAGCAATTCTAAATGTAGTAAATGCGAAATCTAGAATCAGTACCAGAAGGCTAGATCCACAGGTCAGCACCGTCCCTTTAGAGAGTATTACCTGAACAATTGTTATATTTCTACAAAATCTAAAGGATTCGACCTCCCAAGCCCGAAGATACATTCCAGAGTAACGCATTCTACCGATAGCTTTTGCAGAAATAAGAAAGAAATCACAAATGTATTCGTTCAAAGTTCATGTGCTATTCGAGTTCAGACACCAAGAAGATTTACAAGAAATTTTGGGCCAATATACTTGGCAACAGATTGGTAAGATCATTTGTTTTACCTAATAGATTAAATCGGTTAATGTATCTAGACTTTTTACAAAAATATTAAGATATTTTTTGAAGGATGTGCTGTATGAGACCAGATGGGGTATTTCGTTCGTGTACCATGGTGCACTCCCCTCAATTTAGAATAGTTGTTTGAGAGTTTTTAAATGCAATCTATCCTGAAAGACGGATTGGTAAAGGTGGACCAATAACTTGACCCCATGATCCTTGGACGTAAATCCCCTCAATTTTGTTGTCTGGAAATATTTGAAAAGCTTTGTCTACTTAAGTAGACAAAGTAGACATGTAGAGCATGTAGTAATCGGCCAGACTATTAGGAAAGCGGCAGGAACCTTTGATCGAGTCTTAGCTTCTAGAAACGAGTAGTAGCCGTTTTGAGGACTTACTGTAATCTTTAAAAACCGTCTAGTCCTATACATAAAAAATGGTTGTTTCCCCTTTTGCTATTTTAGGAAATTAATTTCCTACGATGTGTTATCCTTGCTAAATTACACGGGAGAGAGACATCTTGATTTCCTGTTATGGAACCCAGAGGAACACATATGTTTCCTTTGGTTCATATTTGTCAAAAATAGTTGATCCTGCAGTGTGGGAACAAGATACACAGCTAACATGCTAACGTCATATTAACGTATTTTTAAAGTCATTTACCGCGACGTAAGTGACCAATAATATGACGTGATAGTTACGTTATAAAATATGACGAGTCTATGACATCATAAAATAAACGTCTCTATGACATACATTGTTGGTGCTTGAATATATGAATTTATGACGTCATTATGGTAACGTCTATATGACGCAGATTATTGATGTATTGTGTAAAATGCTTGCTTACCGCATGTAGTATGTATCAGAAATTATTTCTAGATGGCACCACATACACACCACTGACAATAATTAGTCATACTTTATCTTATACTCTTATAAAGTTATAGAAAATAAATAACATAAATTGCAATGTTCAAATTCTTTCAGGGAACATCGATTTATTTGGATGGATCTTATAACAATCAGGTGTTAAGGATCATTTATTCTGTAGCTAGACTGAAGCTAGCATACAGGTTTTATGCTATCTGTTTAATGGGTTTAAGAACTCACTGGTTTTATGATGAAACCAGCGGGTGCTTAACCTATGAATTGTCCATTCATCTACATAGCGGCTCATCCTGTAACCCATCATATATTGGAAAATGGAGACGTCCTAGACTTGGAATCCTTAAACGTGCGTTAGTAACAGACATACTAATGACGGAACAACAATTATGACGTCATTTTTACATACATAAACGACGAGTTGCGTCACCTTAAGACGTCATGTAATGGATGAGTTGTCTACGAATGACGTCTCTGGGATGTGGCAGATTTTCGCCATTTTCACGTCAATAATACGTAACATTTGACTACTGACCAAATAGTGTCCAATTATTGACGTAATGATGACGTCACTATGTTAGCTGGGTACTCTTTCCTGTGTATTTTTAATCAAGTAATCATTTTCAGATGAGAAAATGAGAGGAAATACACATAAAAAAGTTTAGTGGTGAAGTTTACAGTGCACAGAGTGTACAGTGCTTTACTTACGAGATACTCAAAAAGTAATATAGTTGGATTGCTGTTCGAAAAAGATGATTATGGCAGAAGTATTACTTTCTGTGTGGGCAATATAAAACCTTTATGGATTCAGATCACTTACAGAAACTCGCCACTGTAACTCAAAAGGTTAAACGTCCTTTTCAGAAAGTCATAGCTCCCTTGAAAAAGATTTCTACACCCATGTTTACCAGAATTTTATATTTTCTGATGTAGATTCGCTCCTGAAAATTATTGAAATTATTGAAAAGTATTAACCGTACGTCTCACGCACACTTTGCATTTTTATATTTTTTATTTAACACATTTATTTCGCTATATTTTATATATAAGTACACAATAATGAATACCTTATGTTTCAGAAAATTAAATAAGCCATATGTTTTCATGTATCACAATTTATCGATTATTGTACAAAGGGCCAATAACACAAGATTAGTGTTTAATTTTATTTATCTGGAAAGCCGCTTAAGTTTCCTACATAAATGTCGGAAGGCAAAAGGCAAAATCCAACTTCCCCATCTGCCCATGCATTTTATTACGGCAGTCAGTTTGAAAGTTGTTTTAAGGAAAGGAATACGAAAAGTTACCGGAAACTAGGTGCTTTTCTATTCTATGTAACATTTTTTAGATGCCCGACTATTTTTGCAGAGATTGCAACGTCAGAATTAGCGCAAAGTGTGGTCGGCCGATGATTTAAATATATAAGCAGCGTTAAATCGACTGGACGACATTATAACAATTTTGACAATCTGTTAGGTTCATTTTATTCATCGATTAACGTTTGACAGAAGTTAGTTGATTACTAGTTATATTTGGTATGTTAGAAAACGTTGATTTAACCTTGGTAATTAACCAAATATGGTCAGGCTCTTACTCCACAATTGGTAGACGTTGCACTGATATTACTAACTACACGTTAGAATTATTACATATAAATTGCACAATTCCAACTAAAGGTGGACCTACACTTTTCTGGAAATCTCATATTAATCGGTTTTAGGCAACTAAGCATAGTCCAGTAGATTAGTAAAAAAAAGACTGAAATTTATTGTAATTCGTTTCAGGATGCCACGTGGATTAAACGATAGTTTTATTGATTACGAACATGACCCTGAATTTGGTCCACTTTTTGACAGCCAGAACATTGTTTATTTAACGATTTATTGTTGAAAAATTCAAAAAAATCGACTTTTTTACAGATAACTCAAAGACCTTTGACGATAGGTTTTTTAATTTGTAGATACTGTTAGAACTTTGAAAAACGGTTAATTTGAGAGATGTTTCGTTTGAAACGCTTGAAAATTTGTTTAAATAATTGCAAAAAACCGCGAAAATTTTAGCAATTTGCAAATATTTTTCATTCTTTAACAAAAGCACTTTAGTGCTTGAAACTTTGAGGAAATATGTCTTTTATTACCCCCTTAAAATTTCATCCAAAAATTTTGATTAGTTTAAGAGATATTCAATTTGTTTATTAAAAACATAAATAATGTAAAATGCAAATTCACCCAGTTCCCGTTGCCGTAGAGGGTTGATCTGGACATTCTTTTTTTATTGGGACTTAAACTTTATGTTTTCTTTAATGGCAAATCAAATTTGCATTATTTTCAACTTCAAAATGACGTTTGAAAAAGTGTCACATTTTGAGGTTAGGTTTTTTGCTAATAACTTAAACAAATGAAGATTTTGCAATATCGTTCTCATATCTTTGTTGCTGGGATCTTTTCACACATTTTAAAAAAAAAAAAAAATTACTGTAGCCCTATTAGAAGCCGAGATGATTTTTTTAATAAATTCGTAAAAAAATTTTTAACAAAAAATAATTGTTTATAACAAATTATTGTTTAATTAGGAAATAATCGACATGACAGATATTATTATTTCATCACGCTACCCCAAATTAAAAAAAAAGTCAAAATCGGAGAAACGGTAAATTTTTGGTTGACGGATTTGAACTCGTCTCGATCGTTTTATGAACGTGTTACAAATATGACTCATGCTTCTCACTCCTGTTCTGACGCTGATTTAAAATTAATTATTGTTATCGTTGCAAATTGAATTTTTTTCCCCAAACTCAGCTCTATTACAAAGATAGACTATTAAACTAGTTATTCGCCAAGTTTCAGCTGTTGATGTTTATTAATAAACAAATTACGAATTTATTAAAAAAAAAATCATCTCGGCTTCTAGTAAGGCTACAGAGTAATTTTTTTTTTTCAAATGTGTGAAAAAGCCCCAGAAACAAGGATATCAGAACAATATTGCAAAATCTTCATTTGTTTAAAAGTTATTAGCAAAAAACTTAACCTCAAAATGTGACACTTTTCAAACGCCATTTTGAAGTTGAAAATAATGCAAATTTGATTTATCATTAATGAAAACATAAAGTTTAAGTCTGAACAAAAAAAATGATGTCCAGATCAACCCTCTACGACAACGGGAACTGGGTGAATTTGCATTTTACATTATTCATATTTTTAATAAACAAATTGAATATTTCTTAAACTAATTAAAATTTTTTGATGAAATTTTAGAGGTAACTTTGGGGTGATAAAAGACATATTTTGTCAGTTTCAAGCACTAAAGTGCTTTTGTTAAATAATGAAAAATATTTGCAAATTGCGAAAATTTTCGCGATTTTTTGCAATTATTTAAACAAATTTTCAAGCGTTTTAAACGAAACACCTCTCAAACTAACCGTTTTTCAAAGTTCTAACAGTATCTACAAATTGAAAAACCTATCGTCAAAGGTCTTTGAGTTATCTTTAAAAAAGTCGATATTTTTGGAATTTTTCAACAATAAATCGTTAAATAAACAATGTTCCGGCGGTCAAAAAGTGGACCAAATTCGTAATCAATAAAACTATCGTTTAATCCACGTGGCATCCTGAAACGAATTACAATATGCATATTTGCTAATTCCACTGGCCTATCACGTAAATACCAATTTCAACGTTTGTATTGACTTCTAAATGATCAGTGATTGAAAAATTACAAATTGTATTTTCAGAAAAATTATGTAACATCATGTTTAAGGGAGTTTTTCTAACATTGAAGTTCACAGTTTTTAAAAAATATCACAAATTTAACCATACTGCGAAAATAAGGATAGCCGGCTTCATTAATAAGGTTAATAATTTTTGCATTATTGAGGCACTGCACTCCGACATTTATGTAGCAGGCCTGTGTGGCATTTCAGAATTACACTTATTTTGTGTTATAAGTTCCCGTACTATTCTCTCTCAAAAATATTTTTCCGCGCTTGATTGTACTTTATAGTTTGATAATGTATTAATATCACGTTTTAAATACATTCTTTTCAAAAATGGTAAACTTCTTATGTATTAAAAATGATCTTAATCGTGGCATTTATAACATGTCAGTGGATATCACACTTTAAAAAATTAAAAAACAATTAAATTGTGCAACACGCAACAATCATTTTCTAAGGTTCCATTTAGATACTTCTCTATTTTTCTTTTTAATAAATATTCATTTATCTACCAACTAAAATTATATAATTTAAATATTAGATAACAATGATCCTAATTAATTGGTTTGATTTCTAATAAGCAAGTACATATATTTTATACAGGGTGTTTCATTGAGGGCTGATCAGCCGGCACAGGGAGATAGAAGACACCAATACGCGTCGATTTGATCCCCATGCAGTTATGCGAAATTCCTTAGTTTAGAAGTTAGTTAGGCTTTCGTGTATTTTTAGCTAAACTCCGACTTTGCCTACAAATTCTCTAATTTTGGCTTAATTATTAGTAATAGCGTTATGATTGTGTTCATCAGTGTAGTCCATTAGTGGGCCTATTATTCTGAAAAATATATTTTTATTGGAACCGAAACCATTTGAACTAAAAGAAATCTTTTTAAAATTTTATTGAAACAAAAATTTTTCCTTACCTTTGCAACACTAGCAAAAAATAAAAGTAGAAAAAGTTTACTACCCATCTTAAAAACATATCTACTATACTAGCAATCAATCACCTAAATTTCATTCAGCTAAGTCCTATGACTTCACATCGAAAATTTTGTACAAAATATAAAATGCCAGATTCCCACTTTTTAATTTTAATCTAAAACAATATTCAATAAGTGAGATAAGTTGTGGATATCATTAACACTCCCAGTGCAGACAGTAAGATCGTTTAGCGTTGAAAAGAGAGTCACTTTATCAATTTATTTTAATTTTATTGAAAAACAACTCTTTTTATTTCCTTAGACATTAAATAAACTAACATAACTGAAATAAAATTAGTAAACATTTATTTTTTTCATTATACTCATTGTTGGAAATGGTGACCTCTAGTGGCAATGCACATACGGCGTCTTCCCCTTTAATTTTCGGTAGGTATATCTCGTTTTCTCGAATTTCTTCATTTATTTCTACCAATTTTCTATGCAATTCTTGTAAAGAAGAATATTCTTTGTGGTACATCAATTCTTTATAGTGGCCGCAAATAAAAAATCAACCGAATTTTATTTGGAGCATCTTGGAAGTTAGGCTATTGGTTCTCCGCGCCCAATCCACCTGCCTGGGAAATGTTGGCTCAGATGGTGTTTAACAACTATTACTTAGTGGCATAGGACTCCGGATCTCGTTGTACGTAGCCGAAACAGTAAAAAAATCCACAAAGAAAAATATTCAAAAATACGATCCAACACCTAAAACAGACAAACTAACGAAAATGAATACAGTAGAATACAGGGAAGGAAAGTACCACGTCAAATAACACACACTGAGGCCTCTTTGCCTCTCTTTAAAGTTAACCGGTCCTACTTACTATCTGCGCTGTGATTGCTAATGTTGGGCTCATTTATAAAAAATAAAATCCACAGATGGTAGAAAACTGTAGACCTGCAATTATTCTTTCCGGCGTCTCTAAAATGTTTGAATACGCCTATTTACATCGGCTAATGAACTTCTTAAATAAAAATAACATTTTAGAGGTTAATCAACATCGATTTCACAATAACAAATCAATATAATCTGCTACGTATGCATTTTATGAGAAGCGCATTGAATACATTGAATATATTGAAGAAGAAGAATGTCGTGTGGGAACTTTTGTGATCTCACCAGGATTTGATTCTGTAAATCGTGATAAACTGTTGGTAAAATTATATATCTCTGCCATTCGTGGCGTAGCACTAGAATGGATATCATATTTCCTCAAATATCGAAAACTACGTTAACTTGATGTATTCGTTCGAAGGAAATGATGGGAATGTCAACTCGGAGTATAATGAAAATAATATGGGAGTACCTCAGGGTTTAGTTTTGGGGCCGATATTATATTTAATTTTCACTAATGATGGTTTAATCCTTGTAAGGAATTTAATTTATAATCTATGTGTAGGCATAGTAATAAAAGTCGGTTTTGTACTAATAAAAAATTTTATCTGAAGATTACTAGACAAAAGGACAAATATTAAGTTTAAATACATGCATCCAATTGTTAGGGTCTTGAAGTATTTAATTATTTAGCAGATAACTATAATAACAGGCCAGAAATTTAAACAGTTTTAAAATAAAGCTGAAATTATTTTCATTAGAGAAATTATGTTACACATTAAATTAAATTTTTGTGTGTTAGGGGGGTAAGGTAAAATTTTACGATCTGATGTGAAAGTTGTCTAAAAGAAAAATAAATGTATTATTATTACGTTGTAATGACACCTACAACAACTTATCTCACCTTTCGAATAATGTTTTAGATTATAATTAAAAAGCGGAATTTTCGCATTTTACAATTTGCACAAAATTTTCGATGTGAAGTCATGGGGTTGATTGTCAGAAAAGGAATTTTTAAAATGTATACCAATTTTTTTTATTTTTTCGTTACAGTTGTAAAATTAAGAAATAATTTTTGTTTTAATAAAATTTTAAAATAGGTATTATTTTTTTGTTGTTTCAGTTATTATATTCCAGGACGATAGGCCCACTATTGGACTACGTCCATAAAAAATATATTTATGCTAGTACTAGTAGTTAAGTCAGAATGACGAAATTTGTGGGCAAACCCGGAGTTTAGCTAAAAATACAGGAAAACCTAAATAACTCCCAAACTAACAAATTTCGCATAACACACATGAGAGTCAAATCGACGCGTAGTTAGGTCCTCCATCATTCTGCGCTGGCTGGTCCGTGCTCAGTGAAACGCCCTGTATATATATTTATATATAACTAGACGTTTTTATCGTATTTATAGTTATAGTCTCATTTGATGGTGATACAGGTTAAAAATGGTACATACATCGATGATGGGTGATTCCTAGTATAATATACCCTAATTTTTGTCTTTTAATTGTGCTGCCACAATGAAAAGTGATACTTATTGGGCCCGAACCGTGAAAATTCAGTCGCTTTGTTCTCCATCGCCTTCCACGTCTTTTTCTCCTACCTCCCTAGTGTTACTGTCTTCTGTCTCAATGCTGCTGGTTGGTGTCGGAGTGTCTTCAACATTTAATAAGCCAGAAGTAGAACTACTAGATTGTGTGACGTTTGGACTTACATCGAAACTACTGGTTTTTCCAGGGCTGTACTTTAAATCGGAAGAATAAGTTGTACTTAAATAACTAGTGTTTTCTGGATACTTGCTTCCAATAGTGTTATATTTGCTATCGGATGCGGTGTAAATAGAATCAGCACCGTAATTGTTTGTTTTCGTGTTTAACGTGGAATATTTAGAACTTTCGCTGGAGTACGTATCAAAAAATGATTTGACATCTTTAGTTGACCCAATTGTATTAAATTTATCACTATAACTCATATCTCCAGGAGTGTAACTGAGGTAAGCTCCCGTCAAAAACGGATTCGTGCTAGCATAAGTTGTCGGTTGGGAATAGCTGGAAGTTTGTGGATAGTTCCAGCCATAGTGTGGGCTGGAGGTAGTACTATTATTTGATATAGTACTGGGCATTCCGGACAATGTCGAAAATGAGGGCGTGGTGCTGCCGAGTGTGACATTCAATCCGGCCGAGCTACCTTGCATCGCAGGTGAGCTAGACCTAGACACTTGGCTCAAAACCGATGGAGAAGCCCTACTCAGGCTGGTTATAGACGGTGAGTTCCTTGGCCCAGGAGAGTTACCTGTAGTTGCGATGGTCATCGATGGCGAATGTCTTATACCAGGGGAGCTTATGGTGACCGATGGTGAAGACCTCATCCCGGCTTGAGAGGAAGGAGATGCGCGGATGGCTGGGGAGCTGACACGGTTGGGCAGGCAGTGTTTAACAGATTCAGAGCCGGATTGGGAATCGCTACTGCTGCTTGGAGAGCCTGGAGAAGAGACTATCACCTGGCGCGGCCTGAGACCCCCGGCCGACGAGGATCCCGCTGGAGGTCCTACCCGAGGAGATAGCGGACGGTAAGGACCTTTGCTTGCTGATGATTGGCCCTGAAAAATATTTGTGTTAGTATCTGCTCTTTTGTATTAATCGATTAATGCAAGGTGTCAATGAATCGATAATACAAACTTTGGTTACTCATTTTTTGGTAAAAGTCTATATGAACACATGTCTCAAAATCACCCCCTGTTGTGTTATGACTCCCCAAATGGAGTAACTAAAATTCACTTTATGATTATATTATCTCCGGAATGCTATATTATAATGCAATAAAATTTGATATTGGACGCATGTAACTAAGAGTCATCAGATAGTCGTATTGCAATCATTATCATCACGGGCGTGCTTAAAAGGGTTAAATTTAAATATAACTTTTTAAAATAATTTATTATACATGTTATGATACAGCATTCCAGATATAATAATCGTAAAGTGAACTTCTGTCACCCGATTTCGGAAGTCGTAACACTTCATACGTGGCCATACTTTTGCTTAAAAATATCATCAGGAAACAGTACCCGAAGTTTGTACCACCGATTCATTGGCACCCATTCGGTTATAATGCATATTCAATAGAAAATATTTAGCAACTATTAGCCTATATTATTCACAAAGAGAATACTAAATATATTCGTCACAAATCAATAGATACGTATGAGTAATATAAACATAGGCTCTACTATCGTAGTTAACTGACTTGGTTAGAAACCTTGGATAACCTGCAAAATATTTAGCATTATCTCCAGGATTCAGTTCAAGATTCTTTATTAAAAAATTGTGCACAACTGTGTGTTACTAGAGAATATTATTTAGGTATTATGCAAATCACAACTTACACACTTTTTTATTTATTATGAAAATACCCACTTTCTGTATATTGTTGCCCTAATCTGGGCACGCTAATATACTAGTTAGGTAAATACTTTAAAACACTTATTATTGGAGAACCAATCAAAACAACTACTCTACTAGCTAATACTGACGAAGTATTGAATTACATGATAGGATTCTTAGCATTTTAAAGAAAAAAATATTGAAAATACTTAAATCATTTATTTACATTTAGTCATTCACACTTTTTTTTATTTAATATGAAATTATCTACTTTCTGTATATAGCGTGCCCAGATTAGGGCAACAATATACAGAAAGTGGGTATTTTCATAATAAATAAAAAAGTGTGTAAGTTGTGATTTGCATAATACCTAAATAATATTCTCTAATCATGTGTGTTACTATTCTGTATCAAAAATGTACCATTTTCGAAATATTTACTATTACAAAAATCATACGAATATTTTCTACCTCTTTTGAAATTTCATTTCATTTTAAACACATTTTCCAATCAAGTTATTTTAATTATAAATTACTCTGACATTTTTTAAAGAAATTTGGAAAATTATTTTATGTAAAATTGACTTTTTAAAAGATTCCACATACATTTTTTTAATAATAAATATCTCGAAAACGATTCACTTTCGATAAAGGGAAGTACTTAGCAAGTTTTGCGTTATTTTTTAGTGAAGTATCATGAACTGAAATCAAATTTAGGAGTTTTATTTTACAAAAATGAGTTTTGACATATTGTTTACACAGTGGTTCTGTACCACCTCGTATAATTATTTTTGCTTCTGATTAAATTATATTACATTTCTACCATTTTAGGAAAATATGTCTCTTTTAAATTTATTTTTATTTATTTTTTTGTTTTTTGTCTGTGTATAACTAAATATTTTTATTAATACTAAAAGGATGGTACAGATATTTGGTTGTTAAGTTTTATATTTTGAAATTTTTTTAAATAGAGAATAAAAGTCTCTTACGTTTTTATATAAATATTAAGTTTAAAAAATAAAATAGAACCAAATACCCCATGTTAGGAGCTGACGGCATTTTAGGTACTATATATGATTTGTTCGTCGTTGGGAATAATGGTTAGTAAAGTTTTCGTGGGTGCGAATAAGGAAATCAAAGTTACGTGCTCGGATGTCGCTAATTTTTCGAAAATATGATTTCTAAAATTCAAAATTCAATTGTAACAATTATATTATTTGTTCCTGTCTGGCATTTTATTTAGTGTGTTAAATTAACTGCATAAATGCCAAAAATACAACTGCCAGATGTTCAGGCAGCTGAGTTTTTAACAGGTAAAAAAGCTTTATTACATCATTTGTCCGTTTTTTTGTTCTTGTTTTCTAATTTGTTGCTGTTTGTCAGACGTGTATGTTGCAAATTACTCAAGAAAAATGAAAAAATGCGTAGAATGAATTCTAATGACCTTTTAGTCATAATTACAGTAGTTGTAAATGAAGAAACAAGTGTGTAGTTTTCCCATTATTTATAAATAATCATATAAGAATATAATAATAATAATAAATGTGTTAACTATTCAAATAATACAATTAAGTATATATCGGAAGTCAACAGAATCATAAGGTAAATAAAAATAAAAAAGGAGGTGTATACAACAAGATTTAACACGTAACAAAAAAACATACAAACATCTAAGTAATATAGATATGAAGTAAATTAATCTAAAAATTCTTGATTTAGGTATTCATTTATTTTGTAGTAACCATTTTTCAAGAGTATATTACTTCCACATCCAGTGGAAGTATAGTAACGACAAAAAAAAATTGAAAATTTTTATTGTTCAAATAGGCTTAGAATGATAGGCTTAGAATGCAATGAAATGTGGAGATTTTTTGTCTGTCGGTATGTCCGTTTGTCGGTTTGTCTGTAACTTCTTTTGTGCGCACGATTACTGTTAGCGATGTCTGAATTCCCCGCGGTTCAAGACACACGCAATTTTGGTAGATGAGTGTATTATGATAGTTAGTATGTATGAATACCACTTAGTAAAATAATAATTTTTTGATTGATGTAATCTGTCACTAATATTCTAAATGACACAAATGACACAATGACTGTATTTTCAATTATAAAATAAACACTCAAATAATTATAAATATCGTGTCTTCCAGTTAATTCTATCAGGTTATGTGGCCCAGAACGATTATAATACTGAGTTGTGAATTTTTGCGTTTATAATCAGTGAATCAATAGAGACTTGTAAAATGGCATCGAGTGCATCAAATTCTGCTCGAATTGAATCTCTGTCCAAGGACAATTATGAAACTTGGAAGATGCAAGTGGAAGCACTGTTGACCAAGAATGATCTCTGGGAATATGTTAGTGGAGAGAAACCGCTTCCGAAGGAAGAAACTGAAACTGACGCTACAGCAGCCGCAAGTGTTCGAGCAAAGACAGAATGGACCAAGGCGGATAAGAAGGCAAAATCAGATTTGATCCTGTCTATACATCCAACAGAGTTCAGCATGTACGAGGATGCACGACGTCACGTGAGGTTTGGCTGAAACTTGAATCTATTTATGCATCAAAAGGACCTGCTAGAAAAGCAACGCTACTCAAGCAGCTGATGCTTCAAAAGTTAAGTGAAGGTGGTGATATTAGAGACCACATGAATAGATTCTTCAATGCAGTAGACCGACTGGCCGCCATGGATGTACAGGTACATAAAGATTTATTGGCAATAATGCTGCTTTATAGTCTTCCAGCTAGTTACGAGAACTTCAGATGTGCAATCGAGTCTCGAGATGAGCTACCATCTGTAGATGCTCTCAAAATAAAAATACTAGAAGAAACTGATGTGAGAAAGCAATCTAATGTAGTTGAGATGACCGGAGCTCTTGCAGCTGGCAGTAATGGAAATCGACGACGTCAATGGCAGGGTAAAAAGAATGAGAAAAGTACGCCTGTAGGTACCTTCAAGGGAAAATGCTACAAGTGCGGTATGCAAGGTCATAAGTCGCCGGACTGTTCAGCTAGGAATGATAAGAAAACTCTTGAAAAAGGCAAGCAGTGTGCAAAGGCCACAGATGATACGTTTGCAGCGTATTATAGTAAACGTCAAGTGTCAGCTGAAGTTACAACTCGACCATGGATCCTTGATAGCGGTTGTACAACGCATTTGTGTGGAGACAAGGAGTCATTTAACTGTCTAGATGTGTCCACGTATGGAAAAATTAACCTGGCTAGTCAAGCATCCAGTGAGATCAAAGGAAAAGGTACTGTAGGTTTATCAGTAGTCAATGAAAAATATTCTAGGTGGATACAATTGATACATTGATACTTTATTTGTACCAGAACATCGATCAAATTTAATTTCAGTTGCTAAAATCACCGACAAGGATCATAATGTGTTGTTCAGACGTGATTCAGCTATTGTTTTCGATAAACAAGGACAAGTAAAATTAACAGCTGAACGTCAAGGTAATCTGTATTATGTTAAGGAGGAAAATAGCATGGCTGGTATGACAGAGACGAGAGAACAAGTTGAAGTGAAAAGATGGCACCAACGTTTGGGACATCCGAATTCAAGAGATCTTGTGAAGGTCATTAGTCAAGTAACCAAAAGGAAAATCACCATAAAGGATGTGGGATGTTTATCGCAGTGTGACGTATGCTTAAGAGGTAAAATGACGGCACTACCGTTTCCTACTAGCGAACGTCAAAGTAATGAAGTTCTGCAGATAGTCCATTCAGATGTTGTGGGACCATTCAGAACACAAGCTGCAAATGGTGCTAAATATTTTGTCACGTTTGTTGATGATTATTCCAGATGGTGTGAAATATATTTCTTAAAGCATAAAAGTGGAGTATTGGAGGCATTCAAATTGTATCAAGCACACATTGAGAGGCAGACTGGGAAGAAGATTAAGTGTGTTCAATCCGACAACGGGAAAGAATATTGTAATAATGAACTTAATTCACTCCTAGATAGTCAAGGTTTGAACGTCGATTGACAGTTGTGAGGACACCACAACAAAATGGCGTCGCTGAGCGCATGAACAGAACACTGTTAGATATGGCGCGGTGCCTGTTAATCCAATCAAGATTACCACTGATTTTTTGGGCTGAAGCAATTGCAACTGCAAGTCACATCAGAAATAGATGTCCGTCTAGTAGCCTGAATGGAGGAATACCTTACCAAAAGTGGACAGGTAGGAAGACGACATGGAACTATTTGAGGACATTTGGATCAACTGTTTATGTCTTAGATAAAGATCCATCGAAAGGAAAGCTCGCTGAGCGATCTATTAAAGGAGTGTTTGTTGGATACCCACGTGAGACAAAAGGCTATAGGGTATGGTTACCAGAAGCCAGAAAATTTATTGTCGCAAGGGATGTCAAATTCCAAGAGGAAAACACTGACGGATCTCAAGACAACCAAGAGGAAATTGTGTTGATCGACGATGACATTAATAGAACTGAAAATGATAATCAAATCGAAATAATGATAAATAATCCTAATGTGAGTAGTACACCTTTAAGAGAGTCATTGGGACAAGAGAGATCTCCACAGACTACACCAGCGTCGCATCATGAATTCATACAAGAGAATCGAAGAGGGCGGGGAAGACCAAAGATACTTCGTACTGGATCCAGAGGTCGTCCTAGGAAATTATTTTCATCAGTTCGAGAAGGTGAAAATTCAACGATTCAAATTAATGATGACGACAACGATGAGATGTTTGCTGGAGTTGTAGAAGTAAATATAAAGAATGCAATGATGTCTCCTGAAAGTGACGAATGGAAAGGAGCTATTCAATCAGAAGTTGAGAGTCTGGTAAAAAATAATACTTGGGAAATTGTTGAAAAACCGCAAGATCAAAATGTGGTTGGTAGTCGCATTGTGTTGACCAACAAGTATAAACCAGATGGAACTATAGAGAGAAGAAAAGCTCGAATAGTCGCAAAAGGATACAGTCAGCAATATGGGGTTGATTATAACCAAACTTTCGCCCCAGTAGCAAGATTGGAGTCAATACGACTCATGTTGGCTCTTGCAGCAGAATTTGGCATGACAATTCGACAGTTTGATGTGGTAACGGCGTATCTAAATGGATATTTGGAAGAAAAAGTATTCATGGAAATTCCAGATATGTTACCAGAAATGCTCGAGAGGATAGCCAAAGACAAACGAGCAGTTCAAGAAGTGAAGAAACGAGCTGCAGAAATGCTGAAAAGATTAGAGCAAGGAGCAAATGCTTGTCGATTGCAAAAAGCCCTTTATGGATTACGCCAAGCAGGTCGGCAGTGGCATGCTCGTCTTTCAGAAAAATTAACTAGTATTGCATTAGTACCAACGAAGGGGGAACCTTGCTTGTATCACGCAGAACGCAGTGGAGTTATGTTGTTACTAATCATTTATGTAGATGATATATTGGTGGCATCGACGGACCTTGAATGGATAGATGAAATCAAATCGAAATTATTAGAAGAATTTGAAATCAAGGACCTAGGCCGAGCAAAATACTGTTTGAGGTTGGAGATTAACCAAGAAAAGGACTTCATCACGATAAAACAAACGCGATATGTCCTAGATATACTAGAGAAGTATGGAATGAGTCAGTGTAATCCAGTGGCAACACCGTCTGAGCTTCAAAGTAAGAAAGTGGTTAAACCCACAGAGGAGACCAAACATGGTAATTTTCCTTATCGGGAGCTAATAGGAGCTCTAATGTACCTTGCTGTAGGAACCAGGCCAGATATTGCAAATACCATATCAAGACTAGCTCAATTTACTAATGAACCTAGTAATCAACACTGGGCAGCAGGTAAAAGAGTTTTAAGGTATTTGGCTGGAACCAAAGACATAGGATTAATGTATACCAGTACAAATGAGCCTTTGTTCGGATATTCTGATGCCGACTGGGGAGGCTGTGTGATTGACCGACGATCTTTTACCGGTTATGCTTTCATCCTAGGAGGAGCAGCAATAACTTGGAAGTCGCAAAAGCAACGAACGGTTGCATTATCCTCGACGGAAGCTGAATATGTCAGCATGTCTGAAGCCACGAAAGAAGCGTTGCATCTGCGCAGTCTATTATGTGAAATAGGACTTGAAGGTATGTCTAATGTAAAATTGTACCTTGACAACCGTGGAGCGCAGCACTTGGCGTCAAATTCAATATATCATTCAAGAACGAAGCACATCGATATTCGCCATCATTTTGTTCGAGAATCTGTTGAGAGAGGACTAGTTACTCTGGAACATATTCCAAACTACCAAATGTTAGCGGATGTTCTCACTAAACCATTGTCAAAGGCACCACATTGGAGATGCGTGCATGATCTTGGACTTATCACTCTGGATGAGTCTCCACAGCGTGCATCTTGAGGGGGCGTGTTAGCGATGTCTGAATTCCCCGCGGTTCAAGACACACGCAATTTTGGTAGATGAGTGTATTATGATAGTTAGTATGTATGAATACTACTTAGTAAAATAATAATTTTTTGATTGATGTAATCTGTCACTAATATTCTAAATGACACAAATGACACAATGACTTTATTTTCAATGATAAAATAAACACTCAGATAATTATAAATATCGTGTCTTCCAGTTAATTCTATCAATTACTCTAGAATCGTTTAAGATATTGACTTGAAATTTGGTGCACATATGTATTTTAACGTGATCTGGAACTAGATTATATTTTCATCTTATTCCGTTTAAGGGTTGGGGGGTAAACTGAGGTAAACTGGGGTAAATGGTAAATAAATAAATCAAGCGGGTAAGAGTCCATAAAATTGGTATTTAGTATATACAAAGGAAGCTAAGGTTTCAAAAAATTTGTTGGCATTAGCCAAAGAGGGTGAAAAAAAATGTGACTTAGTGTGTGTACAAGAACCAAAAACCTGAAAATATTTTTTTAAATCATCCATCTCCCTATCATTACCCCCACCCCACTACCGATGTGGGATATCCTTTTATGGGTCTTTGAGGTAGACGATTTCAAATATTACCTGATTAAAGTTCCATAAACAATTATTTCCACATACACAATTTTTTCATTGTGAGAGACTTGTATGGAAAATCTGAATGTGGAAGTAGTGGGTAGCGGTTTTTTCTTACACATTTTTTGAATCTTGATGTTATCATATTCTGCATATTACTTGTTATACAATAAAATGGAAGAGGTCCTGTGTAAGGTGAAGTATAAAATGTTTTTGTTTCGAGTATTGTCTGAGTGATGATCCGGTAGGCCTTCAAATAGGTCCAAATTATAAGTGACACATGTGTACTATACTAAAATTACGGATTCAGTATCCAGTGGAAGTATGGTAACCCAAAAAAAAAAAAAATTGGAAAATTTGTATCGTTCAAATAGGATTAGAATGTAATGAAACGTCGATATTTGAAATTTGAAGACAATATTTCTGTCTGTCGTTCTGTCTGCAACTTTTTATAGTGCGCACGATTACTCTGGAACCGTTTGAGATATTGACTTGAAATTTGGTACACGTATGTACTTTAACGAGATCTGGAACTAGATTATATTTTGATCTTATTCCTTTGAAGATTGGGGATAAATAGATAAATCAAGCAAGTAGGAGTCCATAAAATTGGCATTTAGTATACAGGCTGCGCCACTTAAACTCCCCAGACTTGTAACTTTTTTATTTTTGAAGCGATGACCATGTTGGGCACATCAAATTATAGACATTTTTAAAACCTTTACACATGCATACAGAGTGATTTAAAAAAAAAAATGGAAAAATTGTTAAGAAAGGAAACTTAATTTCTTTGAATATTTTTTTACCTTACTCTGTACATGAACTGTGTTAATGTTTTCTTATGAAGGTTTTAATTAGCTTCAATTTATGTTAATAAAATAATTTTTTTTTTTAAATAACAATTTTGGAATTTCCTATTTAGTACATTTTAATATAAGTTTGTTTTTAAAAGTATTTATTTATTTTGTTTCTTGTTGCTGTTTTGTTACGTTGAATATTGTTTGTGATATGTCCTTTACAAATAAAGCATAAATTTATTATTTACATTCTTTTCAAAGTTATTTAAAAAAATAGTTTGGAATCAGAAATAGCGTTTTTAATTTCTTTCTCTAAAACCAAAAAGAATTTCGAATATGACGTAATAACATAAATTGGAGCTAATTAAAACCTTTATAAGAAAACATTAACGCAGTCCATGTACAGGGTGAGGAAAAAAATATTCAAGGAAACTAAGTTTTCTTTCTTAACAATTTTTTCAAAAATTTTTTTTTTTAAATCACTGTACACATGCTTAAATGCTTTAAAAATATCTACAATTTGATGTACCCAACATGGTCGTCGCTTAAAAAATAAGCTAAAAAAAAGTTATAAGCCTGGGGAGTTTTAAGTGGCGCCACTCTTTATATAAGAGAAGCTAAGGTCTCAAAAATATTTTTGGCATTAGCCACCCCCATTACCACTCACCCCGTTATTAAAGGGTGTGGAAAAATAAAATTGCGATTTAGTGTGTGTACAAGAACCAAAGGCTTCAACAATTTTTTTAAAAATTTTTTTAACATTTTTAATGAGCTGTTAATTGATAACACAGCGATAACATAATGCCAGAAGTACTCATTAGTATTCTTTATTGTTCTTCACTATTTTCAACTTCTGGCATATGAACAAATCATTTAAAAATTTCTGCCATCAGCTTCTTAATTATTACAATCCTTTACATTTTTGCACTCCTGTACGTAAATCCCAATTAGTTTCCACAATAAACGATCATCAGGGGAAACACTAATTTAAAATATTTACATATTTCTGGTCATTGTTTTTATATTAGAAAAATAAATTAGTAATATTTTAAAGCATTGTTACCTCTGGCGCAAAATACACAACAAAAAATGTAGAGCAAGGAAATAAAAAAGACGACTGTGGGCATTAGGTCAAAATATGGTGAAAACGTTGGCAAATCGCCACCCTAAAAATATAGCCAATCCGCCACTGTTAAAACTGACAAATTTGTCTACAATTTTATTATAAACTTTGAATTACTAAAAACTTTTTCAAATATTTTTAATATCTTAAATAGGCAAAGCACTGAGTAGAAAAACACGATGCCACAGAAAATGTTTATTTTTTTTTGCACCTACAAACTATTGTAATTTTTGCTCAATATGTTCTATTCATGACCATTTCATGACTAAGAAAATCTAATCTATGGAGTACCTGTCGATTGAATCTGTGTAGTGTGGATGTAATGGTAGAGTGATACCTCCATCAAAATAAATGATGCAATTTATCAGTAGGATTGGTTATGGTATTAATATATTAAATTATCTTGTACATTTTAATCTTACTCTAGTAGCGAAGAAAAATTTTGTTTTATTTTCTGAATTTTACTTTCCTGACATTGGTGAAAATACTGTATGTATTTATTTCTGAAAATTAAATAAATAACAAAAAGTATAGTCTCAGTGACTTCTAAAACAAACTTTGCTTTTCTTACTCTTGTCATCACAGCAATTTAGTCTTTTCAATTTTTTAAAATACAAAAATTAATTTACAATAAGTAATCAATAACGAAGTAGTTCACAATGAGAATGCCACGTCATTGTTTTATTGCTATTTTATTACATTTATAAAATTGCAATAAAACAAAATAGTTGTATAACTTTCAAATTTTGTTTATTGGGCGTGGATCGAGCAAGAGCATAGCCAGTACCAAAGGAGTGAACCCGATGCATGGTCGAACTAAGAGTGGATGAAGTTGTAGCGACAATTCAGCAACATGAAAGCGTAACAACAGCTATCCAGGGGTATCGCTAGGGTTTTATTTTGGGGGTTAATAATTCCCAACTCTCATTATAGGAATTTTTCCAACTCCTCAAAAAAAATTTCTTCAACTGAAGTTTGAATTTCCCAACTCAACCACTCCACCCCCCCCCCCCCCCCCCTAGCGACAACCCTGCAGCTATCAATAAAATCCAAAAGCAATTAGCAAGGATAATGAAAAAATAAAATTTAATAGTTATTTCTGAATGCAGACTATTAGTGATAATTTATAAAATCATCCTTTTAATTGAGATACTGTATAGAAAAAGAAAATAAATATTTTAGGAAAACTCATTTTCAAACACAATAACTGCCTAAAATAGTAAATATTGAATAATAAACGTCATTTTCGATATTGTAACAAACAAGTACTTATTTATGGTAGTTAAATGTAAAGTCTCCTAGAGGCAATAAACTAAAGTAAATTGCTAATCCTTAACATTCTCTTATTTTACACATTTTTTCATGAAACTGCAGATTTGTTATTAGACATAAAACAAATTAAAACAATAAAATTACTGCAGCAGAACAATTCCATTCAAAATTTATGTTGACTCCACTACTATTAAAGTACCAGACACTCTCAGAATAACAGAAAGATTGTAGAAAGGCTTCTGGAGACTGTAAGGATCAGCTGCTAGTAAGACCATCACATCGATTGCAAAGAAGCGGCGCACAAATCTCAGCAAGGCGTTTGATAGCATTCCCCGCACTAGGATTATTGAATCCCTGAAAACTTACCGCACATGCCTAACAATAACAGACTTCATAGAAACCACAATGAAGGTGGTGGTTTTCCCACTCGAAAGGTCATTTAAAAATACAGAACATGCAAATTAAAAAAGAAAGAGTGACACCCAAAATTTTACCCTTTTTGGGGAACTCATGAATTCGATTCAAAAGTGGTCTAAGTGATAGCTTATGGTGACACTTTAAAGTAGCCAAAATTTCAAGTTGAGCATAGTTTTTGTTTTGGAGATGTTAGTTGACCTGTTCACGGCAAGATGAATTCAACATTCTTGGCAATCTCATTCATTATGTTAAAGATTCTCAGATATGCAAAGTGTATCGTTTTATATGTAAAATCTTCCGTTTTTTTGGAATCCATCATTGTATTTTATCGAAAACTTTGTTCAAGTGAGGTATAGCCGCTTTTACAGGAAAAATCAGGATTTTTGCTGATAATATTCGATTAATTGGTATTTTTATACTGGAGACTTAACAAATCTCGATAGATAAGAAGTATAAGTGCTTCATATATATATACATCGAGATTTGGTATGTTTTGTGTAGAAAAATACCGATTGATCAAAGATGTTTAGCAAAAATGCTAATTATTTTGTACAGAAATATTTTGTAACTTTCTTGTACTGTTATACTTCTGGTAAAATCTAATGAAAGATTAGAAAAGAACGGAAAATTTTACGGTAAAAATGGTACTGCTTGTATCTGTTGAGAATTTTAAAATAACGCAAGAGGTCACCGAGGATGTCGGATTCGCGACAAAATGAAAAGTAAAGTTGCCAGGGTATACTACCATGTATTACGCAAGCTTTTAAGACCAAGCTAAATGCCAAGAACAAAATCCCAGCAATAAACATTATTTCTATCCCCGTAGTTATCTACAGATTTGGAATTGTCGACTGGCTTAGAGGCGACATCGCGAAAATGGACACTAAGAGGAGAGAAATCTTAAAATCATCATCCGAAAGCAGATGTGTACAGTTCTACATTAAGAGGAGAGACGGCGGCCGTGGATCAGTCCAGTTGGAATCTCCCTATGACTCCTCTATCGTAGAACTAAGTACGTACCTTCATCAGGGAAAGGAAAATTTACTCGGTAAGGTAAAAAACATGATAAGGAAAAGAACTTGTATTCCATACAGAAGAAAGCGCGTAAAATACAGGAAGGTTATCGGCAACCGAAGCCACTTACGAGGACACCAAAATAACCAAAATTACCATTGAAAAGAGGAAAATAAGAGTACTCTGTGCAAAGCCGATGCATGGATAATTCTTGAGCGACTTCGTTCGACCAGCGGTAAACAAATAGGCGTCTGCGAGTGGTTGAACGGCTCAAGTCTGAAGGGAGAAACGGAAAGCTTAATAATAGCAACGCAGAACCAAGCGCTTAATACTACATACTACCAGAGAATAATCTTGGGGAAACCTGTTGACAGCAAGTTTAGAATGTGTGGCCTAGCAGAAGAACATATCAGTCATACGATGGCGAGCTGCACTACGTTGGTACCATCACAGTACGGTGCACAAATAATATGAATATATATCTGAACCAACAACGTCACACTTATGTAGGGCGTACCGATTATAACTGACGAAGAAATTCCTACAAATTAACCAGACATCACCATAAACAGTAAAAACGAGAAGTCATATTTGCTGATCGATGTTTCCATCCCGAATGATATCACCAATGCAAGACCACAGTCATGTCAGTAATTTTAGAAGCCCTTCGAGCCCCCTCCCCCCAGAAATTACTTAAAGCGGGTTTTTTACAATTTTCCTGCATCAATATGATGCTATTATATATTATAACCAAGCAATTCCAAACTAGGCAGAAAACAATTTTCGAAAACCAAGAGGTTCTACTAAACACAAGCACCCTGTGGCAGCGATGGAGAGGGTTTCATGGAAAATAGGTATAAAAATTCACTGAAGCCAGTTAGCACTTGGTCAAATGGATTATGTACAATATACTCAAGATATATTGTATAAAGATGAGATGTTGATACTCAAAGCACTCAATTATTTTAGATATGGAGAGATAGACAATAAAAGTGTTTAATTGGAATTGGAAATTGGAACTGTTAAGAAGGACTATAACTGGAGTCTATAACTGCCTATTTTGCAGCTACATGTTTTAAGGAAAGTCCTGGAGTAGGAACCTCTGTAACTCCTTTTTGGGGGGGCTGTTAAAGTAGACATCACCAACGACGCTTGTAGGGCCCAAAAATCTGGAACGGACTCCAACATAGCTCCATCCAAATCGCGCGCGAGTGATCATTGAAGAGTTTCCAGCTACGGATGAGAAAGTTTGTCGCTTGCTAACTCTATGATGATAATAATAAATAATATTAGGAGGCACCAACACCGAGCCGAGTCACAGCCTCCTATCGCCTCAAATGACCCACCATGTGGGAAGAACAATAGCGAGACCGACAAATTATGTAATTATTTTAAAAACATATCATCATTCGAAATCTTCCAAATGGACTTCCAGTGGGCCAAAATCATGCCAGAGCATATTCAGTTTCATAGTGCTACTAGAGTAGGTAGGTTTATTATCTAATAGAAAGTATTGATGATTGCATCATTTATTTTCTGGAATATATAAGCTATCTACTTACGAGTATCTGGTGTGATGGGCCCTGTGGCTGTGGGCCTCGCGGGCCCGAGACTGCTGAGCGAGGAGGAGGAGGAAACGGAGCCGCTGAGAGCCGAGACGGCTCGCGAACCACCTGCAGAACCGGAGGACACGCACTGCGACTGTCTCCACGCGGCCCGAGTGGCCTGCCGCGCCGACCTGTCTGGAAAGGCCCCCTCTAAATACCAACAACACCCCCACACATCGATACTAACTACTACAGGGCCCACTAGACCTACTTTTACTTCAAAGGATGGGGGTGATTCTATTGCAAATGACTGTGTACATGAATTTGGAAATGAAACTGTTAGTAGTTGATGTGCCGTGGGTGTTATAGCCATAGGATCATTCAAAGTTAGATATTAGTTCAGTATAATTAGACGTTATATGACGAGTTAGTGGAAATAATTTGGAGTTTTGAAAATTTAGGGAGATGTTCATTTTGACGTCCAGTATAAATAGACTTCCCGGGTCGTGATAGCTGCGCGCGCGGTGGGGTAGAGCGGGAAAGGTGCTCTAACGGTTTCTTGACCTGCAACGCTTAAAGATATCAAAACAGTTATTACCAAAATGTTGCCTCTTAAAAGGCCTTACACATTTTTTTCGTGGAACTTACAGTTTTCCCGCAAATGAGCTTAACTTTCTTTATTGATATTCGGCTGTACTCTTTACAGAAAAGGTACATTACCTAAGAAAAACATTATTTTTGCTTAATTTCGATGGCTTACGTGATTTAAAAAAAATAAAAGTACGCCCAAAATTACATTTTAGATAAGCAGAGATATCCCCTAAATGTATAAAAAATATTCCAAAGTTTGTGGCCCTATCGCCTACTGCGACTTCAATCGGGGAATACCCTGTATGCTACTACATAAAAAAATTAAAAAATATATTGTTAAAAATAATTCTACATACAAAAATTATATAGTACCATTGAATGCTTATTTATTTCCAGTGTGAATTTCATTTATTATACGGATTTGCCAGAAAATTTTAATTGTGAGATGTTAAACTTATTTATGAGAAAATTGAAAGTTATCCGTTTTAAGATCTTTTTTGGGCATTTTTCGTAATAACCTCCTTTTTGATATTCCTAAGCATTCTTGTGTTACAGTTAGGAAACCGTTTTGGAGCATCTTTCCCACTCCTCCCCACCACGAGCACAGTCATCACAACACGAAAAATCTAAGGATTTTTGGGACGTCAAAATGAACATCTTAAATGTTCAAAACTGATTTCCGCTAACCTTCCTTATATGACCTAACTATATTGAAAGTCAATATATTTAATATCATAAGTATATTTAATATTTTTCAACTTTGAACCATCCTATGTTTTATTTCTATTTCTAGCTCCTAAATGAGATTTTATTAGTTTTACTGTACCAAAAAATTGATGATGTGGCATTGAGATGATATTTAGGTGCTAATTTAGAGAGAAAGGCGTTAAAATTATTTTTAGTGTTAAAATCGCTATAAAACAAATTTTTTTTCCTAAATTCCACTTCTATATTGATATTTATTTTCATGATTTAGTTAGGAAGAATCTCGTATCAGGTCATGGTGTAGTGTCTTTAACTGTGATAAGTACAACTGCCTGAAAAATGTTTTTGTTGCAACAGTTTTTTAAGTTTGTTCAGTAGATAATCTTTACTGAGCCTAGCATATCTCCATCTCATTAGAAAACTACGAGACAATATATAGAACAATTCCTAAATGTTCCAAACATTTTTATGGGCAGTTCAGTATAATTTTCTTATTTTGGGGTTAACGATTCATTTTATCCTATTACGATGCTATTGGTCACCTACAAATACTTTAGTTAATTACTGAAGGAAATGAGTTCAATTAAAATAATAATAATAATATAAAACCACATATTGGTCACCTGTAAAAATACCTTAGTTACTGTCTGCCACTACAGTACAGTACTGTAAGCGCCAAAATAAACATTTTATATCAAATTTGGTCTGGTAATTAAAATTTTTTTTTCAATTTTCGGTTACCGCGCGCACTGACTGGAAGTTTGGTCTGCCAGCGTAATTGAGTTGTGAAGTACATATACTAACTACCTACACGGACACATACAGTGTGCCTCATTATATTTTGACCCTCCTTAAACCTATATAACTTTTGAACTAGTTGAGATAATGAAATGCGGTTTTCGCCAATCTTCTTCTAATTTTGATTAGTTATTTCCTGAGTATCCGTCTCTTTTTGGTCACTTCCGGTTTAACAGGAAATGACAGCGTATTTTCGGGGATAGGGCAACTTTGCTATTTCCACAATTGGAAAGCGCATTGTTTCCCTTTTCCAAAAAGTTCATATTTGTCATTGAAATTATACAGAGTGATGGTTTTATAAGCTTTTAAAGCGAATACTGCGTTTTATCGAAATGCTACGAGAAAAATAATGATTCACAAAGTAGACTATGGAAATAAAGACAACGTCACTTGTAAACGTCAAATTAGTTTATGGACAACTCGGAAAAATGTTTAAGTGTGTAATCTTGTTTACAAAACAGCACAAAGAAGATTTAGAACTATGTTTAACAAGCAACCTCCAACAAAAAATTCAATTAGAAAATGGTATAGAAACTTACAAGTGATGTTGTCTTTTATTTCCATAGTTCACTTTGTGAATCATTATTTTTTTCGTAGCATTTTGATAAAAGGCAGTATTCACTTATAAGCTTATAAAACCATTACTTTGTATAATATCCATAACAAATATGGACTTTTTGGAAAGAGAAAACAATGGGCTTTCCAACTGTGGAAAAACATCCATGATGTTCCGTTTGAAATAACAAAGTTGCCCTACCCCCAAAAAACGCTGTCATTTCCGATTAAACCGGAAGTGAGCAAAAAAAGACGGATATTCAGGAAATAATTTATAAAAACTAGGAAAAGACTAGCGAAAATCGCATTTCAGTATATCTACCTAGTTCAAAAGTTATATAGGTTTACAAAGGGTCAAAATATAATGGGGCATAATCATTCGATTAAAAAAATGTTCCCCCCTCCATATCCCCCCACCATACCAAAAATATCCAGAGAGAAAAAACTGTGGTACTTATGTGGTCTCTTCGATTACCAACTGGCAGACGGTAACATTTCATCGTCGAATTTGCACGCTATTTCCTAGAATAATTTAGCGGTAAAATGTATATTTCATATGTATGTAGTTTTTCTTATTTTGTCCCGGTAAATTCCAGAGCAGTAGTAAGTCGATGTGTGGTTGTGTAAGTAATTTAAAAGGTTAAATCTACGAGAAATTCGTCTGACTCTATATGACTATAAACAAAGTCGACGTTTATATTGCTAAAACAATTTTTAACCAAAAAAACTCTGATTAGCTTCGCTCTCATTGAGTTTTCTCTAATATTTTTAGGTTTTGTTTATCTCTATGCAAAGCATATGTATATTTCTTTAAATATTTATTATATTCCACCAATACAATGTGATTGGCGTTGCTCCGTTTGAGCTTTATGCGTTCGCTTTAAATTCCTGTCACCTTTATATGGATTCAATATATGTGTTTACTTAACTCTTTCGGGAGCAAGGATTCTGGGTTAAAAAGGTCCTAGAGGGACATTATCTTTTTACTAATTTATACTATATGCGCGGTATTGGGCGGATGAACATAGTTCCTCATACTTTAAGGAATAGCGAACTCTGCCTTTTTATAGATATATCATCAAATTTAATTTTGTCAATACATTTTATTTCAGTGTCTATCAATAAAATCAATTGTCAATATATTTTTTTTAATTTTAATTATTTGCTTAAGTGGTACGTAAATTTTGTAGACCACTGCCCAACTAGGTCTAATTAGTTAGTTAGTTAGTTAGTTAAATAAAGTTTGTTATACACCTTGAATAAATCTGCGATTGGTGTTGCTCTGTTTGAGTTCTCTGTACTTATTCATTTTAAGTTTTTGATATCAATGACTATGATATGATTCGATATGAGTGTTTGATCAAACCATATGATAAGTAACCCATTGATTGTGATTGATTTTGTTCTGTACTTCCTATTGTTCTAAAGATAAGAATCAGTGGCGCCCTAGGTTGTTAATCAGATCAAAATTTAAAATACTCGCCCACGACCTCCTGATGATTTCATGTTATCTTTTGAAATTAAATTTGCTAGTAATGTTTTTAGTATATTATAGCAGGGCAACTAGTGTAAAATCGACACAAAATCACCTAACCCGGGAACGTGTGGTAGACATCACAAGGGATCAAAATTTTATAATGAAGCTATTACTTTTCAGAACTTGAATTGAGATTACTCCTGTTATGCATACATATCTAGTTACAAAGAACTTATGATAATAAAATTTCATTGATTATATGGTCATATGATTTCAAAAAATATATATATGGTTTATTCTCGATATTTTATAATTTTAACACCTTTCCTCATTCTAAGCAATCAATCTAAAGCGGGTTTTTGTACACCACTACACATTACCTGAGTGATGTTTCGGTGTAGGCCATATTTGTAACAGGTATTTCAGGACGCTTATGGGTTGTTGATAGTCCAACTCGTGTTGGGGTTTGGTAGCGGCGGTCGGTGTCATGGACTCGCTAGATTGAAGTATAAGAGGAGGAGCAAGTGCTGTGGCTAAATTTTGAGCCGACATTTTATTTCTGTCTGATGCAGACACCACTAGGGCCAGGTGATCCATGAGGAATATTAAAGTGGCCTGAAAAGAAACAATGAGAATCAGTCATAATACATATACATAATACCACAAGTTTATATAAAATATGAAGAATAGAGTAGCTATTTTGTTTTCGTTTTCTCCTCTGTTCACATAAAATCGAGGAGAGTCGGTTGTGCCTTCGAAGCGAACGGTTGGGTGCCTGAAACACTCCCACTATAAACGCAAAATTGCCGTGAAAAACTCCGTCAAATTTGATAAAAATTGGGTGAATAATAGCCCAAGAATTTACGCGCAAATCAAAAGAACAAAGTTGAAATAGAATTAATATTTGAAAACAACTAATACAGTTTTGTGACCAGTGCTGTGTATTAAGAAACGAAAAGAGCGTAATTAAACAAACAACCCAAGACAGGCAAAAGCAAGATAAGTACCTCCTTTTTCATTTTTAAGTACCTTACCAGACAAGTGTTTAGGCTCATCACCCTTGAAGAGTCGACATTGTCGACAAGTTTATGGCAATAAATTAAAGCATGGCATGATATCCCTCTGTAAACCTGTAAATTATTTTTTTAACCATTATAAAAATATTCAAATGAATTTGATCTATCTGTAAAGTATGGTCATATAAATTTCTTTTGTTAACCTTCAAATAATCTTTTTTCATAATTATTAAAAATGCTCAGGCGAATTTAATATAAACTGAACCCGTAATAATCAAACGTATATGGTCATAATATTCTCTTAGGTAAAATATCAAGTGAGGGTTTTCAGGTCGAAATTACGCTCATTGTCAAGTGTAATAACTTAAAAATAAGTCAATAAACAATCCTTTCTAGCAAATTTACATATGAGTCTGGCCAGGGGCGTGCCCCATCAGGGTGACAGTGCACCGTGTGGAATTAAAGCAATTTAAGAATATAATGGGAATTTGGATGGAACTGGTGGCCATTGGCTTGGTCTCGGTGCCACTGGAATTTGGAAACATACAAATTGTTTATGCTTCTGGTGCGGCTAGGGTGGGACTGAGGAAGTTTATTAAAAAGTTTAAAAAGGTTAGGACCGTAATAGTGACAAGCAGGGGGTAAACGGGAGGTAGTAGCTCTCCGGAAAGCACAAGAATGATGTATCTACTGCGGAGCGCTGGGCCATCGTTGGAAGGAGAAAACATAGAAAACACATTCCTTTTTGTGTGCCATCACTTGGTCTGGATACAGAGTGCGAAGGATACAGTTTTGAGTTAGGTGAGGGATGAGTGTTTGAGAGGTGATGCATACGATTGACGATTTTGTGAGTGGTGATTGGTTTGTATATGATCCAGAGCTAGGTGCAATGTTTTTGGTGTGGTGCGGTAGAGCGGATCAAAAGGAGAGGGAAATGGAGGGAAGGAGAGGTATCACAGAGAAGTGTTGTTGATCCTGACCTTGTCGGTGTCTAGTTTAATAGGAGTATGTTTTGTGGTATTGCATATTTTTGACGTTGTGGGTGTTACAATATAGTGTTGTGAATCTGATTACATAATATTTTTCTTAAGTAAATTATCAAATGAGGTTTTCAGGTCAAAATTACGCTCGTTGATAAGTGAAAAATTCTACACTAAATTCTACACTAAAATCAGGGAGACCAGGTTACACGTGGAAATCACAGAAAGGATAGAAATGTACGCAATGAAGTACTGGGGACACGTCCAAAGAAGGGAACCAACACACCTACTGAAGAAAGCACTAACACTGAACAGCAGCAAACTTAAAATTGGGAGACCATGTTACACGTGAAAAACAACAATCGAGAGGATCATGGACAAACTGGGAAAGGACCAAACATACTAAGAAAGAAAAGCGAGGGGAAAGAATGAATTTCACAATGAAATCGGAGCGATATATACTCTACCAGAATCAGAAACGGAGGAATCAGAAGCCTCAGAAGAAGAAGAAGAAGACTTGTAGAAACAGAGGTACAAAAATAGGAGCACAAATAGCAGCGACACAACGCGGCAACATATCTCACAAGAATACCCAGAATAGGCAGAAGTCCAGAACCAAAAATACAAAAAAGGGGGGCTTAAACGCTCCCTCACGACATAATGCGGCAACGCATCTCACAAATACACCTCCCATCCCACATTCCTTTACCATGCGCCATGTGGCTCTCGCTGCTGGCAACAAGCATGACCTTAGTCCAACCCAGCGTGGACGTAGCAGGCCCAGCTGTATAACTTGGGAGTGGCAGCAATGCCTACCGCACGCTGGTAAATCAATCAGTCAATCAATCAATCCTCTGTTCACATAAAATCGAGTTTTGAGTTAATATTAATATCAATTGTTATGAAAACGGGTGGCCACAATTTAGTCCCAAAGGATTTCGTATTGGTGAAGCATCGAACGAATAAAAATAATTTGACCTTGGAAAATTTGACACAGATGATTTTTTCAAAATGTTGATACTGTGGAGATACACTATTCTTCGCAGAGGATGTAAAACAGTCGATCCCTAAAAATCCCTACTTCCTCGTAATTTGCCTAGAACTTTTTAATTAGCTCTACAAAAAAATGAAACAATATTTCTGCAATGGGAATTTTTAACATTTTGCTGAAAAAAATAATTTGTGTTATAATTTTTTCAGGATCAAACTATATTTGACCTTTATTAGTATATATTTCCTGTAAAAAAGAGACTCCAATTAAATTTATTTATTCTGATATGTTCCTGTTTCTATGATTCCGAATAAATATTTTCATTGCCCCAATCTCAGAAAATCAAAAGGTTAAGAATTATGGAGCACTATCGTCATGGAATCTAGATGTAGAGTGCTAAATATCTAAAAGGAACGTATCTCAAAATCTGTGATACATATTTAATGGTATATATGATCGTATAGGTTTTAAATAATCCCCTGTATCATTCCTTTAAAACTTTTCCTACCAAACACCCTATTTAACTTAACAAAGTTGGTTACTGTACTATCCAATCGAAACACCATGTATAACTGAATATATTTTAAAAATATGCCATACTAAATACTAACCATGTGATCCATAATGGATCACAAAACGTCCTTTAAGACGTGAAGAATAAAAAAGTTAATGAAAAATAATGCAGCCCTCGAAGAAGAAGAAAATAATTCAAAAGAACCAAAAAAAGAAAAAAAATTAAATCTAACGTAAATTTTGTTATGGAAAAAAAAATTTCCCTTGTCTAAAATCTCTTTCAACTATACAGGATATGAATTTTTATATTCTTATTTAGGTACTGAGTAGTTTTTAAAAATAACGATCTAATAACTTTTTATTCCTTTGGAATAAAGACTTCGCTATAATTTGTTCAACATTAAGTTATAAAATTATGTATAGAAATACAGTCTTAATGAAATTTAGAAATCATAAGGATCTTACCCTGTTTATTCTAGGTAGGCAATCCAATATGGAGAACATAAGTTTAGCATTACCCTCAGGGTCATCGGGTAAACAGACGCCCAAAGCATCTACCATCATTTGATACAGACATTTCGTGAATAGGGGCTCAGGTAACTCTCTTAAGTAATCCTTTAGAACACCGGTTATCACGTTGATGTCTGGGACGTTATCAGGACTCAAATCGACAGATCTACTATTCCGTTCGAAGGCTTCCCTTAGTATTCGTTTCTTTGTAGCGGATCCACACAGCCGATATAGTCCTAGAAAAAATATCAAATTGAACAATGAAGTACATCAATTATTTAAGAATAGTATCTTTTATTTCTGCTTTCATAGTAAAAATGTTCTTTTGGCTCTTTAGCAGGTAACTTTCATATACTCAATTAGTGGAATCAAAATAGATTTCGACTGGAATTGTTTTGTTAAAGCAATTTTATGGTTTTAGTTTGTTTTAGGAGTGACTAGAGTAATTAGAACGTTTGGATTAAATTCTTTGCAGACAATGTTAATATGAAAACGCATACGACACAAAATAAAATGTTGGAGAAAATGTTAGTCAATGCTGGGCATATGCTCTAGAAGGTCCAGAATAGTGGGGAATTAGCGCACGCCATACCTGTATAACAGCAACACAATAATTTCACTATTATCACGTGTGTTTTTCGACAGCAGTAAACATTACACTATTGATATTTGCTGCCACTGTTTACCTGTTACATATCTTCTTAGGCTTGAAAGTTTGATACCGACGCAGTGAGATGCGGTCAAGGTCAGGGTTAGGATGTGGAAACAGTAGTATGGGCATGTATTCGATAAATTGTTAACAATATTCAACATTTATTTTCTAGGTTGTTTTTGGGCATTTTGATAAAAAAGTATTTTTATGTGCAGGGTGGACCAAATTAAATGGGATTTGGCGTTTTCTCTAAAATTATGGCAGGTAGACAAAAACTAATGGCTCGATTTTCGAGAAACAAACAGTGGCGCAAACCGCGATCGTTTGAATCTTTTTCTTTTTCGACTACCGAGCTTTTTGGAAAATTGGCATTTGGATGAGCTCTGTGTCTCAATTGCCAAATGTCAAATCGAAAATCGATTGGATTTGGCACTTTTTTGAGCAGAATCCGTTGCTGATGAGAAAATTGAGCATGTCTCAGTTTTAGAGATATTTAGATATTTTAGATATAACTTGTGTTTTTTTAAATGTGAGTTATTTCATTATTCGATCACAACTTAAATTAGCTATCCAACGACATATCATATGTCATATTTATCTCTAGAAAAAGTGGTTAATTTTCGAAAAATTTAATATATTTGTGAGGAGGCCATTGAAAACTATTAACAACAACAACACTTCTTATAATATAAAATAATTTTGCCAAAAATAGGAAAACTAAACTAAAATAAATGTTCTAATTGACATCTATGCTATTTATCGCATTTCTAATATTTATTGAGAAGGCCATGGTAAGAAAAATAAGACAGTCCCTCTAGAGCCGTTACGGTGAATAGACGCCTATTAGATAACGTTCCTTTAAATCGGAAGAAAAACCGGTAATAAGCTGGCCCAAACAGGTCAAAAGTACAAGTTGAGCGTTGTCAAGTGAAAAATTGTGCGTGCGGTGGTAGTGTCCGAATAGCAACAATTAAGTGATAAGTGCTAATATTTAATTAATACGAGTGATTAAATCTTTCAGTGCAGCGTAAAAAAGTGAAAACAGTCGACAAATGTCGAGTAGGAAGGAAGGAAAGGCCATAAATCAATCAAGATAAGTCCACTTTACCCTTAAAATATTTATGTCTTAAGTACTTGTAGACAACTTAGAGAATTTCATAAACAGACCTGAAATGCGATAAATTAGAAATAAGTTAATAAACAATTCTCTTCCAGCAAATACTACCAGGGGCGTACCATTAGAGTAACAGTACACCGCGCCAAATTAAATCAATTCAAAAATAATGAAAACTTGGATAAAATTGTTGCCCATTATTAGCTTGGTTTCAGTGCCATTAAAATTTAAAAAATCTCATACATGCTATAAGAACATACTGACTGTCTACACTTCACATCTGGTACGGCTCTGGTAGGGTTAAGGAATTTTATTAAAAACGTTTAAGTCCGTAAGAATACGCAAAAAGTAAGCAAGAAATAATAATTCTGCAGAGAACACAAAAATAATGTATCCACTACAAAACGTAACAACGAAGACACATCAGCTACTGGTACAAAATTCGAGCACTAAGCCATCAGTTAGAAGGAGAAAACATAACAAGCCCAGCACACGCCAACACTATGAAAAGACCAGTAGAGAAGTTGCATAGGTAACCAGACGAGAGAGCTCCATCAAAATAATGACGGAAAATATAAACGAAAACATAGCCACGGTGTAGGGTACTAGCCTACATACTGATACCATCACCATGGATAATATATAATAACAAAAACAATTTATTACAAAAAATTTATATTTTCAAATTTGAATACAAATATTTCTTTAAAAAGTTTATCTTTATTAATATAGCAACTATAGGCGTCTGAAAATGAGGAGTACGCCACCTGGTGGTCTATAGTCAAACTAATTATGGGCTTTTCTGTCATTGTCTCTTTAGTGTACCATGATATCTACAATAAGTAAATGATAAACTGAGATGCTAAGTTATTAAATATATGATAGCGTTTAAAGGAGCTACAATTTGCTGGAGCCAACCTAGTCGGTATCCTTTGTAGATTGCAGGGACAACTCGTGAAAGTTGAGTTGGCACGACAATGTTCAAAGCATACCCTCTTTGATGTAGACACCTTTAACCAGGCCTTGAGAGGGAAAAAGCTGGTGCAAATAACCGTGGCCCGAGTAACAATAATAATGTCCTAGACAATCACACATTGTAAGTGAATTTTTTGAAATAAGTAAATATATATGTAATTCCAGTATATTTAAAAATAATATATATTATTGCACCATGCACCATTATGTTTTAACCACTGAATATTTCTATTTCGTATTTTACAAAATACTGTTTCATTTATTTTACTGAAAGAATTAATAAATGTCTTTTCAGTTATATTCAATGTACCACTAATTTCATGGGTATTTGAATCTGAGACACTTGTTTGTAAACATAGAGCAAACACATTTATTTATTAAGTTTTGTGTTGAATATGGGTTGTACCACAGAAAATAATATGTCCTGCATTTAAAACATTCCCCTTCATACACACACTTAGAATTTTTACATTTTTAGTGCTTTACAAATGTTCCATACATTGCAGTAAGCTTAACCTAAATGTCACTCATGTTTCCTGAAAAAAAAGTGATTTAAACTACAACTGTGCATAAATTTAAAGAAATGTTTAAGTTTATTAATATTTAACTAGCCAGACACACCATTTATGTCGAAGAAACAGTACTTTTCAAGGGAAAAACTAGATAACCTAAAAAAATATGAATTTTGCTGAATAATGCCATTAACATATTGCAAATCACTTACAACAAAATCTTGCAAACCTTTAGATCATATATTATTAATGTTATTATTTTTAACGCCAAAAATAACAATAAACAGAAAAAAATCAATATAAGTATTCGCGACAAAAAGAAACAAAAAGCCTATAATTAGTTCACGAGTTCTCCACTTCGGCGCTGGCATCTTAAATTCAGACGCCTATAGTGCTATATATTGGTGACCCCGAACGTCTTCACGCATTGTATACCTCCGGAGAGTTAAAGACAGTTGTTAAAAATTAATTATGAAGACTGAAGTTTAATAACTTTTGACAGTGTTGTTAAATAGTTATGCCGAAAGTAATCTCCCATGGACATTCTAGACAGCTTTTCCAGTCACGACAAGAATATGGGGCCGAACCAAACTGCTCGTGCTGCTAACTGCTGATGACGGACGACGTCCATAACGAAGACAGCCAGCTAAAGGTCGACCGTTCCATAGATATCTTCGCTAGACACGGATTCCTCAGTCTCTCCATGAAGATAGTACCGAGATACGAATCATACTAGATTTTCAGAAGACTTGTTATTACTTACTCAATTATGTACATGTATAGGTAAGTACTCTGCTATATGACTCCCTGCAATGTAAAACCAGCTTATCAAGTGTATCAATTTATTAATTATTCCCTATTTTAATTATCTCGCCAGCTTTTCTTTAGCCAAAGCTGCTATAGCTGGTGCGACATCTTTTAGAGAAGCTCAATCCAATTATGATTGCAAACTCATTTCCTATTTTAATTGTCTCGCCAGCTTTTCTTTAGCCAAAGCTGCTATAGCTGGTGCGACACCTTTGAGAAAAGCTCAATCCAATTATGATTGCAAACTCATTCACTAATTTTAATTATCCCGCCAGCTTTTCTTTAGCCAAAGCTGCTATAGCTGGTGCGGCATCTTTGAAAGACGTTCAATCCAAATATGATTGCAAACTTTCATTCACTTAGCACAAGCTTGCTATTTTATTTCAATTTATCAATAACATATAACATACATTAAGAATAATGTTATTTCAAAAATAAATGTCCTTGTTTTACGTTATTTTGTCATCTATCAATCAAAACTGACTTTTCTTTTATAAAATGTCATCTTAAATATTGATACCTTGGTAAGTTGGTTTATTTGTTGTAGGAGGGGAGTATATGTAGGGTACTAGCCTACATACTGATACCATCACTATGGATAATATATAATAACAAAAATAATTTATTACAAAAAATTTATATTTTCAAATTTGAATACAAATATTTCTTTAAAAAGTTTATCTTTATTAATATAGCAACTATAGTGCTATACACGGCAATCATACAAAATGATCAAGATCATTGATCATTGATCAATAAGACAAGACAGCAGGGAGGGTATTCATGCAACTGACTCAAGAAACCAGAAGAAACGAAAAAAGAAAAAAATGGGGAAATCGGGTTACACGTGGAAAACAACAACTAAGGGGATCATGAACAAACTGAGAAGCAACCAATCATACTGGAAAAGAAAGCGAGTGGGAAAAATGTACTCCACAAAGAAATCGCAGCGATATACCTTACCAGAACCAGAAACCGAGGCATCAGAAATCTCAGAAGGAGAAGAAGAAAATTTGTAGAAACAGAAACACAAAAAGAGGAGCATAAACATTAAATAACGAACACAATGTGACAACACATTGGACTTGTCATCTTGCTGTCGAGGCGACCAGACCTGCTTTATAATGCTCTGTCACCAATGGATACCCATAAAAGTTAAATAGTCACAACGTGTAAAAAATATAGTTAAAAAAAGTATAAGTGGATGTGTTTGTAAAATAATACATATCTCGGAACATTTTCAGTAATTGATAAGAAATATTAGATAGTGTTTAATTAGGTATACAAACCAAAACTTTACACAGTGCTTCCCCTCTAACGCAATAAATAATGATATATATAGTGCAGTGAAATCGTGCCAGGTGGCAAAGAAGAGAAAGAAATCAGTAATAACCGAAGAGAGGACTGTCTACATGGAGCACTAAGCCATCATTAGAAAAAGAAAACCGGCACACACTAACGCTATGAAAAATCAAGAAAAATGTCCATTATACTATTAGGAGACTTCAATGCACATATACTCCACACATGGCCTAACGAAAATGGAAACGCGCTGAAAAACCTAGCACACATATTTGACATCAATAAGAAATACATGGAGCAAAAGTCAAACCTGCATTGACACCTGGAGTAATGGAAGCTCAATCACACAAGTAGAACATACCCTGATAAGCAGAGAGATAAGGGCAAGGATCAAGGAGGTTAAAGCAAAAAGGACAGCAGAAGAAAGCGCTAACACTGAACAGTAGCAAACTAAAAATAGGGAGACTATGTTACACGTGGAAAATAACAATCGAGAGGATCATAAAAAAACTAGGAAAGAAAAGCAAGGAAAAAAAAACATGCGTCATATGGCTCTCGCTGCTGACAACAAGCATGACCCAAATCCAACCCAGCATCGGAAGCCGAGGAATCAGAAGACTCAGCAAAAGAAGATTTAAAGAAGCAGAAACACAAAAAGAGGAGTATAAATACTCCATATCAAGGCACAGCACATATTTCACACGAAGATTCAGAAGAGGCAGATGCCCAGAACCAAAAACACAAAAAAGGGACCTTAAACGCTCCCTCACGACACAATGCGGTAACGCATCTCATAAATACCTACACCTCCCATCCCATGTTCCTTTACCATGCGCCATGTGGCTCTCGCTGCTGGCAACAAGCATGACCTTAGTCCAACCCAGCGTGGACGTAGCAGCCCCAGCTGTATAACCCTGGGAGTGGCAGCAATGCCTACCGCACGCTGGTAAATCAATCAATCAATCAAGGCCATGGTAAGAAAAATAAAATCAAAACAAGCTAAAAACGTACTCTTCGCCTGTTCACTGAACTTTTTATATAACTGTTACACATTCTATAGGATACTCTTCGCAGTTTTTTGTAAATAATGTTAGTTTTAGACATTTTTAATTTTATAGCACGAACTTGTTGGTAAAATACTCAGTGTAAAATAAAGTATAAACTTTTAAAAAACTATACAATACCCCATTTGGGTTTCGAACCCGGAACCCTTGGATTCCGAGTCAAAAGCGTAAGAACTACACCACCACCTTACACGTAAAAAAATGTAAATTTTTACATTATAAGTCACGTGCTAAAATCATATTTTGGTTGCATATTACATTATGAAATGTATATTTGTAAAAATATAAATATTTAGATATTAAAATGAAATATCATTTCACCAGATTTCTATTCAATTACAAAAATATAAAAATCAAAAAAAAATTTTTTTCAAATTTAAATCATTAATAACATTTTTATTTACCGAACGATTTTGTTCAAAAACAATAGGGTTCTTCCTCTAGCTAACACTAATTTACTGTCCAAACTTCAGTACAATCGGATTTTTCTTTCTTGAGTTATCGTGCTTACAAGAAACGTGACGGACGGACGGACGGACAGACGGACATTTTGAAAGTTGTTCAGAATTCGTTCACTAACATAATGATATGAAAATTTTTTCTCTACGAGCGATATTTACTGATTTAGAAATGTGCCGATCAAATACAATATACTCTTCGTTTTTGCGAAGAGTATAATAATCGTAAATGTTAAAAACTAATTTGTGAGTGAGCATTGTTAAAAATGGTTCAATTTAATAATGGGGAAAAATGTGATATGATTAAGTGTTTTATAGAATGCAGAGAAGATTCAAATTTAGCTTCCGAGCTTTATTTTAATAGTTAAGTTATAGGCAGCAAAACTTTGTGCCAAAAGTGCCGCCTAAACAATATTTTTAGGTATCCAGAAAAGAGACAGCCAGACATAAAAATATTCAAAAGGCTACAACAAAATTTAAAAGAGTTTGGATCATTTGTAAAACCTCGAGCAAAAATATATAATAAAGCAAGTAGAGAAGCTGTAGAAAAAAATTCTAATATATCGTCTCGCGAAATACAGGAAAATTTAGGAATCCCAAAAACAACTGCGTTGCGTTGCTTAAAAAAAAAATTCAAATCCTACAAAATTAGGATTAGTCACCATCTATATCCAAACGACTTTCAAAGGCGTCTCGATTTTTGCCAGTGGTTTTTGCGTCAGTGCCATGAAGTGCCAGGATTTGAAGGAACAATTATATGGATAGACGAGGCCCATATAGGCCGGAATTTTTAATCGGCATAATAACCACCACCGCTACTGTTAATCGTTAACGACAATTTGGATTTGGTGTATGGTGTGGTTTTATTGGTTAGCAAATAATAAGTATTTTTTTCACGGTAATTTGAATACCGAAAATTTTATTATCATTCTACGACAAGAGATTGAGCCCTTTGTAGACGATATGCCTGTAAGACAATTTCAAAGATTAATTTACCAACACGATGGCGTCCCAGGTCATGCGTCAAATGAAACACGAAATTATTTAAATGCTCAATTTGGGGAGGATTGGATAGGTATCTATATATCACCCAGGACTAGTTTATCAAAGTCTAGTTAGCTAAGTTAACTAAATTGATAACTACCAATTAATTTAGCTAACTGGACATTAATAAACAACAAAGTAGTTTGGATATTGTTTAATTTTTAGGAAATAATGGTCCTATTTTGCGGCCAGCTAGATCTCCCTGCCGACTTTTGACTTTGGGTTATTTAAAAAATATTATATATAGAGAACGTTCTAATAACATGGAAAGAATTGGAAAACAAAACATTAGCTGCGTTTCGGACAATAACTCCCGTCTTGATTGGAAATGCAACAAACGCTGCAAGGAGAAGGTGTCAAAAATGCACAGATGTCAATGGAAGATAATTCGAACATTTATTGTAGTTTTTCCTATTTTTGGAAAAATTATTTTATAAGAAATGTTGTTGTTGTTGTTAATAGTTTTCCATGGCCTCCTCACAAATATATTAAATTTTTCGAAAATTAACCACTTTTTCTAGAGATAAATATGACGATATATCATTGGATAGTTAATTTCAGTTGTGATCGAATAATGAAATAATTTACAGGGTGTTCCATTTAAAAGACATAATTTATGTCTATATCTCGCATAATTTTCTTCCTACCAGCAACGGACTACTCAAAAAGTGTTACTCAATTTTCGATTCGACACTTAGTAATTGCAAAAACGCTCTGCTCTGTAGCTCGGTATTCGAAAGACAGACGGCCGCGGTTTGCACCATTGCTTGTTTCTCGAAAATCTAGCTCAGGACACCTATATTGGTACTTGTCTATCTGCCATAGTTTTAGAGAAAACCTCAAGTCCCATCTAATTTGGTCCACTCTGTACATAAACTCCGTTTTATCGCCGAATAAGTTATGAATCCGTTAAATTTAGCTCACCTATAATATCCAGTCCCCTTCGTTCTACTTCTTCGACACATCTCTTAATAATAATAGGAATATTTTGGGTACTAGTAACTAAGCTTGTCGCAACCCCACCTGGAACTCCACCAGTCTTACTTTCTCTATTTACCTGAAAAGATAAACACAATATATGGAAGATATATACTAAACTAAGTTTATAAAATACTTACCACAGTCTCCAAATCTATACCAAAAATTGGCGTAGCTCTAGATAAAGTTAGAGTGGAGAGAGCTCTTCTTTTATAAAGAGTTTGGGAGTCGGTGTGTCTCAATCTCAAATAAAGTGTGCCTGCAATGGAGATAATTTTTTAATTTTCTTTTATTATTTGAAAAATTCACCGTTTCTGGCTTTGAATACATTTTATTTAGTTGGCAGGTATCACATTAAAAAAATCAGTGGTTGTTGGAGAGGTTATTCAATAATTTTTAAAATTAGTCCAAATTTTCTAAGACTCCAAGACTCAAGCGAAAATCCTTAAAAATGCCTTGAGTCACCTTCTTAAAGGAAATTGGATTTTCAATAAATTAAACAATAAAATAACTTAACAATGATTTATTTTTAGAAATTCGTATTATCCTTTTGCCCTAATAACATCTTGCACACGATTAGTCATAGACCTAATTAAATTAGCCGTAGTTTCTTGTGTTTGATGCCACTCCTTTGACTGCTATCATCATCTCTGCGATGGATGCTGCAATAGAAACTGACCCGAACTCTTCGTTTGAGTTCCTCCCGCATATGTCCTCTGGGATTTAGGTCAGGTCTGTTTGCTGACCGCACTATAATCTTATGCGTGGTATATGGCTGCGGAGTATGGCCTAGAATTGACATTCACAAATGTGAAGCGATCGGCAACAAACCCACCCTAAGGTACCACATGGTCTGCCAGAGTTTGCCTGATATACCTTTCAGCTGTTAAACTCCTATTGCATCCGCGGCCCACCTCAATGATGAGGACACGTTTCTTAGGGTTGGCGGTACGCTTGCTTGTATTGTTGCCACAGAGACATATTCTAGTCTCATCGGCGAACAGAACAGAGCCCAATTGGTCCCAGTTCTAATCCAGATGCTCCCGTGCGAATCGAAGACGTGTTTGACGATAAACTGCAGTCAGTATTGGATCAGTTACAGCTCTGTGACTGTCAGAATCCTTTCTCGCAAGTTTCGCCCAATTCACTAATATCTATCCCTTGGACACCATGAAGCTGCATTTGTACTTGAACAGCATTAAATCGAGGCGACGACACACAGTGGGGCAGGTATTCGAAAACGTGGCATTTAATCGTAAAATGAAACGAGCTAAAGGGCTATATGTTGTTGACATATAGCAAGAGGTTAGATAGTGGCGCAAATGATATACTGATGCATATTACCTGCGCCACTATCTAACTTCATTCAAGGTCACCTCGCCTACCACCACATCCAGGAAACTGTTGTTGTTAAGTAGTATTTGCGTAAGCTCGATGCGCTAAATTTGATAGGACTTTTAAGTGGATAAACTCATTTATATCTGTAGGTTTTTCCGCAACACTGATATTGCGATATAGCGGTTGTCTCGCTTCGATGTAGATCGACATTTATCGATCATTGGTCGTGGATTGGTGGAAATAGTCTACTCTCAACCGATGATTGGCTCAGATTCAGTTGTCGGATCACATATCGCATTTGAAGTAAGGCAACGGCTTGAGTTGTTACCTTCGGCGTAGTATCTGTTTCATAAATTAACAAAGCAAGAATGATGTCAATGTCAGTGCTGACAAGAAAATAATATGGTAATTGTATTCACACTCGATTTTATTGCCGCAGAAGTGATGAAATACGCATATGTGGCCAGGACACATACAGCTTACTATTGTAAAAGTAATAAGACATATTAGGAAGAACTTATTTAAATGGTTAGTAAGTAGTCTCTCGAACGACATAACGACATTTTAAAATGTGATACTAGTACAGGAAACGAAGACCGAAAAATCCTCCAATTCGGAAATAAATAGTGCTCAACGGATTATTGTTTTAAGTTGTAGGGTTGGGGCGAGCGTAGAGGTGACTTCAATGTGAATATCAGTCGATATTCCGTTGAAGCAACGTCGAGCGCGGTTAGTACTTGGATGGGTGACCCATCTTGGGAAATACAGCGTTCTCGTCCCACCTTCTAGCGGCTTGTATATCAGTGTATACGCGGAAGCAACGTAATTTCAGACGACGATTACGTAGTGGATATACCATCCTTCGGAGGGGATGTAAAGCAGGCGGTCCCTTGTCTATTAAATGTTAGGCAAGTGAAAGATCCCTACTCTTCTTAAGGGAAGAGGTTCGGCAAAATTTCCAGGTTGGGGGTAGCTCGTCTCCTGGCTTCGATGATAGGCCCTGGTAGCGGAAATAGGCCGACGTTAAATAGTTAAAAAAAAAGTTTTAGGGTTGACCGAGTAACATAGCAAAAGTCCCCAGCCATGGGTCTCATGCGTTAGGCGGGAGGGGCAGGGGGGGTGAAAAGGGTCGGTTTGTAGGTTTGTCGTTATTATCTCGAAAACTAAGCATCCTAGCGAAAAGGTCATTCTATACAAAATGAAAGTAAATTAAATTGTCTAGAAAAAAGACTATTCATTTTTTCTTCGCTAGAGGCAGTAGTTAAGGGTGTACGTGAGTTTGAAAATACGAATAGCTGGAAAAACTGTGTATCGTGGAAGGTAATGTTTGACAAGTAGAAAATTTTATAATATTACAAGTATTTACAAGGCCATATTAAATAATTGGTCGAGTTCATTGTCAAGATCATCATCATCGTCGTCGCCATTGATGCTGACGATTGGAGGGCCATTGGTACATGAAGCGCGAGCTATATTTTGTCGAGCGGTTTAGGTTTTTTTAAAAAATGTAAATTTTTTATTTAAAACAAACTTTTGACAATTAATAGCGAATGAGTTTATTGCGTTAAAATACAAAGGTATGTATCTAAAGTACGACAATAACTAAAACATAATACTGTTACTACATCTATTTATAAGCTTCTTTATCTGTGCAATTATGCACAATTGCATCTTCTTTTGTTTAATACGGCGTCTGGATATCATAACTCCTCCATCGCTAGTGGAGAACTCGGGGTTTCCTTTTAGAAAGGACCGACGTTCGTCATTTCAGTTTCTTGGGGGGTTTCTCGTGTTTTTGTGTTGCTGGTAAAGATGTTGAAAGTTGGAAAGCCTTTGATCTTATATTTGTTATATATTTTCCATGATATAATTAGGACAGCAATGATAATTATTATAATCACGGTATAGGTAAGCCAGGAGTTAGATTCAATTAAGGTTGGTTCTAACATCTGATCCTTTATCTCTTCTTGCAGATTTTGTGTACGTCGTGACAGGTCTGTAAATTCCTCTAAGTCCACATGGTCCATGGTTGGTATATTGGTACCATCTCTTATAATTGAAAGGTTGCTATTTATTTTCACTAATGGAATGTTTATGGGTTCAAAAGTTCTCCGAAAGTTTTTGTTCGGATTAAGCTTATATTTGTCAATAACGCAATAGCATTGATCAGGAATTGTTATTAGATAATTTCCCTTGAGTTGTCTCTTTTTCTTCATCTCGCAATATGTTTCGGCTATAATAGTGGTGGGACTTGTAATTATCCATGAATTTGAGTTTTCGACCCTTTGAATTTTGGGATTATTGATATTGATTTTTGTGAATGCACATCTGTTTTCTTCTTGGGAAAAGTCAATGAGTTGAATTTCACAGGGTTCGTTTGATGTCCTTTTTATAATAGAGTTGTGAGTACACAGGAATTTTTTCGATTCTATTTCTGTACAGGGTGTGTTCGTGTACGAGTACCAATCTGGGTTTATAAGTAGATAGCTTCTTCTGGGTATAATAGTGAAGTAAAAGTCGTTGTTCTCTACAGGCAATGGGTATAACTTGTAGTAGTCATAAGATACTGTCTCTATCAATGGTATTTTAATAATGAAATATGTATAGGAATTCTTCTGAAAAACTGAAGTTTCGCATAGTTTCTCGTACTTTATAATGTTTTCGAGAGTAGGTTGAAATGGTAGTTCTACTCTTTTCAGGTAATTCTGGATTTCTAATAGTTCTTTGATAAGATTAGTTGGTTTTATAATGGTTTGGTGCATTTGTCTTAAATTAGCAAAGGAAATTGCTGTCGAAAGTTCGTCTAAAAGATTGCAGATAAGTGACAGGGAGTGTGATAATTGGTCTAGGGTATTTTGTACAACCAATAATTCAATGCAGCGTGCTGTTGTTTCCATTTTCTCTCCAATTTCAACCATTGCTGAATTAATTTTCTTTTGGTTCTCTACGAGAATGGTAATTGATTTATTTGTAGATTAAATGAGGTCATCCGTAATTGATAAGTGTTTTTCCATGTCTATTTTTAATTTGGCTTCATTGTTAAATAATTTCTTGAAATTTTGCTCATATCTTTCGCCATCTTCGGCATCTAGGTTGCCCGTAATTGATTTTTCAATTGTACCAATAAAGTTAAATGCTCCTCGTGGTTTTCTAATGTGGTTTGGTAAAACTTGTTCGAATAATGTATAGGTTCTGGTTATTTCAAAGGATAGAGTTCTATTGATTTGGAATAGGAGGGTGTTTGTTAAGGAAGTTTGTTGTTTGTCGCAGGATAGATTCAGTTCTAGATATCTATTGATGTTTGCTAGGATTCTAATAATTTCGTCTTTTTCTTGAATAAAGGTTTCATATAACGGTTGTATGTCAAATGCGTTCATTATTTCCCATTCTGATACAATATTGTCTGCTGTACCCATGCGAATCGGTAGTAGTCCGGGGTTGTCATCTAGGGGTTTCCATTGGATGTCGTCGGTTGCTGCGAGGGTGGTGGTGCATCTGTAAGAGTAGATCTTAAGTCAGACAAATGGACTCGACGTTCTTTTTTATTTCTTAATCTAATCATGCAGGTATTGTCATTACTAATAGAAATTATTGGGAAGGGTCCCTTAAATTTAGGCACTGTTTTGGAACCTCGTTTTTTGGGTGCTCTGACATAGACCTTTTGACCTATTTTATATTTTTCTTGTGGATTTGTTATCTCTCTGTTCATTCTGTTGACTGTTGTTGTTTTTCGACTTTCGATTCTTTCGTAAATAATATCATAAAGTTGAGAAAGTTTCTTTCTATGTTCGTCTAGTGAATAATCGAAAACTATTTGACCGGTTTTCGTATCAAATAAGTTTTTGCTTGGTGAATATCCAAAAACGACGTCGAAAGGTGTGTATCCTGTAGCAGAATGGTTTGTGTGGTTGTAAGCAATAACAGCTAGTTTCATAAGTTCTTCGGTAGTTTTGTTGTTAAGTTGTGGGTCTTGTCGAAATATTCGAAGGTGTTCAATTAGTGTGGAGTGGAGGCGTTCCACAATGCCATTTGATTCTGGATGGAATGGGGTTGTGAAGTGAAGATTAATCTTGTGATAAGCCAACAAGTTTTTTATTTGATTGTTAACGAATTCGCGACCATTATCAGTTGTGATTGCGGTTGGGGTTCCATAATGTTCGAAATAATCAATTAGGGCCTTCGCTACTTCACATGCTTCATTGCATTGAATAGGAATTGCTTGTCCAAATTTCGAAAACGAGTCTACTAGGGTTAGGTAGATTTTTTGATCAATGGTAAATGTGTCCATGAAAACGACTTCGAATGGTTTTTGCTGGGTAGGTGTTTGGTTCATTGGAATTGTAGGTGGATGCCTATCGTATTTTCCTCTTTGGCATATATTGCATTTATTGATATATTCTTGTATTGTGGTTAACATATGACTCCAATAATATTTTTGTTTCAATTTGTCATATGTTTCTTGTGAGCCTCTATGATTTGTTTTGCTTTCATGGTAAAATTGTATAACTTCGTTTATTTCTTCTTTGTTTCTTAAATATATTCTTTCTTGGGTACATCTTACTAATTTTGGGCCGTTGTTGTTAAAATATTGATTATATATTCGACAAAAGTCTTCGTACATTTTGTCGTTATCAAAATATATATAGAAGGTAGTTTCTTCAACTGTATGATCTCTCAATAGTTCAAGAATTTGATCGTCGTTGTCTTCCTTCGTGATTTCTGCGTATAGAATAGTTTTGTTTTCTACATGTAAAGTTCTGTTTCTTCTGGGGTTCATTGAGACTGTTTTTATAAATATTTGTTTAGGTTTTGTGTTTATTACATCGTCTATGATTGGAATCGTGTTTCGTGGTTCATCGTCTTCGTTAGATCGAGCTGTAGAAATTTCAGGAATATCAATTTCATTTGTTTCATCGTCTGTGTCTTTCGTATTTTCAGGAGGGTTGAGTATTTCTTCGATTTCTTCTTGCGTAGGCGTTCTTAATTCTGTCTCCCTGTTTAGGTCTTGTATTATTCTGTCCAGTTCAGGATCATCTATGTTTACTTGCATCGATTCTGTGTCAATTGGGTGAATTTCAATTCTTGACAGCGCGTCCGCGTTCGTATTTAGCTTGCCTTTTTTGTATTCTATATCGAAATCATAGTCCTGTAGCTTTGTACGCCATCTGATGAATTTAGAGTTTTGTGGATCTTTTAATGAGAATAACCACCTTAGTGGTCTGTGGTCTGTATATATAGTGAAGCGTCTGCCGTACAGATAAGGCCTAAAATACTGGGTGGACCATACTAAACTCAAAAGTTCTTTCTCCACAACTGAGTAATTTTTCTCTGATTCGTTTAGTGTTCTGGATGCGTAAGCAATAGGTTTATCGCTTCCCACGATCCCCTGTGACAAAATACTTCCGATGGCATATTTCGACGCATCGGTTGTCAAAATAAATGGTTTGGAAAAATCCGGGTGTTGTAAGAGTGGGCTGTTGGTTAGGATGTTTTTACAAGTTTCAAAGGATTCTACAAACTCTCTTGTGTGTTCTATTTTGGCTCCTTTCTTTAAACAGGCTGTTAATGGTCTTGTCAGTTTTGAGCAGTCTTTTATAAATTTTCTATAATATCCTATTAGTCCAAGAAATGACTGAATTTCTTTTTTTGTATTTGGTATTGGGAACTTTACAATTGCTTCGATTTTATCTGGATTGGGTAATATGCCTTCTGGTGTAATGATATGTCCAAGGAATTTTACTGTTTGTTTTAAAAATTCTGACTTATCAAGCTGTATTTTGAAATTAGTTTTTCTGAATCTATCAAATACTGAGCGTATACTTTCTATGTGCTCTTGCAAGGAAGTTGAAAATATTAATACGTCATCCATGTAAACTAAACATTTACTCTGTAGGCCTGATAGTACGTGGTTCATTGTTCGTTGAAAGGTTGAGGGTGCATTTCGAAGTCCAAAGGGCATCCTTAAAAATTCGTAATGACCGTCGTCTGTCGAGAATGCTGTTTTCTCGATATCTTTGGGATCCATTTCAATTTGATGGTATCCGCTTGCTAGATCTAATGTTGTAAAGTACTGACTGCGACCAAGTTTGTCCAGGACGTCCGTAATGTTTGGTATTGGAAATTTATCGGGTATGGTTTTCTCATTCAATTTTCGGTAGTCTATTACAATACGAAATTTTCTTTTTCCACTATTGTCCATTTTCTTCGTGACAATCCAAATAGGGGAGGACCATGGCGAAGTTGAATTAGTTATTATATTTTGTTCCAACATTGAGTCGATTTGCTTTCTGACCTCTGATTTATAGATGTGTGGGAATCTGTATGATTTCGTATAGATTGGTATGTTGTCCGTTGTTCGAATCTCGTGCTTAACTTGGTTTGTAAAAGCTAGTGGAATGTCCTCGCAGTAGAAAATGTCTCTATATTCGTAACAAAGTTTTCTTATGGCTTCGTACTCTTCTTGATTACAGTGTCTTAGATCAAGATTTTCCAAATTTTTCTTTTGTAGGTCGTCGTAGTTTATATCTGGATTGTTATATATAGAAAGTTCTTCATCAAAGTCCATAGGTTCGGTTGTAAAGTTATTTAATTGGTGGCTAGGCATACACGGAAGAGGTTCAGTTATTGTGAATGTTTTTTCTTCGTCAGTGTTGTTAATAAGCAATACTGTCGCTTCGTTATTTTTTGTATTTATAAGCCCTGCTGAAATTTCTATTTGATTTTCAAATACGATAGAATTTATTAGAGCTTCTCCATTTTTTTGTGATATTGGTATTTTAGCTACAATTTCTGTCTTAGGACTAATTCTGTATTCGTAATTGTTTGCCATTTCGTTGGTGTCGTTAGTACCTATTAGTCTTTTTCCTTCCAAAAATAATGGAATTTTTGCTGAGTCTGTTAGTAAGTAACCATTTTTAAAATCAAGGGTGGCTCCTATTTCTTGTAGTAGATCAAGGCCAATAAGTCCATCATATGTTTGACTAAAGTTAAAGATGTAGTGTGTATACAACATTCCTGGTTTTTTAAAGATTTTTGATACTGGAATTTCTGCTGAATATCTATGTAAGGATATGCTGTGAGGTGTTTTTATTTGGAAAGGGTCTTCTTTAATTCGGTCCGGAAAAAATGTTTCGGCGACTTTTTCTGTAATCAATGTTTTTGTGGACCCTGTATCAATCATAAATTTGGCTTCGAGTTCTGGGATAATTATATATGGAAGATTTGTATTGGCTGCGACGTTGATTTCTACTTGTTTTGTCTGGGTTACTTCTTCGCATTCGGCAGGTTCGTAATATTGGTCTCCGAGGCTGGTAAGGTAAAATTTTCGTCATCGTTATAACTTTGGTAATTTTCTGAATAGTATTCTTCGGGGTAATAGCTATTGTCAGCAATTTCTGAATCGTATGTCGGTTCTTCGTAATAGTCTGATTGATATTCGTCCCTGTTGGAAGAGGTACTCGGTATCTCTTGCAAATGTAATTCTTGCGCTGTCCATTTCGGTGCATTAGACGGTTGGGAGAATTTTGATCTTCTTGTGTTTCCAGATGAGGTATCCATTGGTTGGGGATAGGATTGTTGCGTTTTAGGTTGGAAATTGAAACGTGGTTGATTTTGGAAATGTGGGAAATTTTGCGTATTTTGGAAATTTTGCTGAGTGGGAAAATTTTGTCTTTGGAAGTATTGCTGCGGTGGAGCTTGGCGTTGGAAATTTTGAGGGTTTTGAAATGGTCTTTGTTGAAATGTTTGTTGGGGGTTTCTTGGCATGAAAAAATTCGGCATACGAAAAGGGATGTTTGACATAGGGCGGATTATTTGAGGATTCGGTTTTGGTGGGGGTGTTTGAGAGTAACTGGGGTTATATTTTGGGTTTGTCGGTGTCATTCTTATTTGAGATTGATTTGTATTCTGATAAGTGTTCTTCGTCCCTAACTTTTGTTGCCGGTTGTAGTTCATGTTTTCTTCTTCTACTACCATATTTATAGCTGCTTCTAGGCTCGTGGGTTGTTTACATCTTAATAGGTGACTTAGATGTGCATTAAGTCCAGATAGGAAAGTCCGTAGTGCCATTTTTTTGTACAAATCTAATTTTTCTTTTCGTAGTTCTGCTGTTATATTTGCCATCTGCATTTTTGAGAGTAACAGTCCACGTGGCGATATGCATCTGTCTGCAAATTGGCTAGCGGTTTCGTTGTGATTTTGCGTTAACATCATAAGGTCATTTAACAGTGATTCTTCATTCCGTTGATCACCGAAAGTGTCTAATAAAAATGTTTTTAATTCCGGGAAAGTGAGTATAGTTCTCGCGGCTAATACTTGAGCTGCTTTACCTACAATTTTATTTCTAAAATGCAGCATCAAAAATTTAATTCTTTGTGGATTATTATCCTGTACTAACATATCTAATACTTGCTCGCACGTGTCTAAAAATATCGGTAATTTTGAGTTATCTCCATCGAATTGAGGTATGAGCTCTAAATAATCTCGAACGGTAACATCATTTCTAGCCATCGCGGTTGAATTTAAATTTTCTCGTGCTACTAAATTTGAGGTTCCGGTACTATTAGAGGTATTTGCTCCCGTATTTGTTAGTATATACTGGTTAGGACCAAATGTCCGTAAAGCAAGATTAGCTAAGGTTTCGTCAGGCATTAATGGTACTTACAAGAATATTAAGATGACAGAAAACATGAAGGCTCTGGTATATATAATCGATTACAATGTGATAACGAGGGATTTCAAGAGAACTCAGAGAGCTCCCAGGCGATGCTCTATTACACTTTGATTGATTATATATTTTTTCTTGAGCTGGAGGGCGGTTATTATCTCGTTAGTTTTAGTCGTTTTAGTCAGTTTCCCTAAATAGCGCAAGGCTATGTGCTTTTAAAGATGTTTTCTTTATAGGTGTTTTCTGGCTTGGGCCAATCTTTCCTATACACGATTTAAGGTCACGTGTAGTCCTGGGAAAGAGAGTGCACGATCTTGGTTTCTTCAAGGGCTTATGTGAAATTACTTTCACAAGTGCAAAGCCTCACGGCGCTTCCGACGAGGGGATACTGAGCGTCTGGTGGTCGTGCTCACACGTACTGAGCTGGGGGTACTCAGATTGAGATGTACCAGTTTTATAGCTCAGGGTGTGGAAGGATATTTTAAGGATAGATACAAAGGAATGGTATGGCTAGGTATGCAGAGTATATCTTCTTTGCTTGAATTCACTTGTTTCTTGATTAATTATCTTCTTAAAAATTATTTGTTTACCAACGGTATGGTAAGGGGTTGCAGGTCTTCTTTGGTTAGTCGATGGCACGACGAGTTTTCCGATATTCTCTCGAAATTACTCCAAAGAAAATCCTACCGACTGCGCCAGCTATATTTTGTCGAGCGGTTTAGGTTTTTTTAAAAAATGTAAATTTTTTATTTAAAACAAACTTTTGACAATTAATAGCGAATGAGTTTATTGCGTTAAAATACAAAGGTATGTATCTAAAGTACGACAATAACTAAAACATAATACTGTTACTACATCTATTTATAAGCTTCTTTATCTGTGCAATTATGCACAATTGCATCTTCTTTTGTTTAATACGGCGTCTGGATATCATAACTCGCGGCAACTGCTGCAAACAAGCGAGCAGGGTATGCCTGCTCTGCGGCACCCGCAACGGCCCCTGCTGGTTGATATTGAATATTAAAATAGTAATTTTAAATCAAAATTAAATGTAATTAATCTTCCTACCAATAGGTGTCCCTAGATATAGGATTTAAGTATTTAAATTGCTCCATCTTTTTTCGATGCAAAGCATAGTAGTTGGTTGGTTTTTGTAGACCAGATACATAGATAGGTTTTAAACGATATAGTTGATATAGTTACTTCGCCGCGCTGGATAGAACCTAACTCGAGACAGTATTTTGGAAATTAATTAATTATTAGATAGAAATTCATATTATCCTTTTAACCCTTCCCATAGCCCTTATATCTAATAATTGTGAAGTGCCTCACTGGATAGGATTTTGGGTAAGTTAATTTCCAATTTACCACTTGTGTATGTGTGAGATTACAGTCCAAATTTACATTTTTATAATAGAAAATAACAAACATTTTTTGGTTCCGTTCGAGCCTGATCATTATAGTTAGATTTCGAGTTAGATTTATTCAGTTTAAAATATTTTAATCTTACATATTAAAGTATTTTTAGTAGCAAATATCCTCTAGATTATAGTTTTTTATAGTTATTCTTTTTATGGTAGTTTTTTCTTACATCTAGTTATTTTCTCTTAGCAATTATTCTCGTTAATTATTTAGTTGTAATCACTAATTTAGTTTATACAAATTATTGGTAATAAGTAGTTTTTAGTTGATTTAGTATTAGATAATAAATACTGGTGGTAGTTTAAAATGGCACCAACAAAAAAGGAAAATCAACTTAATATGCTTGTGTCGAAAAAAGAACAATATTTTACTAGGGTACAAACATTATATGATTTAGGTCGAAATATTGATGATAAGGCAAATTTGAATAATTTCCGGATTAGATTTAAATCTTTAGAGGACACCAAAGTGGCATTTTCGAAAATTATAGATGACATAAATACACTTAGTTACGAGATAGATGATGATTACACACCGAATTACCAGGCTTTGGACACATTTGATGAATTATATTGTAATATTCTATCTATAGCAGAAAAGGCTCTTGAAAAACCAAAAATAAAAGATGGCGTCAGTAACAGTGCACGTTCTAGCACACCTAAAAATATACCTAAGTTACCAAAACTAGAATTGCCGGGGTTTTCAGGAAATCCTAAGGACTGGCCAACATTTTATGAATGTTTTAAAAGTCTTATTAATGATAATAAAGATTTAAATGACGTAGATAGGGTACATTATTTCATTGGGAAATTAAGTGGCAAAGCTTTAACTGTCTGTTCTGGAGTTCCACCTGTAGGTGATAATTATAATATTATCTGGCAGGCCTTAGTAGACAAATTTCAGGATAAACGTTTATTAGCAAACACTTATTTAGATCAAATATTTGAACTGAAACCAGCCCAAGAAGCCTCTGCTAATAGTTTAAATAACTTTTTAGAAAAATTTGATAGTGCCACAAGAGCTCTTAAAAAATTAGAAATTACTGATTTATTTGATTTCACTTTGTCATATTTAGCTTTGAAAAAACTTGATCCGGAAACTAATCGTTTATTTGAAAATTGCCATAGAGATTCAGCCATACCGTCTTATCAGAAAATTGTTGATTTTGTTAAAGAAGAAACAGAAATTCATTCACGCACTTGTTCTTTTAGTAAGCCCGTCCTAAACAATAGTAGTAATCCTAGGAGTACTAATGCACGTAATAGTAGTAAACCTAAAACGACGCATAGTTTTGTTACTAATCATAATTACAATCAAACAAAATGTCCGATGGGTAACTCTAGTACACATTTAATTTCTAGTTGTCCTAAATTTCTAGATCTTTCTCCTAATGAACGTTATAAAATAGTGAAAAATAGAAATTTGTGTTTAAATTGTTTAGGTTTTCATAAAATTTTAGGATATAAAAGTAAAATTAATTGTAAATTCTGTCAACTAAGACATCATTCGTTGTTACATTTTGGTAAATCGTCTCGCGATAATTACTCCGATGCGCAGCCTGCGTGCGAAACTATGGTTGATAGTATAGATATGCCATCGTGTAGTGGGGTCACCGCAAATCTTAATTCTCATAACCAGGCGGCCGCGACATCGACATCTAATAAATATTTTGATAATTCTAATTTAAATCCTACATCATTGATGAGCATTTGTTCTACCGTTATTAAACCAACATTTAGTTTTAATACAACTGTGTTATTATCCACCGCTATTGTCAATATTTTAGATCAAAATGGGGAAATACATAAAGCTAGATTTTTGTTAGATTCGGCCAGTCAATCGCATTTTATCACGGTTAAATGTTGCCGACGCTTGAGGTTACCCATTTTGAAAATGCATTCGACGGTGCGAGGCATTGGCGTAGCATCGTGTTTAACTAGGGGTCGTATTAATATAATTATTACTTCTTGTTTTGACCCAAACAAACGATATCCACTAGATACATTAGTAGTAGATAGTATAGCCGAAAAGTTACCATTTTCTGTAGTTGAAACTAATTCACTTAATTATATTAATAATATTCCGTTAGCTGATAATACTTTTCATATCCCAGGAGAGATTGATGGCATTATAGGTGCGGATTTATTCCCACATTTACTAGGACAAACGCGTATAGTAGGACCGCCGAATTTGCCTGTAGCTATTGAAACTAGTTTAGGTTTTGTTTTAATGGGCACAGCACCTGTTATTTCAAACAGTGAAATTCGACAAAATTTTTGTACAATTATAGATCCTCCACCAAAATAGTAATTTTAAATCAAAATTAAATGTAATTAATCTTCCTATCAATAGGTGTCCCTAGATATAGGATTTAAGTATTTAAATTGCTCCATCTTTTTTCGATGCAAAGCATAGTAGTTGGTTGGTTTTTGTAGACCAGATACATAGATAGGTTTTAAACGATATAGTTGATATAGTTACTTCGCCGCGCTGGATAGAACCTAACTCGAGACAGTATTTTGGAAATTAATTAATTATTAGATAGAAATTCATATTATCCTTTTAACCCTTCCCATAGCCCTTATATCTAATAATTGTGAAGTGCCTCACTGGATAGGATTTTGGGTAAGTTAATTTCCAATTTACCACTTGTATATGTGTGAGATTACAGTCCAAATTTACATTTTTATAATAGAAAATAACAAACACCTGCAAAATATGTTATTTAAGACCGATTCTGGCGCAACTGGGTCCGTGCTTGTGACGGGGGTAAGGAAGCCATCCGATTCCCTCATCCATCCCCAAGCAGTTAGCTGCTGTTGCTGATCTCCATATAGCCATTGCTGAATCTGCAAACACTAATTCGTCCTTTGCATTTAAAAAAATATGACACAATCTTGTCTAAGCACAATACAAAACATAAGTTAATGTAAACAAGCATATATTGATATAAACCTGCAAATGAACTTTAAAGGAGTGTTAGCGAGCAGCCCCTCTGGTGGGTGGAAGTGCCGCAAAATCGGGCTTTGGCTTTGTCGAGGCTTTAACAAAGGTCTGGTGTCGTACCCGGTTCAAGTCTGCTCCTTGTGGGGTCTGGTACAATGCCAAAAAAAGCTGCTTTCCTGCATCAGCTACCATGTCCTGTGTTGCTGAGGGATCACAGAAGACTTTGTAGATGTCTGTGACCTGTTCCTCGGCCTTCAAAAATACTTTCACCACACCTCCCTGCTCTTGTTGTAAATAGCGGAGGTAGTATCACAACCGCTGAACGAATGGAACCATTTGCGAAGACCATTCTGTTGCTCCATTCGTTCAGCGGTTGTGATACTACCTCCGCTATATACAACAAGAGCAAGAAGGTGTGGTGAAAGTATTTTTGAATCCCGAGGAGCAGGTCACAGACATCTACAAAGTCTTGTGATCAGCAACACAGGACATGGTAGCTGATGCAGGAGAGCAGCTTTTTTTGGCATTGTACCAGGCCCCACAAGGAGCGGTCCTGAACTGGGTATGACACCAGGCCTTTGTTAAAGCCTCGACAAAGCTAAGGCCTGATTTTGCGGCACTTCCACCCACCAGAGGGGCTGTTCGCCAACACCCCCTTAGAGTTCATTTACATGTTTGTATCAATATATGCTTGTTTACATTAACTTATGTTTTGTATTGTGCTTAGACAAGATTGTGTCACATTTTTTTAAACTACAAAGGACGAATTATTGTTTGCAGATTCAGCAATGGCTATATGGAGATCAGCACCAGGAGCCAACTGCTTTGGGATGGATGAGGGGGTCGGATGGCTTCCTTACCTCTGTCAGAGGCACGGACCCAGTTGTGCCAGAATCCGTCCTAAATAACATATTTTGCGGGGGGCCGTTGCAGGTGCCGCAAAGCAGGCATACCTGCTCGCTTGTGTGCAGCAGTTGCCTCGACCAATTATTTAATATTGCCTTGTAAATACTTGTAATATTATAAAATTTTCTACTTGTTAAACATTACCTCCCATAATACACAGTTTTTCCAGCTATTCGAATTTTCAAACTCACGTACCCTCTTAACTACTGCCCCTAACGAAAAAATAAATAACATCTTTTTTATAGACAATTTTATTTACTTTCCTTTTGTATAGAATGACCTTTTCGCTAGAATGCTTAGTTTTCGAGATAATAACGAAAAACCTACAAACCGGTCCTTTCCACCCCCCTCCCGCATAACGCATGAGGCCCACGCCTGAGGACTTTTGGTATGTTACTCTTAAGGATCAACCCTACAACTTAAAATAATAATCCGTATTTCCGAATTAATGTCTTCGTTTCCTGGCCTATACGTGCCGTCTGAAAAAAAATCCATTCAAATTCAAAAACGTAAAGTGAGTCGATTTATTTGCTCACAAGTGTATTTACCGTTAGCATCAAATAAAGCTTAATACAAAATACTTACCTCTAGGTTCAATTTTTAGAGCCAACTGGTGTATCGGACCAGACTTGAGCAGAGTTGGCAAATAGACAGATCCTTTGTAGCACAATTTATGTCTGTACTGAGGGTCCCACGAGTAAATTAACAGATCCAACTCCCTGTTGTTGACTAGATCCAATTCAAAACTTTCATCCCAATCGAATACCAAATCACCAGTTCTCACCTGAATATAGCGGTACGTTTTACATATGTTGAAAATAATAAATTATAGTAAATAAATAATCGTTTGTGCTTACCACTGTCCGCGCTTTGTGCACTCTATCGCATTCAAGAACACAGTAGAGGTCTCTTAATCCAGTTGATCCTAAAAATAAATTGATATGATTAGGTTTTTAGAGTCAAATAATGCTAATAATTTAAGTAAATCAGCAATTAATGGCTTGCGCAGGCAGATGAAAGTGAATATAGCATAAAAATTAAATAAAAAAATTTATTGTATTCTATAAATGAAGGATTTTAAAACTTAATTTTCTTCAAATTTTCGCAAATCGATTATAGCTGGCCAAAAACAAATACAATGCCTTTTTACTTTTCTGAGTGTCTCCTTCAGCAATTTTTCTAATTTAGAAAATATGATATCAGGTAATATTTTTATATATATTCCCAAGCATGTTGGTCATTAAAATATCAACTCTAGTAACTTTTATAATGGCTAAAAATTTAGCAGTTCAAAATAATACTGTTGCGCGTCTAATGCCCAAATTATTCAAACGATTTTGCCAAATGGTTAAAAAACTTTCAAAACAGTAAATAAGGGAAGTATATTCAAATTATTTAAATTTAATTGTCTAGTATATCGTCTATTATTCAATATCGATTATGTTAGTTTGGACATATGTCGTCATCAATTTTTTCAAATATTTACACTTATGTTTTCGAGATTTTTGAAAAATAATTCCTTATCTATAATTAAGTACACACACTAAATATCTATGTAATTAATAAAATTAGAAATTATGATGATGTACACTATACATAACGCCAGCATAATGTATTTGTTATTTTGAAGAAAACACTAACAGTCGATTGAAAAGAGAATATATAAAATATATCTGTGGTATTAGTATAAAAATCATCACAAGTAGCGTATGTGCACGTACGACTCTTTTACTGTCTATATTTGAAAAAATATATCTAGGGATTAACAAATTTAAGAAACTAAGCTATATAAAATGAGTCAATATATCTAAAGTACATGTAAATGATGCATCATGACATAGAAATGAAGTTGTACAGAACGAGCCACTCAATTCAACTTTAAATGTTGAAAGTATTATAATAATCTACCCAATTAAAGAAGATTTAATGCGTTATACTCTAGATACTAAAGACAAACAATATTACATATCTACTGAAAAAGAACAACTAACCATTGTGCGGGCATACAATAATTTCAGATATAATATTTTTGGCGCAATAATTAATACACGGATAGTCAATGTTATTATTTAATCTTACGGATGCTAATTATAAACTATTGTTTAAAATGTATACTGTTAATATAAAAACATAACCAATTAAAGGTCAAAGAAAGTTAAAGTAAACATTAATTAAACTAGTTTATAATTAGTAGTTCAAAAAAAATGAACTGTTTACCATATATTTTATCATATATTTTTTAATCAGCCGTATTTTAAGATAGATATGGGTTCTGCAAGTGCAAGACTTTAAAAATCTGAGAGGAATAGGATTCAGAGAAGACATAATCGAAAAAAGTAACGTTCAACAGCTATGAAAATAAGGCTATTTCTTAATTATACAGTAGATGATACTTAGTAACAAACAAGTATCAACTAGGATTAAACAACAATATTCAATAAGAATATTTTCATGGCGAATTAAAAACATTTTATTTATTTAAGAATTATGTTTGGAAGGTAAATGAAATTATATAGTCTTTTACTATTACATTTTGGGAAAAAAAATTAAATGACTTATAAGTGATACAATAGTTAACGTGTCTAAAGGTTTGTTTAATTAAGTTATCATCTAAAAAAATGTTACTATGCACAGTGGTGTAAAATTGTCTCTCGATCTTTCGATAATTCTGTGGCTGATAGTACAACCAAAAATAAAGGTACTCTTTTATATAAAATTATTTCCGAAAACTGATAATGAGGGAATTATATCCTTCTAATTTAAAAAAATATGAATTTTATATTTTAAGTCGGTCGGAAGATATTGCAGAAATACTGATATTTATTATCACCTTAAAAGGAGTATAATTTCCTTTATAATCTATGTCCGAAATAATGTAATACAACGTGATTTACCATGATATGCGGAATATAAAATGGTGTACTAGTTTTCAATGTGGGAAAGCCTCTGCAAAATTTTAGAGTGCTCTAAGGTAATTTAGTATATTAACAATCGTTAAAACTTACGAAGATACACTATTGTTATTATCTAGGTCAATAATAGGGCGACGAACTTACTTGTGAAAGAACATATTGGAGATTACATTTCCTTAATTGGCATAAAAAATGAAGCCGGCGTGTGCGGTCAAAGTGCCGCGTTTTTTGCTTTCGGTCTAACAATCAGGACACCGGCAAGTATAAAGCACCGCCGAAGTTGGTGTTTTTGTATTATTGACGGGTTTAAGTAAATATCTCTGTTATTGTAGAGTTCACTAGCATAGGGTCAATGTCTTTTCGATTTATTTCGCTATTTTTGTAGTGTGATTTGATTAAAAAACCAAAAGGTCACTTCTACCTTCTCCAGCTTTGCTGTCAATAGTATCAATCCCAGTCTGATAAAGTGATATGGTTGTACCGCGTTACGTCAGATTGATTAAAGTCATTGGCGGCGCATTTCTACGAAAAAATAAGGTAATTTGTTCGGTCATTTTTTTTATTTTTCATTTTTTTAACTCCTTTCGGTGGGGACAATCTACTGATAAATTTTCCTCATGTCATGGTAGATCACCCTGTATAGTACCTTTAGATGTACTATCAGCAACAGACATATCAGAAGACTATTTTGGACCACCGTGTATAAATGTATTATATATTTCAGAGGATAAAAATTGCCATTAAGTGGCCAGAACCAAAATTGACTGTTGTCATATATTGTATTCAAATACATTTACATTTTTTTTCCCTCTAATATTTATTGTGTGTATAAATAAACAATTTACTAATGTTTTAATGTAATTTTGAAATTGAATCAAGAACTAGGTACTTGTGGCTCACCCTGTACCTACCACTAATACTTGGCGAGGCTCCACTTGGTGTTACCGGAGTGGTGGCGGCAGATGTACCTGTAGACGCCCTAAGTCCTCTTCCTGCTAGAAGATGTACCCAAAGCATACCGCTTACTGGTTCGTCACTCGATGATGTAATTGTTCCGGTGCCTGCTGCTAATGCGGACAACCCTAAAATTATAAATGTACATCGTACAAAATTATCATAATTTCAATTTTATCAAGTGAATATTCTTCAATCAATCAAAATTCACCTGTGATAGAAGTACCTCCTACCATTCCAGGCTTATCAATTTTGTATTTAAGAAATTCTGCCGGGTTTATGTCAAGTTGTCTCTGTCCTCTCGGTAAAGTGCCGCTAGGAGTAGGTACAGGACTTGGGGCAGCTCCAGCCCTCACAGAGTCTAGATCGAGCAGCTGCCTCATCCTGCGCATCGATGGAGATCTTGAACTACTCAGTGCTGGAAATAACAAACGCACTTTATTTAATTGCATTACAACGTAATTGCGATGCATTTAAGAAATACAGTAACACAATGATGTAATTCCACGTTCAACATTATTAAATCTTTGAAAATAGAAATATGACTCAAAACTATTTAAATTCCCAGATAGCACAAGATATTCTAAGAATGATTTGGAAATGTCCTCTGAGGATGTATATATTCGAAATATTATTCTACTATTCTAAGAATATATACAATTTAACATGTTGATCTTGGAATATTTCATAAGAATAATGAAAAAATATTCTTTTTGAACAATGGTCTAATATTCTTAGAAGATATATGATTTTTGAGTAGAAAACAATAATATTCCAGGAAAAAATACAATAATATTCCCATTAAACACACAAATGTCGGTTGGAACTAGAGGTAAGAGATGGCGTCAAATACCAATTATGTAATAATGTCGCTACAGCGAAGGCAATTAACTATTATAAGTCACGTTTATCTAGAATTAATCGCATATTTATTGGTATTTGAAGCCTTTTCCAAGTTTGCAATAGATTTTGGTAGATAAACTTGATTATGTCGTCGACTTAGTCCTACTATTGGTCTATGAGTATTCACCCAATAATTCGTATTGGCAATCTAACATATAAATTCTCCGGTGTGATACCTTGAGACAGAATTTTACATGGAATATGCATGTAACTGCACTGATGATTCTGACGATAATCAACAGTTAGAAATCGATAGCTGTAAGCAATTATCGTGTTTCTTGTTGTAGTTTCGTTCCATTCTGGTATCGTTCTCGTATATTAAGCAATGATGAGTCAGGAAGATAATAATATAACAGGTAAATGTCATTTCAGTTTAAAACTAGTTATTATTCATCGGTTTATTATTACTTACATAAAATGTAATAATACAACATCAAAAATCCAATAAAATAGGAATTAATCTGTATTCTGTATGTAAGAATAATATAAGCTTATACCCATAATATTTGTGAAAGAGTGGAATAATAACCTAGGAATAATCTATTGAGGGGAAATATTATGATAATATTTTTAAAATATTTCTAGAGTACCTTGATTATTCCTGTAATATGCGTTTTGGATAATCGTAGAATATCTATAGACTGTGCTATATGCATAAAGAAGAATATTCCTGTAATATCTGGAATGTTTAAAAATTATTTTAGGAATAATCAAATCTTCCAAACATAATCTATGATTATTCTAGGAATTAGATTGTGCTATCTGGATTAGGATTCTCGTGATTTCTATTTTTTGCAAAAAACAAAACGGCATATTGAATTTAGACTTATGCAGTTCTTTTAATAATTCATCAATGAACATTTTGATTTTTTGTTTGATCTGATCCGATAAACAGAACCCGAAATATTAAGAAAAAACGATACAAAAACACACATTATAAATTTAAATTGAATTAAATTGAAACCAATTTTTAAAAAACGTTCACTACCCAGATTGGGCAAAACTTTGCTGTAACTTCATGATAACATACAAATTGTATTTCCACAAAAAAATCTCCCCTCCCCACAAATAATAATTTTTACATGATTTTGTGTTCATAATTTTTTTTATTTTTAAGTGCAACTCAAATGTCTATAGGCACTAGAGAAATTGTCGAATATTTCCCGTCTGTAAGATAAAGTTCTTAGAGGCGGAAAATAGTCGATTCAAGATTTTAAGTAAGAATAGTAAGATAATGGTTCACTGTCATTTACATTTTACTCATGTGACAGATGAAGGCAATTGTCATTAAAATTAATACTAGTTACTGAAAAACTGGGCTTCAAAAAACTGTAAAAACAGGTTTTAATTGCCTTATCAGTTAAATTCATTCCTAACAAATTACCTGATTTGATTTATCCTTATATTTCAAGATAGTGTATGATTTTACTTTTTAAAACGACACCACATTTTTAAATATTTGTGAAAATGTTACTTATCAATTTAGGCCCGCTTTATTGATTTCCAATATAAAATTGCAATTTTCTTTTAAAACTTTATGACCCTGTTGGAATATCCACAACAATTTGAAGTTGCCATTTAGTTTGCTACAGCTGTGCTTCACCACGGTGATTGATTAAATTTCAAATTCTACACGGCTAACAAAACAGTGGTCAACCCAAAGTTGACAAGGGACTGTATTTATTAATTAACTTTATAAAATTAGAAGGGAGCTCTTTGTTAACTCTAAAGGCCAATCAATTACGTCAACATTTTTTAATAAAATTAATCAGAATTCTAATGACATTTATCACATAACGTTTCACAAGTACATACAATATTTGAAAACATTTTGAAGTGTTCAATTTTAGATAAAATTTTCTATTAATGCATTAGGTAAATCAAATGTTGTCATTTATTTCACGGAATATAAACCAATTATATATTTCTTAGCCTATTTTCTCAGTCCAAATTGAAGTAAAGTGATGTGTCGTACATTTTAATATCAACTACTTTCTTATGATTTCTTCATTTAAACGGAATATAGAAAAAATGATGCCTTTGCACTTCCGCTTGTGTGTGGAAAATTTAAGCTGATTGTCATTTAATATTGTCGTTCATGTTTGACCTATACTTTGACTACCGAACTGAATGTTTCATTGTATCGAATGTATATATTTATTGTAAATTCATAAATTTTGCGACTTTTGTCAAACTGGAGCCCACTTACACGTAAGATTTTCCGTATTGCAATGATTTCCCTTTATATCCTTTACATTTTTTTCTGATATCCTGTGATTTAGCCTTAATTTTCTGTGATTTTGCCTTGATTTCCTGTGATTTCCTCTTGATTTGTATACTTTGAATATACAGGGTGTTTCAGTTAAAAGTTCGCGGGCCATTATCTCGAAAAATAATAAAGATATTTGAAATTTTAAATGTCGTATGACTGATAAAATAAAGATAAATAACTGCAGTTAGAATTTTTCCTTCTCAGTGCACAGACATGTTACTGCAGTGCCAAATTATCTTTCGATGGCTGGAATCTTGAAACCTCATTCATATGATTAAGTAATAAATTATGAATTATTTTTGTTGCATAGAAAGTAAAAACTGCCCGTTTTGGAGCTACGTGATTTTTGTTAATAATTTTAGAACGTTGGTTATCAAGAACTTTTGTTTTATTAAATAGAATATTACATACAGTGTGTTTCACTTGAAATGGTAACACCCAAATAACTTTTAATTTTTTTTTCCAATTTGAGACAAATTTTACTTAAGTATAGAACAAATTAGGATCTACTTATGACCAGAAAAACATTCGCCTCCTACAAAAGCAAAGCCACCTGCGGTACCAAGATATGCGAGGAAAATCAAAAAATCATATTAGGCATTTTTTTATCGGAAAATTTCGATAATGAAATTTGTTCAGAATTGTCCAAAAACCTTATGCCCAGAATTTAATCAAAATTAAAAAATTGAAAAATTTAAATTTTAAAAATAATCATTTTAAAAAAATTGTAAATTGCTTGACAACTACCTGGCAGCTTGGGTTTAATTTCAAACAGAATTGTCATAGTACAGTTTTCTAAACACAAAACCCATTAAAATTATATTTTCGGACTTGGACATTATTTTAATCAAAATTTATATATTTTTTATTTTGATTAAATTTTGGACGGTTTTTGGACAATTCTGAATAAGTTTCATTAACAAAATTTTCCGATAAAAATATGCCTAATATGATTTTCTGCTTTTCTCCGCATATTTTGGTACCGCAAGTGACTTTGCATTTGTAGGAAGCGAATGTTTTTCTGGTCATAAGTAGATCCTAATTTGTTCCATATTTTGGTAAAATTTGATTCAAATCGGAAAAAAAATAAAAAAATAATTACCATTTCAAGTGAAACGCACTGTGTATTATTGGATATTTTTGAAAATCCTGTAATTTTCAACACTTTTTTAGATGCAGCTATATCTCTTACCTGATGTAGAAGTGATATGTTGCGTTGATAAAGATCTAGCTGGAATAGTGGGTTGTTGCGACCTCGTAAAATTTCTATCTAACGTTGATGTTGCTCCGGGTCGTCCATAGCCACTGTATAAACCACTTTCCATCTGTGAAAACCACAATAAGTTTGAACATATTTTACGCTATTTCGTATAGTAGTTTTATTAACGGAGATAGAATACCGAAATTTATTGCAACTTTCTTGCCTTAAGAGACAACATATAAAACCTGATTTATTATGTTTAACAAATGTTTACAATTTTAAATTGTTAAGATATTAAATTGCTCCTTCGTAATATTTTTTACACTAGCTGATCGTTTAGTTTTTTCTCGCCTACGTAGATCCAGCGATCCAGCCGCCGCGCCGCGCCGCATCGTGGCACAAATCGTGATTTCTTTCGATCAAAATTATCTAGAGCACTTGTTTCGTAACCGATTGGGATAATTTTTTTTTTAAATACTCGTTATTTAATTTCCAAAAAACGTAAGAGAGCCGATTTCGGCATAAATTTAAACAAAAATATTCCATTTTTCATCATTTTTTAGCATTTTTATAGCCGCCATTGATTCCGCCATCTTGCAAGTTGGTTTATGACAATTTAGATGTCAGATTCGTAAATAGCGACCTCAAGAACCCCCAAGTAATAAGATTTATGTAAACTGGACAAGAAAATAAGTTTTTATTTGTAAGTAACATGGTAACATGGTACTCAAAAAATAGAAAGGGCCCTAGACAGCAAAGAAACTGCCTTAGGAACCTTCTTAGATATAGAGGGTGCTTTTGATAATACCTCATTCGACTCACTAAGTGATGCAGTGAAGAGGCGCGGAGTCGAAAAGTCAATAACAAGATGGATCGACTCAGCACTCAGAACTAGGAAAATTCAGTCCACGCTAGGATCCACGACAGAGGAGGTGTCCGTGACCAGAGGGTGCCCGCAGGGGGGGTCTTATCTCCTCTCCTGTGGTGCCTGGTCGCGGACGAGCTTCTATCTCAACTGGAACAGCGGGGAATATATGCGCAAGGCTACGCAGATGATATCGCCATCCTGGTAACAGGAAAACACGAGGGCGCTGCATCAGAAAAGATGCAGCGAGCTCTCGCTATGGTAGACAGATGGTGTACCCAGGAAGGTCTTTCCGTGAATCCAAGGAAGACCACTGTGGTTGCCTTCACAAGAAAGAGAAAACTCAACCTGGGAAGATTATATCTCCGGGGAAACGAATTGCAGGTGAGCAATGAAGTGAAATATTTGGGACTCATTCTAGACACCAAATTAAACTTCAATGCACATCTAAATAGAGTGACTACCAAAGCTACGCGGGCCTTATGGGCCAGCAGAAGAATGGTAGGTAAAAACTGGGGACTACAACCAAGAATGGTGCACTGGCTGTACCAAAGGGTTGTAGTACCAATAATAACCTATGCCTCCCTGATTTGGTGGCATAAAGCCGGAAAAGGGGAGGCAATGAGAAAACTACGGAAAAGTACAAAGACTGGCATGTCTAGGCATAACAGGAGCAATGTAAACAACGCCTACCGCAGCCATGGAAGCGCTACTCTGCCTGCCCCCACTACAGTTAGTGGTGGAGAGTGAGGCACTGTTGGCGGCGTACAGGCTGAAAACAAACGGACATGGGACCATTCCAAGAATAGGATACCACACCGAAATATTTCAACAAATAGGAAGAAATCGACTACTAGATATGCAGTCAGATAGAATCAGCATAAGCCACAACTTCACAAAGACCTTCAGGGTATACATACCCGATAGGGAAGAGGAAGGAACAAGGCAACTGCGAAGACATCCAAATGATACCGTATGGTATACTGACGGATCGAAAACGTCAAGTAGTACTGGGGCAGGTGTTACGGGGGATCAACCAGGGACAGACATCAGCCTGAACCCGCAACGGTGTTCCAAGCAGAGGTCACAGCCATAGAAATCTGTGCACAAGAAATGATACGGAGGTCATATACTGACAAAAGAATCCGCATCATCACTGACAGTCAAGCAGCTCTCAAAGCTCTGAATGCAGTAGAGATACGTTCCAAAACGGTAAAAGACTGCCTTGAATCCCTGGCGAAACTGGCGGAACACAACAGTATACAACTGGAGTGGACGCGAAGTCACCAGGGCAATGAAGGCAACGAAAAAGCAGATAAGCTGGCCAAAGAAGGCGCAAAAACAGCCTTGATGGGACCTGAGCCATCCTGCGGGATATCATACAATACCGCAAGAGGAATGGTAAAGGAACTATTGAGTCAGAAACATATCTTGTATTGGACTGGCGCGCCGGGGATGAGGCAGTCACGCATGTTCATCACCGGCGGGCCATCCATGACAAAGACCAACGAATTGCTAAAGCTGAGCAGAAAACAGCTGAGATGTGCAGTGGGAATCCTAACAGGACACTGCACACTGAATAGACACCTAACTAACATAGGTGTGAAAGATAATCCAGAATGCAGGATGTGTGGTGAGGATGAAGAAACTCCTCACCACATACTATGTGAATGCCCAGCCTTAGCGGCTGGGAGGTTCTCACACTTCGAGGGACTAACCGTAACCCCGGAAGAAATAGCCAGAGCTCCCATTGACCGTATACTCTCCTTCTGGAGAGGAACGGGATTAATGGGATGACGAGACTATGGGGTACAATAAGCTCAAGCTTCAGTACAGCGGGGCTTCGGCACCACAACCCATAAGGAAAAAAAAAACATGGTAATCACAGTGTAACATGGGCATTTTGGCTAAGCTCAATAATTTTGGTTAGCATAATTCAAAAATCGACTCTCTTACGTTTTTTGGGAATGAATTAACGAGTCTTTAAAAAAAATATATCCCAATAGATTGCGAAACAAGTGCTCTAGATAATTTTGAACGAATCACGATTCGTGCCACTGTGCGCCGGGACCCAACATTGTCGGTACGCTTTGAAAGTAATTGGAATTCCAGCGGACCAGTTCACTTTTACGAATGAGTTCAAAGCATGCCGACAAGGCTGGCTCCCTGCCGCTGGATCGTGTGTAGGAGCAAACATGTAAAAGCCAATAAATCCACTTTTTACTCTTTCTGAGTTAACTACCTTTTCATAACAGTTTTGGGGCGTTCTTTCAACCTAGCACGTTAGATTTAAGAGAAAAATGATAAATATCTTTGACAATATTATCTGATAACCACTCCATGCAAATAACGATAAATTCAAATTCATTGAAGGTGAAGTGGTAAGAAATGCACATTTCAAAACTTTTATTTCACTACCGATGCAAAATAAAGTTTTTAGCATTTTCTTATTCTATTTTGTTTATACTTTTTAATATTTGTTTTTGTTTCGCTACATTGAATTTGTACTAATAATAAAAATATTTTCTTTATTGAGTTATTTTATAAATTAATGTCATCCCAATGGCACACGTACGTTTAGTAAACATTTTTAAAACTTACTACGTTACTACACGCATTTTTATTAAAGAAACTACTGGAATAAAACGTTTTAGTTGGTTCGTTTTTTCACAAATATGTAATAACGTATAAAACACGTATTTAATGTAAGGAGTTTCAACGACTCGCTAAAAGGTAACGTTTATGAAACGAAAAGGTTTGGTGATCTACGTCAATTGGACGCGCGACAATTTGATGCGGTAAAATGGGACGTGTAACATTGGACGTGTTTTAAAAAAAATCATGTATACACACTTTAACCTAACCTAACCCAACATAAATAATAATAATAATAATAATTTCAAATACAACATAGAAACAAACTCATCATGAAAAATAGTGAAAAATAGTTACACTAAAATTATGGTTAACATAAGAAAATAATCATGCAAAAAAATTATCAAAATATAATAACATAGAAATTATAAAATATAATTTATTTACACATGCAGTTGAGCAATTCCTCGCAAGTAGTCCAAAATGCTTCTGTTCACATAATAAGCAACCACTATTTGTAATCATGACAAGGCTATGCAATATGATTATTTTTAATAAACGCGTCCAATGTAACACGTCCTATTTTACCGCCGTCCAATGCGACAATTGGACGCGTCTAATTGTAGCACGAATCCAATTGTCGCGCATCCAATTTTTTTTATATTTAAATAAAACCTATAAAATACGTTACTCCTACACACATTCCCAACCAGTAGTGGAGCAGATTACTGAAATACAACGTTTTAATCAGAATGCTTATTTTACTGATATATTAACGTATAATACATGTTCATAATATGAGAAGCTGTAACAACCTCCTAAATGTAACGTTGGTGAAACGAGAAAATTAAACGTTTTCATGTATTTCATGTATCTAATATAGCAATTGAAATATGTTTTATTTAATGGAAAGCACGTTTTTATACAACGTTAAAATAACTGATGTTTTCAACTCATTAAAACGCATTCTAAATGTATAGGTGAAATAAATTATAGATGCTGACGTACTACTACGTACTAATGATCTATATTAATGCATAAAATTTGCTTGCAATTTTGGACGAGTTTATGCATAACCACGTAGTTTGTTGCAGACATTATTTCTAGATGGCGCCAAATACAAACCGCTAACAATAATCAGTAATGCTTTATCTTATACTCTAATAAATTTATAGAAAATAAATGATACAGATTGCTATGTTCAAATTCATTCCGGAAACATCGATCGATTTGGATGGGTCTTCTAACGATAAGGTTAATAAAGTTCATTATTCTGTGGCTGAAGTGAGATAATATAAAAGTTTTCTGCTATGCTATGCGTGATCTAAACCTTATATAAAACGTTTATTTTTCTGTTTAATTTTGTTTAATTTAGCGTACACAATTAGTGAATATTTAACGTTATTTAAACCTTTAATAAAATGTTTATATTCCACTTTTACTTCTGTTTCGTAAACGTTGAAAAGTAACGAATATTTATCGTTTATTTAATAGTTCTGTACAATATTATTTAATGTTTAAAAAACGTTTATATTTGGTTAATAAAAATGTTTTTTCCAGAGACATTTTCCGGTGAATCAACGCGTTTCTAAAACAACGTGTGGTTTTCAATACTGTTTTAACGTTTTTTAAACGCATGTGTGCCCATTGGGATATGATCATAAAGGGATGAGATAAAATTATAATTCACTAGCATATGCCACTAAGTGGTTAAATCTTAACTTTAGAAACAGATATCTAAGCAATAACCGATAAATCCAAATAAAGGTCAAAAATAAAAAGTTAAAAAAAATACAAACAGCTTAATGCAGTTATAACAGTTTTAAAATATTTGGGGAATTTCGCTGTACAACTTTTTTGCCAATATCTTAAAATTAATAAACGTAGATTTATCGACTTTTGCATTTTTGGTCCAGAACTAAAACATAAGGAAAAATTTAAAAAACAGTAAATATAGTTTAAGTCATCTCCCGATGATGCCTATAAGTTTGATGAAAAGCGTATCCATTGCAGTGTTCAGTGTTATTGTGTTTTGTTTAATATAATATAAAAATATATATGGAAATATTGTCATATCGGATGGCTCAGCCAATAGGGACACTCTTATATCTTTTGAATGGGTGAATGGATTTTTTTCAAATTTGGTGTAGTGATATGGGATGAAATTTTGAATTATATGATGCAAAGAACAAAAATGGCCGACTTTCGGTTTCGATGTAATTGACGTGAAAATTTAAATGGGACAACCTGTATATTTTTGCATATTTGGATCCTGCTGGCCAAAATACAAATGATCTGATCCTCAAATATTTTTTGATTTTCAAAAAATATAATGTTTTTAATTTTTAGTTTTGCCAACATGTTAAAAATGGGTCTGCAAGTACCTTTAAAATATAGTCTTCGGATACTAATATTAAACCGATTTATTCTTCATTAAGTTCAACGATATTGGTTTTTCAGCAAAAACTCTTTTTTTTAAATAGAACCTGTTATTTAATTAGATCTTTAAATTATGAAGAGAATGATATGCATAATGTCTACCTTCCCTTTGTGTTAAATTTATAATTAAAAGAAAAAAATGTCTTGATATATATTTTTTAAAATTCTTTGAAAATAAAAAAAATATTTGAGGATCAGGTCATGTGTGTTTTGGCCAGCAGGATTCAAATATGCAAAAATATGCAGGTTGCCCCATTTAAAAATTTGATTTTTGTGTAAATTACATCGAAACCGGAAGTCGGCCATTTTGGTTCTTTACATCATAGGTGTAATAGGAAATTTCATCCTATATCACTACACCAAATTTGAAAAAAATCTAGTCGCTCATTCAAAAGTTACAAGAGTGTCCCTATCGGCTGAGACACCCGGTATATGCTTAGCCGCAGATTTTTCACAATGAAACGTAATCCCATTGAAAAATATTAGTTATAATCATGCGCCTGTACTTTTCAGTCACCGTTTTAATTAATAAATAAGCTCAAATAATACCATCTAGCTTTCATTAATGAAAAGTTTATAAGCCTATACAACGGGAACGTTAAAAATAAATTGAAAACATTTTTAAGGTATCCTTGCTCTCAAAGAAATTCTCGTGATTAACGCGATAAAGTTACCGATATATTAAACAAATTCTTAAGATTTTATGTTTCTTATTTAAACAATTCAACTTTAGATATGCTAGAGCTTATACTTAAGAAATTATATATCGTTATTATAATAAAGGAGCATAGAGCTAAAATATTTTTATTCAAAACAAAACTCATCACGCATTTCGTCAACTAAGTTGGCATTATGTGGATATGAATATCTACAGTGTGTCCCAGGATAGATGTAACAAAAGGTGTAATGGACCAAAAATTTTGGAATTTTGGAATGGTATTTGGGGATTGCGTCCTGCTTGTTGTAAAACTAAAGTATACCAAAAATGACTTGATTTGGTGGTCTACAGTGGTCATGTTTTATAAGCAAAATTGTAAAAATCACCACTAATAAAGTACCTTTATTTTTCAAAATATGAAAAAATTCCACTAAGAAAAGGTATTTAGAATGCAATTTTATACCTCTATACCAAATTTCAGGAATATAAAATTATTTTCTTGAAACTTCCCATTTTTTGCGAATTAAGAGTTGAATTCATATTTAAAGTTGTGTAGAAGCAAATGTTAATCATCTCAAAAAGTAGGCCATTGGTAAATAAAAAATTGAATATACGAGATGTAAGAAGGTATAATGTTAATCGAACTAATTGTAAAACAAGAAACAATTACTAACAGAAGATTAATGAGGTTTAAAAATTATTACAAGTAATAAATGTCAAAAACATAACAGATTCACAAACAAATTAATTATTGACCAATACAAAACAATGTTTACAATTTTTTTATTATTCGACGTAGCTACCACCCACATCCCCACACATTTCGATCCTTCGCCTGAAGTCCTTAAAACTGTTTCGAATATGATCTAACGGTATGGAGTTTACGGCATTTGTAATTCTCTGCTTCAATACTGCTACATCGTTAGGAAGTGGTTACATAGCCTACTTTTAGCTACTTTTAGCTTCTACATAACTTTAAATATTAATTCACAAAAAATAATTTCTATGCAGTTTTAATTGAATGGTTCAAAATAAAATACTGATTTATTGAAAAAATGGGAAGTTTCAAAAAAATAATTTTATATTCCTGAAATTTGGTATAAAGGTATAAAATTGCATTCTAAATAACTTTTCATAGTGGAGTTTTTTCATATTTTGAAAAATAAAGGTACTTTATTAGTGGTGATTTTTACAACTTTGCTTATAAAACACCCTGTAGAACACCAAATCAAGTCATTTTTGGTATACTTTAGTTTTACAACAAGCAGAACTCAATTCCCAAATACCATTCCAAAATTTTTGGTCCATTACACCTCTTGTTACATCTATCCTGGGACACACTGTATATGTACTATTTAAGAATTTTCTGTTGAATAATTTATTAAATAACAGTTATGTTTTGTTCTACAAATTTAGTTGAAAAGCATGTTTAAAATTAGATAAAAAGAATAAGATGTAATTTATTTCTCTAACAACCTCCACCCATGTAGCACTAATGACTATGTTTCTTGTAAAAATAAGACCATGCGGCAAACTGAAATAAGATAAGCTTTGTTTAACATAGAATTCATTTACTTGAACGCTTTAAATAACATTAGGGCTTCACTGCCTGGAAGCCATTATAAATTTATTTTCCCTTGTTTACTTCATACTATTTGTATACATAGTAACTACCTACAAGATTCACCGGTAATTTATTTCTTACAGAACCGCTTGTCTGAGCCATCTATATACACGTATGGAACGTAGATGTACTCAAAATCTTATTTGCTCGAAGTATTTAGAGTAAATAAATATCCACTTGCACGACAATAACTGCGAGTGCGTTGGACGTTTCAAGACTACGTCTATATGTACAGTATATTATAGCCTTAGACCAGAGAGACCGTCATCATTTTCTAAGGATATTGACTCTTTTCAAGTCCGGTCACTGAAATCATCCGGGAGAGAGCGAAGAAGCTATACACCCAAGCCGACCAGCATGGGAATCCGTTGATCAGGAAGGCCACTAACTACAATCCAACCGACGCGACGCTCCGAAGTACAAAAGGCTGAAGATGCAAATCATGGATAACGCGTGAGTATGCAACCCCCGATGAAGAATCCACAAGAAGAGACAGGACGAATACCCTGTAGGTACCAGACAAAAACCGTCCGGTACCTGTAGTCACCTACGCTCCGTGCAGGCCGAAAGCGATAAGGAAGCACTTAGGCCTGCACCTGCTCGAGCTACACAGCTCATCCTTACCTCTCCGACGATCCGGATGACAGGTTGTCAATTGACATTCTGTTTACCGGCAGTTAACCCCAATCAAAAATATCCACACAGTTCCAAACAGACCGATGACTACCCCCGGGGGTAACAAGCCGGCGAAGAAAGAACGTAAAGACAGAAGACAGCCAGAAGAGGCCTTAGCCATCAGCCAGAACCAGGGGAGGTGGGTCGAAATCCTCAACACCGCTGACATTTGTGAGTGGAGTTATTGAACAGTAAGTTCACCCACCCCCCACGAAGCCGGTCCAGGTTTACAGCGATGGTTAGGGTAAAGAGTAAATAGTAAATAGTCCTGCTTGACTCGTTATCCGAGACCGTCATCTTGGCCAAAGGATATTGGTGCTTAGACCAGAGAACATTACACCACATACGAGGTGAACGAAGTCCTACTGGGGCATGCAAGAGAACCTAAGACCGACAAGGATCGCCTCTACAACGTGGAGTAATAAATCCGGAAGCCAAACGGTGGAAGTAAGGATGGAAAAAACCGTGGTTGCATTTCTGTTGAAACTAGGACGCATCATAATTGGATGATTGAGATGCCGAATTAGGAAGAAAGTTGACATCTTTAGATGCTTTAAATGCTTGTAATTTGGGCCCAACAGTGCAAGGGACTGCTTAAAGTGCGGCCGACTGCATCAGATGCAAGTACCTACTTCAAGAATATTGTGGCGGTCCAATGCCCAATAAAAACCCATCCACCTATGAATTCGCAAGCCCCCGCGTAATATAGAAACTTTTCTTTGATGCATTTTCTATTAAGTTGCCAAAAATGAACGAAATCTAATTCATATGACATTATTCCGAAGTTAAACCTCTAGTTACTGTACTATAAAGCATATTTTTAGTATTTAAATATGTATTGATGCAAATAACAAAATTGAAATGTTATTTTTCTTTTTTTAATTTACATTTTACAATAAGACTGGGATTTTCTTTTCTTCCGCTTCCTCATTTGTTGAGCTAGGGGATGCAAGTACACCTCCTTGCATCTCGTTGCGCCCATGTCCTTAGCGTTATGCGTCTGATATAAATATCCTTCCCATCATAAACCTATATCATTCCCTAATCCCCATATGCTTTAAAACAAGCGTATAGAATCCGCAACACACTTTTACGTAATAAGTTTGGCCTGGGGTGCTATTTATTATTTATACGTATTTAGTATTTATTTCAGAATTGGGGCTGATATTGCCATCCATTATCCTCACAATAGGTAATACTCTTTTTATTCTTCACTAATCCGATGAATAAAAAATTGAATAATATTTTCACTTTTGTACAAGTGCATTCATTGTCTGCTATGATTATTTGACGTCATTATTTTCATTTAAAAGAAATATAAGACATTTGACCCAAAAAAATATTTGCACGTGTGGGGATCTTCTACTTTATTTTAGTTTATCTTTCTGTGTCCTTTTCAAGTAGTAATAACTCTGCTATAGAGCTTGATCCAGATATACTTTTCATTACAGTACCTTGTGGATACGATTTTTAAATTTATAGGTGGATCAAGCAGCTTTATCTTAATTTTATTACGGGAATATCTTTAAAAATGAGGAAGCGTAAGTACATCGATAAATTTAGAAACTCGTTCATCATAATAATGTTGATATTAATAGTATTCACAGTATTTTTTTGTTTCCAATTTACTCAATATAATCCAGAAATAGATGTTCAAAACAGTGGTCTTAGAGAGAGTTTTGCGAGGGTTTTGGAAATTGGTGACATTAATAGATCTTGAGTACTGTTTTTGAGGTCACATTTTGTCACAACCTAAAAAAAAAACAAAAAAAGTGCAAGAAAAATGTTTTCTTGCAAATATCTTCGTTCCAGAGCACTTTTCAAAAAATATATCTCTGCGCTAAATTAAAAAGGGGTAAATTATTTAAAATCTCTTATCAGTTTTTTTGTTTCGGCGCTAGAGCGCTACAAATTTGGGTCAATTTTTCGAATTCGCTGCTTTGTAAAATCCGCACACAAAAGCAGTTTTAAATCGTTTCTCTACCATTGACTGAGACAGTAGCACACGAACAATCGCTCTAGACATGCCATTAGATTCAGAGGTGGTATGAGCATCGAAAAATCCACGGGAATGAAGATAAAAAAAAACCAAAGATGTCGCTTAGTTTATATTCCCACCCTCTAACCCCCAGCTCCTGACAGTTTGTTAAAACTAATTTTTTGCAAATACAAGAAGGCCTGACAGGGGGGGGGGGGGCATGTGGATGCAGAAAGGTTGGCCTTAAGTACTCCATTATTTGCACAAATTGTAATGATGTTTGTAATAACCAACAGAACGACCTGGATGATCTCGATGAAGAGCAAAGGGATGAAATGGAGAAAATAAATTTGAACAGCTTGAAAAAGAAATGGAAACAGAACCGGAGCCAGAATGTGAGATAGCGGAGGAAATGGATATTGAGGCCAAGACTTCCACAAAATCGATGACATACCCAGTTCATCGTCAGCAGTATGGAAAGGCGCAAAATAAAGTAACAACAAATAAAACAAGTTAAAAACATACTCTTCGTCGATTTATTATACTTTTACTTCCACATCCAGTAGAAGTATAGTAACGACAAAAAAAATTTTTAAATTTTTATTGTTCAAATAGGCTTAGAATGTCATGAAACGTCGAGATTTTAAGTTTGAGCGAAAAAAAATTTCTGTCTATCTGTCGGTCTGTCGGTCTGTCTGTCGGTCTGTCTGTCGGTCTGTCTGTCGGTCTGTCTGTCGGTCTGTCTGTAACTTTTTTTGTGCGCACGTTTACTCTGGAACCGTTTGAGATATTGACTTGAAATTTGGTACACGTATGTACTTTAACGAGATCTAGAACTAGATTATATTTTCATCTTGTTCCGTCGAAGGGTTGGGGGGTAAATTGGGGTAAATTTGGGGTAAATAGGTAAATCAAGCAGGTAAGAGTCCATACAATTGGTATTTAGTATATACAAGAGAAGCTAAGGTCTCAAAAAAAATGTTGGCATTAGCCACCCCCATCACCGCCCCCACCCCATTATTAAAGGGGATGAAAAAAATTGTAATTTAGTGTGTATACAAGAACCAGAAACCTCAAAATATTTTTTTACTTCATCCACCCCCACTACCACTCCCTATCACCACCCCCACCCCACTACCGATGTGGGGTATCGTTTTATGGGTTTTTGGGGTAGAGGATTTCAAATATTATATATTATTAAAGTTCCATAAACAATTATTTCCACATACAAAATTTTTTCGTTGTGAGTGACTTGAATAGAAAATCTGGATGTGGAAGTAGTGATTCCTTGGGCAGCGGTTTTTATATATTTGTTGCACATTCTATGAGATACTCTTCGCAGTGTTTTTGTAAATAATATTAGTTTTAGATATTTTTAACCAACCTAGTTGGTGAAACATTTGTCAGTGCAAAAAAAATTAGATACAACCTTATACGTGTTTCAAACCCGCGACCATATGTTATTACTAAATATGTGAATGTTACAATATAATAATAAACCGCTGCCCAAGGAATCACTACTTCCACATCCAGATTTTCTATCCCAAGTCACTCACAACGAAAAAAATTTTTATGTGGAAATAATTGTTTATGGAACTTTAATAATATAATATTTGAAATCCACTACCCCAAAAACCCATAAAACGATACCCCACATCGGTAGTGGGGTGGGGGTGGTGATAGGGGATGGTAGGCGGTGGTAGTGGGGGGTGGGTTAAGTAAAAAAATATTTTGAGGTTTCTGGTTCTTGCACACACACTAAATCACAATTTTTTTTCATCCCCTTTAATAATGGGGTGGGGGCGGTGATGGGGGTGGCTAATGCCAACATTTTTTTTGAGACCTTAGCTTCTCTTGTATATACTAAATACCAATTGTATGGACTCTTACCTGCTTGATTTACCTATTTACCCCAAATTTACCCCAATTTACCCCCCAACCCTTCGACGGAACAAGATGAAAATATAATCTAGTTCTAGATCTCGTTAAAGTACATATGTGTACCAAATTTCAAGTCAATATCTCAAACGGTTCCAGAGTAAACGTGCGCACAAAAAAAGTTATAGACAGACCGACAGACAGATAGAAATTTTTTTTTCGCTCAAACTTAAAATCTCGACGTTTCATGACATTCTAAGCCTATTTGAACAATAAAAATTTTTAAAATTTTTTTTATCGTTACTATACTTCCACTGGATGTGGAAGTAATAATAATGTTATAATCATATTTCGATAAATGAATATTATATTATTATGAGACTTATACTAATAAAATTTAGAAATAAACCATAATAGGAAATAACTTTTCGCAATATATCTATTTAATTCCAAGCCACATAAATTAAGAAAACAATTTTTTAAATTTTAAGTGATTAATAACATTTTTATTTACTGACCGATTTTGTTCAAAAACAATAAGGTTCTTTCTCTAGCTAACACTAACTTACTATCTAAATTAAGTTATCGTGCTTAAGAGAAACGTTACGGACGGACGGACAGACGGACATTTTGAAAGTTGTTCAGAATTCGTTTACTAACACAATGATATGAAATTTTTTTGTCTACCAGCGTTATTTACGGTTTTAGAAATGTGCCGATCAAATGCAATATACTCTTTGTTTTTGTATTTGCGACGTGGAATAGACCTTCCGCGATAAAAAAAATACACTGTGTGTGGAAGTGATTATATTTTTCATACATGCGTATGCCCAACAAGAATTATTATAATCAAACATTAATCCAGTGAAACTAGACTTTTCTGATCTAACAAAGTATATCCTTCATTTTTTTTCTGAAATCGATTTATTTTGGTGTTTCAAAGAAAATATTAAAAATCGACAACTACAGCATAAAAAATTATTCAAGGTCAAAGTTCACAAAAACGGTTTTTGCGAATATCGCTCTTTCTATGGCTCGGAGGCCAATTGAGGTTTTACGAAAATGAAAGATAATGAAATTCCGCACAATAATGATATATTCCATTTTTTATGTACAACAAACGGTTTAGACAAAAATGTGCTTCGAAGTTTCCGCGCAAGGCATAATATGCTCCATTCCATATAATCCATGCATAGAATACGTGCTTGTTCTATGTATATTATTAGCTGATCGATATATATTTACCGTCATATACAGTAATATTTGCTAAATCTTCACATTAAAATTTATTGGTTATATATTTACAGTGTGTTTCACTTGAAACGGTAACACCAACTTTTTTATTTTCTTTTCAATTTGAATCAAATTTTACTTAAGTATAGAATAACTTAGGATCTATGGCCAGAAACACATTCGCCTCCTACAAATGCAAAGCCACCTGCGGTACCAAAATATGCGGAGAAAATCAAGAAATCATATTAGGCATTTTTTTATCGGAAATTTTTGTTAATGAAACTTGTTCAGAATTGTCCAAAAACCTTAAGTCCAGAATTTAATCAAAATTAAAAAATATGTATTATGCCTAGCGCGGAAATTTTGAAGCACATTTTTGTCTAAACCGTTCGTTGTACATAAAAAATGGAAGAGATAATTTTTGTGCGGAATTTCATTATCTTTCATTTTCATAATAACCTCAATTGGCCTCCGAGCCATATAAAGCGCGATATTCGCAAAGAAACCGTTTTTTGTGAACCTTGAATAATTTTTTATGCCGTAGTGATCTCGTTGTCGATTTTTAATATTTTATTTAAAACACCAAAATAAATCGATTTAAAAAAAAATGAAAGATATATTTTGTTAGATCAGAAGTAATATTTTTGTCTAAAATGACTGGAGTACATACATAAAAACAAAATTGAAGTTTAACATTACACTCAAAGAAATAGTATTGGTAAATTCAACAAAAAAAAATGGTTAACTAACAATATCGTTAATTTTGTTAAACCAAACTATATTGATGGTATTTTTAAACAAGAGGTGATTGTTATTTTAATTAATAAAAAGTTGTCGTACAACAAAACAAACATTTACTTAAAAAATAGATGAATAAGACTATTATTTTGTTCGTCTGACTATTATTTTGTTGAATTCTGTCAAATTAAACTAGATAATAGTATATTTTATTTTTAACTATTATCGAATTGTAATTATAACCCAGTATTAGTTCGCTGTATTATTGTACTTGGTAGACAAACCAATATTATTGTCGTCTTCTAGAAGTTATAAAATAATTACCATAAAATTTGCTTGCTTACCACGTAGTCTATTACAGAAATTATTCCCAGATGACGCCACATACAAATCACTGACAATAATCAATCATGCATTATCTTATACTCTTATGAATTTATAGAAAATTAATAACATGATTGCAATGTTCAAATTCTCTCAGGGATCATCGATATATTTGGATGGATCTTATAAACGATCTCTAATCTTTGGTTTGGGTGGTCTGATGTCTCAATACGGAGATTTTGGCTAACCAAAAAAAGCTTCATCATATAATAAAGTGTATATCAACCTAAACATTAGTTGGTGAACAAAAAACAAAGTCATTGTACTATTTAATTGTAGACCAAATTGAAAATGGTTAGTCAACATAAAAAAATGTCATTGTACTATTTAATTTGTTGTTCTACAAGAAGATATGATTATTAAACTACTATTTAATAATAATAATAATAATAATAACAGGTCTTTATTTAGGGCGAAGTTCGCTTGTTACGAAAACAAATAAAGTTGTATGACTATTCTTTTCTGATTGATTTAACTATGAAACTAGATAGGCGCGATTTCATATGCTCTTTTTGGTTGAATTTACCTATCATTTTCTTTGAGTGTATATGCGTTAATTTGGTGGCGAACGCGAAATGCATTTTTTTCAACGGCTGTGTATGCGTTTGTGCAAGTTTGCGCGACAAGATGCTATTGAAAGTAATTTTATATTTTGAGAAAATATCAGCATTGAAGAAGAAAGCGCACTGGAATGGAGATATTTGCAAAAAATCACTTTGTCCATGTTTTTCAAGGTTTTTACCTCAATTTGCTAGCACACAACGAACATCCTAGCACAACTATTTAACTGGGGAGGGATGAGGAAAAAAATTTATCCCCCTATATTACCGCCCCTGTGTGTGCTAGCTTTGAAAGTAGTTGTGCTAGGGTGTGTCAGGTGAAAAACATTGTGTGCCAAAAAATTGAGGAAGAAAAAATAACTGAGGGGAGGGCAGGATGACTAACCCAAATTCTAGTCGCATGTGACCTTGAAGACTCCTCCCCAAGATTAATTAATTTCGCAAATCTCCAAAACTCCTGTAAAACTTATCTTTTGAAAACTACTTATTTATTTGCTGCGCTAACAAGGTATTTTTCAAACAACTCGTCTCTACTTATTAAATAATTACAAATCGCTGAATGTTTTATTTTCAACAAAGACTGAATTATTTTCTAGTACCTACCCTGATACTTCATTTATCTGATACTTACATTTTTCAAGGCATCATGGATATTCTCAGCACTGTATGTAAATCTAGCAGCCCTCTGTTGGTTTAGTACGTCCCTGGAGGCCCTGATTTGCTCGTAAATGGCGGAGGTGGAGGGGGTCCGACTTAGCCACTGCCTATATTCATCTGAAGAGAACACACTAGGTGACGAGGGTATCCTCCCTTTATTATGAAAATGAAATATACGATGCAATGTGTGTATGACCGGAGTGATAGTGAATGTCGTTAAAAAAAAAATTAATAGTATAATCGATAGGTTTCTTTTCAAAAATAGCGTTTAGCCGCCATCTTCGTGAATAGTTCAAACGTTAATATCTCCCGAACCGATGCTACGACAAAAATAGTAAAAAAAAAACTCTTTTGTCCAACACTAAGTTCTCTACAGATTCCTTCCCAGGCCCACTTTCATAGAACTAATCGTTTACAAGTTACAGCGCGTCAAAGTTTGCAAATAATAGTTTTTGCGAATATTTTGTAAACTGTTGATCCTATATTAAAATGTCAAATAGCAATCTTGTAGAGCACTAAATTCTCTACAATTTTTATCACATACAGAAGTAATAGTTTACGAGCAACAGTCGAAAGTGAATGAATTTGCAGAGAATCTAATGCTGAACAAGAAAGGTCTTTTCTATTTTTGTCGCAGCGTCACCGGTTCGCGAGGTATTTACGTCTGAACTTTCCCAAAGATGCGGCTAACGCTCATCCCCTTCTCTCCCCGACCTCAACCTATTGACAAAACACTCAGGAAGCACCTCCGGATACTGGAAAAATATTGACTTGTGCTATTTTTGCATTATGAACCCACTTTATTTGACTTATTGACTGGACTGTAATTTTTGTCAATTCAAATTGTTTGATTTCGTGTGCGATTTAAGACCGTAACACCATCTTATATTGGAATGTGTTGACCGATTTATTTATTTATTTTTTTAGTTTTGGCATGTATTTAATAACAGTAACTCATAAGTAATTTCAACTGACGTTCCCCTGTCCTCTGACTTGTACATATTAATGATCTTGCGACTAACAATAAGAATGATTTCTTGATATCTTATGCGGATGATACTACCATTATTTTTCGTGATAAAAACGAATTCAGCCGAATATTCAGATTTTAGAATTATTAGTATTTTACCTTGCATTTCCAAGGTACTAGAAAACATTTTATTTAAAAAAATTAACACTGTGCTAAATTTAAAGTACTGATATTTACGTTCAAGAAAAAAGTAAGATCCAATGATTTTTTCATTGATGATTCCGCACCAGACATTCACCTTAGCGGCATATTGTCTCCAGTATTCTACCATCCAATGTGGATTTTCGTCACACCACATCTTGATATTTTGTGAAGATACAATGAAGATACCACCGTTTGTGGTGAAGGTTGCTTCGTCAGTGTATAATATTTTTTTCAGAAAATTAGGATTTTCTAAATACATGGCTTGCAGCCACAAACAGAATTTCATTCTTCTTTCCCTTTTGCCGTGTCGGGGGTATGCAGAAACTTGTGTTTGAAGGGTTTTTTCCATTTGTCTTCAAGCATCTCCAAATGCGGTTTTTCAGGATATTTAAATTTAAACTGACCTCTTTAATACTGAAGCGTGGATTCTGATTAAAATATTCAAGAATTATTTGATTTCACACACGATTTCGATGTTGATTAGGGAGGTCATTTATAGTTCCATTTTGATAAACAAAACTGTTAATGCTGTAGTATGGTGAATTTTACCATCAGGATATCTCGTATTAAACTCAGCAGCAGCAGTAGCAGTAGCAGCTCCACGAAGACTTCTTGTTCCTTCATCAACTAATCGCACAATTGTAAAGAATAATGAGCCATTATTATTCTTTACAATAATACGTAATAACTAAGCTGTTTTAGTCATTTATCAAATAACTAAGATGCTAGTTTTACAGTGACAGCCATTTTTCAATTATAGACCAGTGCCAAACCGGTTTTCAGAGGCCAAAAATCTGAAAAATTCTTAGCAGTATATAGGTGGTGGGAAAATTTAGGATTAATGGTATATAAATGGAGAAAAATCGATTGGACCGCAACAGATAACCGGAAGTGGGGTGGGGGTGCGAAAAGTTGTGTTTTAGGGGTAAAACGTGGTTTTTTACGATTTCTGGCAAACGTAGACCTCCTATCGAAAAAAGTTTAATGTAAAAGTTGTAGATAATTGAGAGGTCTACAACTTTTATTTGAAGCATTTGTTTACATAACCTCAAAAATATTGAGAAAAACACCAAAAACCAATTTTTTGGTTTTTTACTTTTATCTTCCACAAAAATAATTCGATTTTGATGAAATTCGGTGAAAACGTACGTTTTTATACCTCAAAAAAGCTGTAATTTTTTTGAGGCATAATATTAATTTTTTAATTTTTTTGTGAATTTAATTTGAAAAAAAAGGTCTAATTTTCAATCAAAAAAGTTGATTAACAAAGTTTTGATTTTTGAAAATTTCAGGTATTTTTTTCATTGAAACCTCTACTTTAGGATGGTATAAAAAAATCATTACTGTTACTGTGGAAAAGCTGTCAAAAATGGAAAAAACCAAAAAAACACTTTTTACAAGATCGATTTTTCCGTAAATGTCACTAATTCGTAGGCTAACGGAACGTTCCGTTCCGTTATCTGTTGCGGTCCAATCGATTTTTCCCAATTTATATACCATTAATCTTAAATTTTTCCACCACCCATATACTGCTAAGAATTTTATTTTTTCAAAAATCATTGGCACTGGTCTATTATCATTGTTAGTTTTCCACGCTATAAAAAATTGTTAAACTTTATGTAAACCAATACACTATACCATCCTAAAGCTGAGAAAATTTACTACCAAAAAGAGCTTTTTAGATTTTTCTCATCGAATTTTCGCACGAAAAATATGAAAAAATATCAAAAATCAAACTACAGGAAAAAAAATCGAATTTGCGTTCGAGATGTGATCGTTGTAGTAGGTATCTTTCTGGGTCGAGCCAAAGTGGGCGATAATACAAAAACAAAAATAAACGAATTAAAGATAATCAGCTTTAATTTTTCTCTCCTCACTGTCCCAAACCGTTATTTCACGAGATAGTAAAAAAAATTGTGTTGCCTGTTGAAAATTGTAAAAATAGGCCAATTACAAGTATGCATTTCACATAGTAAAAATAGGTTAAAAAATATCTTTCCAAGCTCTTATAACTGAAATATTGTAATTCAACCTTAAGATATTGCTTTTCTCAAAAACTTAATTCAAAATATTTATTTTGCGAAAACTGTAGAAGTTTGACCTTTTTTTTCTAAGTTTCGTCTTAAAATGTTCACAATAAAAGAACACATCCGACAATGAATGCCTCGTAGCCGTTTTCTGGTCTTTTGGAATTGACACAAATATTTTATTAAGCGCTTTATAAGTTTTATTTTTATACTCTGGCACAAAACATCACTTTTTTCAAGGTATTTTAATAAGTAGGTAAAATATAACAACGTGTTGTCTACAATATCACCTTATCGTATAATAAACAAACGCCCGATGATGGTATCGGAACGAAGCGCTTGCGTAGGTCGTTTTGAAGGCGCGCTACTGACGCCACTGCCGCTAGCCTCGTCGCCAGGTGTTGTTTCTTGGGCTCGCTTTAACGGAAAATACTATCATTTTTTTTTAAATGTGTGTTTTTTAATATTATTCAAAATCAGAAACATCCCAAGTGGCGCAAATAATTATTTATATTGTTTAAACAATAATAACAATATTTACAAAAAAAATATATTTTAAAAAATTTTTTCGCGGTATTTATAAAACATTGAGTTGTTTTTATTGAAAATTTAAGTTCAAAAATGTTTCTCACAGTCGGGGTTGATAATTATTTATATTGTTTAAACAATAATAACAACTTTTACAGGAAAAATCAATTTTTTTGTTTTTTTCCCGATATTCATGAAAAAGTTAATTTGGTCCAGTGTTTGAAGATTTTTCGCTCAGAATTCTTTCGGATAAAACCGATTGACGTGAAATTTGGACAGTAATTAGGGAATGGCTCAAGGAACAAAAGTTATATAGTGCCGATGTGTGCTTTTACACTGGGGGTGGATGCCACCCCTTCTCGGGGGTGGAAATTATTATGTTCAAAGTAATTACAGATATCAATAGAGGAATGAATTCTAAGCAATAAATGTTGTATGCAATTTTTTTGATCAATACTTTTTGAGTTATTCTTGATTGAATATGTTGATTTTTCATCTAAAAAATGCATGTTTTCGAACGATTTTTCACTAATAACTCGAAAACTTTACGTTTTACCAAAACAATTGCCTGAAGCCTATAAAATAACAAATCGATTATTTTTATTTTTATTTCTGTAGATGCAATACGAACCGAGTTATGGCTCGATGTAGGTGACTTTTTGTTCGCCGAAAACGGAATTCGATCCTTTCAACGTTAAATAACGGAAAAACGGAAGATTTTTGGAGGAAAACATATGATCTTTTTAAAAGTACTTGAAAAGATCTTTAAAAAGAACTTTGGTAAAAATCGTTAGCATAAAAACTAACGGAGTTATGATGAAAATAAAATGGTTGTCTCTTTTTTTTTTCGGAGAAAAAAAAATCAGCATGGCTTCACCGCAAGAATTGAAATTGAACGTAATCCGTTTACAATTCACTTTATTTAAGTACTAACAATATGTCCTAGAAGTTTGACCGGTTTAGGATACCTATATTTGAAAAAAGTTTCATTCAAATTTGAAACGATTTTTCAAATTTCTTTACGTAAAAAATGCTATACTACAAATTTTAGAAGCCGGTAGATACTGCACAATATTACTGTACGGAGCTGCTAAAGGGATACAGCTGAAAAAATTGAGCCGTGTCGAAGACTTATCAGCGTTTCTCGAGCAGATGCGCTATAATTGGTTTTTCAATGATAACTTCCTTAATTTTTAAGCTATTCAATCGCTCCAAAAATCATTTTACGGGGAACTTTAAGGGCTACAAGGTATGTAAAGTTGAACTTCCTTGAACTTTTCGTTTTTGAGATTTTTGAGTTTAAATGGCTCGGGGAAGGTGGTCCTCGCACTGAAATGCCAACTTACAACGGTGATATCTCAATTAATTTTTGTCCTAGAGAAATAAAAAAAAAAAACAAAGTTTTCAGTAAAAAAACCTGAATTATTGTACTCTAGCCTTTTTACGTATCTTCTTTAGTCTTTGAAATATTGTGAAAAAACGAAAATTTTTTAAGAAATTTTAAAAATCACCCGCAGAAATCTTAGGTAAATTGGCTCTCAGTCAAATTGTCTGAAATTGAGATATGTTATAGGTTATGAGGTCCTGATCAAAAGTTCTCATGGACTCAACCCAAAGTAATGACTAGATTTTGACTTAGAGACGAGATAATGTTCACTGATTCGCGATTTTCATATAACTTATAAATATTCTTTAAATACATATATGAATATTTTATGAGTTATATACTATCATATATTTTCTAAAGCATGTTTGGTAAGCCTCTGAGCATGTCAGAAACATGCGATGGCATATCTGTGTAAAGCTTGTTAACCATTTGTAAAGTAAATAAAACATCAAACTTAATTATTAAGAGTACAATTTATTAATATCACTCTACGTATATTCATTGCTAGCATAATACTAATCGGTAAAGTATAGGTTCAAAATGCCCTGCAATTATATCTTATGAATAAAATCTAGATAAAAAAGTTAAACCACAACATAAAGAAAAATTACGAATATTAAAAAGTACCTACGTCTTGTGTAATCCTCAAGACAGGCATTACAGATTTTGTTGGGCTATCAAACGTCAAAGGGGAGCTGAGTGGATTCGTCTTGAGCATAATCAACTTCCAGGTTTTCCTGAACTCTCTCTTGAATACTTGGAAGATCTAACTGTTGGTGCATATCAATTATATTTGGCAACGTCATATATTCAAAATAATTTAAACAGGGAAGATGACATGCACTGGTGCTGGGTTTTGTAAGATTTAGACTGCATTCACATTTTAGAAATGCGACCGTTTATCAACAATGGATTGCTTATAATACAGAACCAGAACACAATTACGACGAAGAGAATCCAATTACTTGCATATCAGGAGCAAGGATATTAGGTACATGTTGTCATATTGCCAGTATTTTATGGTATCTTGATTTTGCTCGGCACCAACAAAATATCAGATTTCCACCAACTTCTCTTCTATACCAAATATTAGACGCTGCTAAGAGAGCTTTACTACTAAACAACGATAGTTTAAATGATGTAGATATTCGATAGACACAAATATTAATTGTAAGTGGAAAGGGGACACATTAATCATTAATCAAGCATCCCATGCGTGACATTTTATTTCATTTACGTTCTATATTTTAAACATGATCAGACACATTACAGACATGCTCAAACACGTTTGATAGCCCAACAAAATCTGCAATGCCTGTCTTGGGGATTACATAAGACGTAGGTACTTTTTAATATTGGTAATTTTTCTTTATGTTGTGATTTAACTTTTTTATCAGGATTTTATTCTTAAGATATAATTGTACAGCATCTTGAACCTAAACTTCACCGATTAGTATTGTGCTAGCAATGAATGTACGTAGAGTGATATTAATAAATTGTACTCTTAATAATTAAGTTTGATGTTATATTATACTCTTCGCAAAAACGAAGAGTATATTGTATTTGATCGGCACATTTCTAAAATCGTAAATATCGCTCGTAGAGAAAAAATTTTCATATCATTGTGTTAGTGAACGAATTCTGAACAACTTTCAAAATGTCCGTCTGTCCGTCCGTCCGTCCGTCACGTTTCTTGTAAGCACGATAACTTAAGAAAGAAAAGTCCGATTGTATTGAAATTTAGAAAGTAAGTTAGTGTTAGCTAGAGGAAGAACCCTAGTGTTTTTGAAGAAAATCGATCAGTAAATAAAAAAGTTATTAATTATTTAATTAAAAAATATATATTCTCTTAATTTTTGTCGCTTGTACTAAAATGGAAATCTTGCGAAATATTGTTTCCATAATATATTTTTTTTTATTTATGGATTTTACTAATATATTTCATACAAATAGGAGTTGAAATATGTATAATTCTTGAAAGATATATATATCACAGACAATCAATTTTCATAGCAATATGTGGTGGCGCAGCGGCTAAAGTTTTGCGTTGCAATCAAAAGGTCCCGTGTTCGAATCCCGCACAGGTTGAGTATTTTTTTTCATTTTTTTTTTCATATAACTTTTTTCACAACAAAGATGGTATCACAAAATTTAGGATGTCTAAAAACTAACATTATTTACAAGAAAACTGCGTATCCTATAGAATGTGTAACAATTATATAAAAAGTTCTATGAACAGGCGAAGAGTATGTTTTTAGCTTGTTTACTTTACAAATGGTTAACAAACTTTACACAGATATGTCATGGCATGTTTCTGACATGCTCAGAGTCTTACCAAACATGCTTTAGAAAATATATGATAGTATATAACTCATAAAATATTCATATATGTATTTAAGGAATATTTATAAGTTATATGAAAATCGCGAATCAGTGAACCTTATCTCGTCTCTAAGTCAAAATCTATTACTTTGGGTTGGACCCATAAGAACTTTTGATCAGGACCTCATAATCTATAATATATCCCTAAAGGATCCAGGGCCCAGTCCGCGTTTGCGGACCCGCGGACCTAGCCAGGACGCCACTGCCCATGCTGTAATAATCATTTTGAACAATAGGCAAAAAAAGGTAAAATGTGTATAATTTTTTCTGATGTACAATATAGTAATATTTATTTTTTCAGCACAGACATCGGTAACTAAAATGGACTGGAACAACGTACAGATTCTCATATTCATTTGAATATCACAATCTTTTATACTCGTACACTTTGATTACTATTTCTGTTTAAATTTATACATTGTGTATTTAATTTCCTTTGCATTGTTCAACAAAATATCGTTCTTGTGTGATTTATCTTTCTCTCTATATAGCTTTTAATTTGTTTGGAACAAGAATCATTTTTCAACAAAAATGAACTCATTTTTCTTGTAACCACTCAGTGCACCGCTCGGTATTTCCTAGAGGTAACATGCTGGTGACACCGACGCATTATATCTCGTTAAACCAGATATTAATGGTACTTTATATGATTTAATGAGGCACAACAAGAGCAGGATGAGTGTTTTCAGCGTGTAAATGGGCTAATTTTGATGAAGTGGACAGCTTTTAATCGAAAGATAATTCAATAACAATAAATTACTTTAATGAACACCCGGAATTAATTTTACAGAGAAGAAATCAGATCAGTATTTATAATCAAAATTAATAAAAGTTGTTGTTTATATTTAGTTCGGTATTATATATTTAAAAATAAATCTTATATACAGGGTGTTTGATTTATCGCTCCACAGCATATCTTTTAACTAATTGATATATGAAAAAAACGTAAGGAACATGATTTTTTTTATGCTCAAGCTAGGTTTTACCTTTCCAAAGAACAAATAAGCATCGTTTTACATTCCAAAAAATGAAAATGGGCGCCCTATTTCTTTTCTTTTTTTTCCAATATTTAGATTTGCAAACCAAATTAAAAAAAATTACCGCCAAAAGTCGATCCCAACTTGGTAATAAAGTTACCCGATCAAATAAAGGCTAAATTCATTTTTTTCGATTTTTCGCTCCAACTGCATATCTGTACATGAAATTATTCTGAGTGATTGATTGATTTACCGGCGTACGGTAGGAATTGCTGCTACTTCCGAGATATTCAGCCAGACCGGCTACGTCTACGCTGGGTTGGATCTGCGTCAAACATATGGTACAGGAATGTGGGATGGGCAGTATAGGTGTCTATGCTTTGTTTCTATCCCTTTTGTAATCGTTTTTCCTCCTAGTAATGTCGATGTTTTATGTCGTGCATTAGTCTTACTGCTTTTGCGAGTAGTTGGATGATGTCTCTTTCAGCTCTGCTCTTCTCAGGTTTTTTCTGTTGGCTTTTGTCATTGCCCCATTTTTAACTCCATTTGTCATCGATGGGAGTATGATGGCTATGTATATTCCCTTAATCAGGCACCGTAGTGGTTTATTTTTCTCGATAAACGACATAATACTTGTAACTCTGTAGCCCAGACGACAGAGAACATTTTATAGTAAGACCCACAAAAACTTGGTACACCTATCCACTGAATATATTTTTTTAATGAGTTCATGAAAGTGTATAGAGTAATATCCTGAAAAGTTTACATTCCGCTCGGATGAAGAACATAAAAAAAAAGTGAAAAAAAATTTTTTTTCATCCATTTCTTCAAAATTTTTAAATTAAATCAGGGTAGAAAACAACAAAAAATACAGGTGGATAGACCACGTGTTTCTGAACAAAAAATGTCCTAATAAAATTTATCGCTAAAGCCTGGAAAAAAATTGTAAAATAACTTTTTCACCCTGCGCGGCCAAGCGCACGGTTAAACGCATACTATGGAACCTCTAAAAATTCTTAGCAGTTCTAACGAGTAAAATAAAGCTTTTTTCCTCTTTCAGATTACACATTTTTAACATTTTTCTTAGTGAATAGGAAAATATATGGTTACGAACGCATACACAGACACCACACATAGCCCTTGAATCGCTCGCATGAATTTTTACGTGCTTTTACTGTATTGTATTTATTACAGGTACACCTACCCACATTTCAGCTATATCCAATAAATTACTTATACATTTGTGAATGTATTGAAAAAGTTCCAGAATTTATATTCAGAACAATCAAAGATATTTTCATAGTTATAAGGACAAGATCATGAAAATCGTAATTTCTTATCTTGATCTGATTAATCATATTTTCAAAAAAATGCATACAAGAAAACGAATCTGTGTTTGAACATTCGAAAAGTATACATTTTTTCCGAAATAGTGATATTTTGTTTTTTCCAATTTCTCGACAAGTTACAGCCTCCTATATATCTATTTATCAAGAAAATCATCAAGCAAGGAAATTAAAATGATTTGAGATGTTCTTTTTTGTGAATCCACGTTAGTACAACTTAATAAACCATAATAATCATGAAGTGTACATACTTTTTAACAGTTCTCAATGAAGAAAGAATTCTTTTGAAGGGCTTTTATTTTTTTCTATATTTCCATCCATCCTTTGCTTGTATTGTTTAAAACAAAAAAGCATCAGAAAGCTACAATTTCCATCTTTTAAATGAACCAACACTCATATAGATTGAACAAATTCTGATTTAGTGACATGTAATTCAGTTGTTCATAAATACGTGATCTGTCCATCTGTATTTTTTATTTTTTCCTAGCTTGACTTAATTTCAAAATTTTGAAAAAATTGATGATAAAAATTTTTTTTTCACTTTTTTTTATGTTCTGCATCCGAGCGAAATGTAAACTTTTCAGGATATTATTCTATACATTTTCACGAATTTATTAAAAAAAAAAATTATTCAGTTTGCAAGTTTTTGTAGGTAAATACCTTCATCGACTGGTCACTGGACGTCATTTTAATTCTCTCATTTACATCTGACAGATCTAAAATGTATCAATTTTGACAAGTCATACTTACTGTTTAGCTAGCAAATTTTCAAACTTTGTGCTTCTTGCAACAATTAAAATAAGCAAACATGTGCGAGAGTGAAAGTGAAATTGAAATAATAATCCATAATATTTCCTAAGTTTAATTTTCATAATATTTCCTTAATTATAATCTGTAATTAATAAATTTCAGAAATAAAGTGTTAATTTTCAATTTTATGATGACTGGTTGTAGAAAAAATAGTGTATGCTACTTACATTTAATGGATATTAAGACACACGCATTCATTATGTCATTCCTTTACGGCTCATATCACAATTCTCATGCTCGTGTCTTAATAATAATAGCATCATGTAAATAAGCAAAAAAAAAGCCATCATTAAATGGTCGTTGCCTAATATACTATTAAATAAGTTTTTTTTCTAGTATCTTGAAAACACAATGTAAAATACTAATAATTCTAAAAAATGCATAATATTCAACTGGATTAAACATTTTTGGTAGAGGGAATTGCCTCTTTCCACTCATTTTAATAACAATTTTTCCATACCGAAATTGATATTTGTTATAATAAAATGATTGCCGTATTCAAGAATAATGAAAAATATGTGATTGGTGCCGTGCCATAGGTTAATGTTTTAATTTGAAAAAGTGAATTATGACAAGCTTAAAGAGAATGGGCTTATTTAGTGATATTTACTTTATAATTTATTTTTGCATTTTTCGTAAGTATTTAACCCATTGAGTATATAGAGAAAAGATTAGGCCGACTCTAATATTTGATTTCGAATTCGTAACGTATGTGCAGATGTGACGTTATTTTACGTTATTTAGCTTATTTGATTCTGTTATTTTTTATACATAAAAATATGTGTTCTCTAGAAAATGGATACGTTAAGGCTGATTCCAACATTTTGCCGTGTGTAGACATTTTTGTGGTTATGGTTATTAATAATAAATATTACATAAGTGCTGAAATGAGGTAGGTTGACTAGATACATCTCTACTTTCATAAAGTCCACTGAATTTATCTGAGATTTAGGTCAGCCAGACAAAATTACAGCGATAACGCTGCTGGTTGTGTGCAAATAAAAGTTATTTTACAATAAATATAATTTTCCATATCGTCTTCAAGCTTATTATTGTATAATTTTTAAAAATAACCTATTACATTAGACTTACGTTAAAATGATCCTCAGAACAATACTTCGTCCCTTTATCACTAACAAAGAACAATGTTAAAAAAGGGCTTTTTTGGCCCATCAGTGGTAAAGTGTTGAAGTCATCTTTTTTTTTACTAATTTTTGGGTGCTGAAAACGAATCCGTCCCCGTTTTGGCGAAAAATCTCCGGAACACATTAAAAAACCACCCTCATTTGGGGGCGACAGTGGAATTTTGCAGGAAATTCTCTTAAAATACTAAGTTTCGATAACTAAGTAGAAAAAAAAAGTAAAAAAATCAAATTCACCCCTTCAACCCTCCTTGCCATTCTTTCACCACACCTAAGAAGGTTGTAAGCTACTATAACTACTATACAGTTATTTACATATTTAAAAAAAAAACAGAACACCTCATTGTGTGGTTGCTATCAGAATATAATAATCTGATTTTTTCTGAGTACACTCTTACGCCTCCTCACCCCCAAAAGGTCTCACCTTCTCAGGGATATTGTTCGGTTTTAATTACAAAAAAATCCTAATACACAAGTTGGATGTTTTTTTATCATATTAAGGTGACTTGGCCAATTCAGATCACTCCTGAGTATTTCTTACCCCTTTCATATTTATTTTACTAATTTTGGGGTGCTGAATACGAATCTGTCATCCGAAATGGCTAAAGACATCGGGAAGACTGTAAAAAACTTATCTGGGGGTGGTATAGAAATTGATGTAAGAACTTGCAACAAAATGTTATTCTTTAGTGCAGGAAATTCTTTCAAAATACTCAGTTTCGTTAGTAAGTAGAAAAAAAAGCAAAAATTCTAAATTCAAAAGTTCAAGTTAATACTGTTATTTTTGCATCAGTTGGACATGGTTGCAATACAGTGATTAGATATCATTTACACATTTACCAGGGACAATTACATTTGTATCATCCGCATACATTATCGATTTTTCTAGATTATTGGGCAGATCATTAATAAATACATTAAATACAGTTGGTGAGAAACATGACCCTTGCGGGGTGCCTGTTGTGATTTCCATAATATCTGTGAGCGTGTAGTGTTGATCTCTACTTGCTGAGTTCTGTCGGAGAGGTACGTCTTTACCCAGTCCGATGCTGGGCCTCTAATGCCTATATGGTATAGCTTTGTTATTAGTAGGTTGTGATCAACAGTGTCGAAGGCGTGGCTCATATCAAAGAATGATATGATTTTTATTATTTAATGACTCATAGACGATAAAGTGATATTACGTATATATTACGTATACTTATAAGTTTGTATATTCCCAGTCATTTCTTAAGTTAGAACTTTAAAATTTTATCTCTCTCTTTCATAAGTTTAATCTTTCTACGGTGGGTCTGAAGGGCCCCAGCAAATGATACAAGAAATTAGAAATTTCTACTTTAAAACTAGAAATTTCTACTTTTAAAATAGATATTTCGACTTTGAAAACTAGAAATTGCTAGTTTTTTCTATTTTTTGCCGTGGCCCTTCAGAGCTATCGTAATTTACAGTAAGTCAGGATGCTTTAAATTTACAAATGCAGGCAGTTTCGAGAGGTAGTGGAGTTGCTAAGCATAACAATCGTTCAATTTGTGATACTAACATGAAATTTGGCACAGAGGTAAATTTTTTCATGGCGAACAAAATGTGATATAGTGCCAAGCGGAAAATTTTTTTTTTCGGCGGCCATCTTGAAAAAATAAGTTTGCGGACAGTTTTTTGGGATTACCTTGGAAACCGTGTACTTATGACAAAAAAACTCCTAAGTAAAATTGAAGAACACGAAATTCACTACAAAATAACATTTATATTTTTTTGTCATAGACCATACGGTTTTCCTACAATTAGGCCAAATGATCGGCGGTACGATTGCCAAGCATTATTTAATATGATGTCGCGCAGATCGTTTAGTACGTTACCGACAGTATTATTGTTATGAGTAATATCATACATAAGAATAATACGTTAGTAATAATAATAATAATGCTGATAACGGCTAACGGGTATAGACCAAAAGGTATTAGGAAAAAAAAAACTTTTTTTAAATAATCGACGTTTCGTCAACATTTATTGACATCCTCAGGACTATCTAGCTGAGTTTTCCTTTGTTAAATTGAATTTTAAAAACAGAAACGGAACACATATTAATACTAATACTATTAATAAATACAAATAATTCTTCAACGTATGAGGAACTAGTTTATAGACCAACTAGTTTATAAACTAGTTCGTCATACGTTGAAGAATTATTTGTATTTATTAATATCAGTTTCATCAACAAAATTTTTCGATAAAAAAATGCCTAATATAATTTTTTGATTTTTTCCGCATACTTTGGTACCACAGATGGCTTTGCATTTGTAGGAGGCGAATGTTTTTCTGGTCATAAGTTGATCCTAATTTGTTCCATACTTAAGTAAAATTTGATTCAAATCGGAAAAAAAAAAGTTATTGGGGTGTTACCATTTCAAGTGAAACACACTGTATATCCCAACTGGATTACTCTACTCGTGTCTTCAAAATATTCGGACCCCCGAATAAAAGTCCTGGCTACGTCACTGCAGTATGCTCAAATCGGAAAAAAAAAGTTATTGGGGTGTTACCATTTCAAGTGAAACACACTGTATATTCCAACTGGATTACTCTACTCGTGTCTTCAAAATATTCGGACCCCCCGAATAAAAGTCCTGGCTACGTCACTGCAGTATGCTCATCCAATTTCAGGTTAGTATCACAATCTGAACGATTCTTAAGAAAATTCAAATTAAGCAACTCCACTAAGATGCATGTATATTAAAAATGTTGAGCACCGATGCCGGCGCAGATTCATCAGTTAACAGAAGAAATATGGAAAAATATAGAATAGAATAATAAATAATGAAGCTGGGAAATGTGATTTATGATTTGCTTTAAGTAATGCATTACCTACATTACCTTCACTATTAGTCGGTAGATATATCCCATCCTTTGAACTTATTTGAAGTGTAACTTGTTTAAAAAATAAAGCCCCAAGTACGTATAAAGGTTACCTATCTGATTTATGAGTTCTAAAGCGTGTGCTTGGAAGCAAACTTTAATATTCCCCACTTACCGCGGTCTCTTCGTATCGAAGGCATTTCAGGTGCGGAAAGTGCTCCATCCGATTCATCTTGTAAAAGGGATACGCTCCTATCTCCAAATCTTTTATTCATTGCCAATCTAAAAGAGAAACCATTATGTAATAACAGGCCATCGCAATGTTTGATACTCATAGATAGAGTTCTCGTATAGTACAGTCATTTTAGCTCGTTTATGAGCAAACTGACAATCTTTTATGTTGATGATGTTAATATTTTTATAGTAGCAGATAATTTACTCGAATTATTACTGAAAATGAAAATATATATATTACAATAATTAAATGAACAGACAAAAACAAATTATCAGAGATGGGCAAAGGAAACATTCCAGGAAAGTTTACTTTGGGAACTTTCGGAATATTCAAATATTTTATTGAAAACTTTCATTATTATCAAAATTTCGTTCTGGAAAGTTTCATATGGAAAGTTTCCTTTACCCATCTCTGATTTTTATCAAAACTTGGTTCCAGAAACTCCCGAAAATTTCCTGGAAACGTTTATTGGAAAGTTTCCCTTACCCATCTCCGCAAATTATATTATTTAAATAGGACCAGGATACTGTTTAGCTCTTGGTTTAACTTAAAGAGAAACTCGGGTAAATTGTATTTTGGGCATTATATACTGTAAACCAGTGGCGGCTGGTGAAATTTCAATATTTCTTTTCTCGTCTGTGGCGCATGGGACCCATACGAAATATGGGAAATGACATCTAGAGAAGCACTTCTCTAATGACCCCTAAAAAATTTTGAAAAAGCAGTTTGCGAAAAAATTTTTGAAAATTCGGTAGCCTCCCCTGGGTCTAGGGACTCCTGTTTATTATTATTTTTTTTGTCATATGCATTTGACATTTTATAAAAATACAACAATACGTTTTGGAGTTTATGAAAATATTTTCATTACTAACTGAGATCCAACGAATTGAAATATTGTAATTTGTTAAATTGTAAATTACAAAATTTCAGTTCATTGTATTTCAGTTAATAATGAAAATATTTTCATAAACTCCAAAACGTATTGTTGTATTTTTATGAAAAGTCAAATGCATATGACAAAAAAAAATAATAAACAGGAGTCCCTAGACCCAAGGGAGGCTACCGAATTTCAAAAATTAGAGAAGTATACAGCGATAGCGACTCACTCACTCACTCACTCGCTTTCTTATTACTACGGAAGACAGAAGTTTCTGTGGAGACCATGAAAAACAATATACAACAAGAAAGAAAATATTTTTATATGTACATGAAATAAAAACGATGTTATAAAAACAACTGTAATATACGTATATTTCCAACAAAATTTTATTTTATTATAGCTTTTGCTATAAATTGGTGACCCCGACGAGCACACAATCTTCTGATCTGACGTGATCATATTAATTAATGAAATTAGTTGATGGGTAAGCAAAAACCATTTCTTACTCGAAGATCGATATGAAGAAATTATAAATTATTTCAAAAACCCAAGCAAATAGAGATATAGATGGTATTTCAAAAAGAAGATCTCATTAAAATTTAACACAATAGAATACCTGATAACCAATAAACCAACTCCGAGAATTCTGGAATTTTCCCAACCCACTGAAAGAAGTTAGAAAGCAAAAAGAAACGCTTAAAACTTATTTTATAATTTGGTTACTATAACTTGACACACATCAACATCCCAGATTTGAAACCATTATAATACTACTATAAATTGAGTTCAGATGATGTTAACCTTTTCACTTAAAGAAGAATATAAATAAGAATATAAAAGGGAATACACAGAAAACTGGTAAGTGAGTTAACGTACATTTCCCTTTTTAACTTAAGGAAACCGTCAATCAAGCAATCGTCAATCAACTAATTATGCCAATACAACCTTCAGACGAGGATTTTCCTCAAACCCATAATGTCACATCTGTCAAGCTGGCCCGTTTTGGAAATCAAAACCTGAAATTTGGTTTACCCAAATCGAATCACAGTTTTCTGTTGCAAAGATTGTCAATGACAAAAAAAAGTACGACCAAGTTATAGCTAATTTGCCGTTAGATGTGATAAATAATATATACTGTAATATGTTACAACCCCTAGAATGATGTATTTGCACCTACTCGAAAAAGAACCTACCAGAAGATTCCAAAGTGACATCTGGAATTATCTAGAGAATGGTGGCGTCATCACAGAACAATCGAGATCTGTCATTTTTAGGTATAAAAGACCGACCGCATTTTCGGCGAGTAGTTCAGTAGTTCAGAAAGTTCAGAAAGTATAGAAAGTGAGGTTAAGAGTTCAAAGATAAACAAAGTAATAAACATTGTGATTTTTATTCAGTAAAGTGTATTTAAATTAATAATAGTATTGTGAAGTATCCAGTAAATATTTAATAAAGTGTGTTAGTGGACATCTCTTGTTATAATTTTTGGAACCCACGGATTTTGCGAGGGTGGTTTCCTAAGGGTGGAAACACGTTACAAATTGGTGTCAGAAGCGGAATTTTATGACAAGAGGGGCTCTGAAGTTGTGTTGGAGTGTTCGAGAAGTATTCTCGAGGTTTAGTGCTAACACAGTGGACTAAATTACTGGACATTGTTCGAGGGCTATTTTCGGTCAGAAAAATAGTGTTAAGTGCATTTTTGAGACATTGTAGAACATTTTATTAGGACATTAGTGCGATAAACTGAGAAGTGATAGAGACACTAAAAAAAAAACTCATTTGCGTTAGTGCGCGAAAATTACTAGAACTTTTCTAATTGGACATTAGTGGAGATTATTAAATTCTCTGAACTGGATAGTGACAAGACTCTGGATAAGACTTTTTCGTGCTGTTTCGAGATTTTTCTGGAAAGTTCCATTACCGATATTGACGTGACAGTTAAATTTATTTTATTTTAATTTCATCGTATGCCCGTAACAACAAGCAGTATGGCATCCGATAAACAAATACAGGACTTATTCGAACAATTCCAAAAAAATGATGGCACAGCAGCGCCAGGAGGAGGAAAAACGGCGTCAAGAAGACAAAGAAGAACAGGAAAGAAAACGCCAGGAGGAAGAAAAACGGCGTCAAGAGGAAAGGGACGAATTAAAGAAAATTATGGAAGATCAGGAAATAAGACGTCAGAAAGAAAAAGAGGATGAAGAAACAAGACGTCAGAAAGAAAAAGAGGATGAAGAAACAAGACGTCAGAAAGAAAAAGAGGATGAAGAAAGAAGACGTCAAGAACAAGAAAGACGACGTCAGAAAGAAAAAGAGGATGAAGAAACAAGACGTCAGAAAGAAAAAGAAGAACAAGAAAAGCGACGCCAAGAAGAAAAAGAAGAGCAAGAAACAAGACGTCAAGAAGAAAGAGATGAATTAAAGAAAATGATGAAAAATCTGGAAATAAGACACCAACAAGAAAAAGAAGAACAAAAAAGACAGCGTCAAGAAGAAAAAGAGGAACAAGAAAGACGCCAAGAAGAATTAAGGAAAATTCTGAATGAACAAATGAAAATACAGCAGGACGCTATCATTTCTGCCAACGAAGGATTAAAGAGTGAAGTCAAAGAAGAGATAAACAAGATAGAAGAAAAAGTAGGTGAAGTCGAGACAGAAGTCAGTCAAGTTAAAGAGAAAGTAAACAAGTTCGAAGAAGAAGTTAAAGGAGAAATAGACCGGCTTAAACGACAGTTGAGAGATAGAGGAAGCCAGCAGGTGGTATCATCAGGTCAGCGACTAAAACCTCCTTCTTTTGATAGCCAAAGTTCCTGGACGACGTACAAGAGGCAGTTTGAGGCAGCAGCGTGTGCGAACAACTGGGATAATGAGGAAAAGGCTATGGCATTAGTACTGGCGTTAAGGGGCCAGGCCTCAGAATTACTTCAGACTATCCCGGTGGAGAAACAAAGGGGAAGTCTTGGAAGCTGCATTAGACTTGAGGTATGGCGATCAACACCTTGCCCAATTATACCAGGCTCAGCTGAAATCCCGGATGCAAAAAGCTGGGGAAAGTTTACAAGAATTTGAAGCTGCGATAGAGAGACTGGCACACCTGGCGTATCCGAGTGCACCTAAAGAATTCCAGGAACAATTAGCCGTGGGGGCCTTTTTAGATGGTATAAGGGACGAAGAGGTCAGGCGAGGTCTGAGGCTGACGAGACACCAAAGTAGTAGCGAAGCTTTGGTGCGTGCACTCGAAGTAGAAGCCGCCTACAGAGATACTCCAAGGTCGAGAATGCGAGCTGTGACTCTCGAAGAATCGCAACCAGAAATGAACCTGAACCCCATGTTGACGGAGATGCAGAAAATGTTTACCAAATTATTGAAAAAAGTGGATGATCTCAGGGAGCAGAGAAAACAACAAAATAAAGGAAAGACGAGCGGAGGTATTAAATGTTACAACTGCGGCAAGGTAGGACACATGAAGCGAGACTGTCGACAGCAGAATTCGGAGAGTCGAGTAAATGCTGTGAATCTTGAAGAGAAGCAGGAAAACAGTACCAGGGGGGTTGTTCTGGCTAGGGAATGCAGTGCCCCCAGAGAAATTAAGATTTCCCAGCTTCGAAGAATCGCAAGCAGTCTGTTGTTGCATGGATATGTGAACGGAAGAAAGTGTTTGTTTACCATCGACACAGGTACTACGTCATCAATAGTACGGCCAGGATTTATATAGGGCATAAAGATTACCAAGAGGCAAAATGAAGAAGTGATCGTCCGGACAGCTACGGGGGACAGGGCTACGGTTCATGGAGAAGTAGACCTGGGTTTGCAGATTGGGCAATTAAGGTTCGATCACAGGGTCATCGTGGCTGACATCACGGATGACTTCATTTTGGGGTTAGACATCATGGAACAGTATGGATTTATTGTTGACGTAGGAAAGCGAGTCCTAAGGATTGGAAACGAACAATTTATTCTGTCAAAAGTGAACGACCAATGCGAGAAAACCAGGCTGTTGACAACGCAGGCAGGCAAAACTCCTGCATTATCCAGAAAACCAGGCAAGGAAGATTGCAAGCGCTACCCTCAGGTGGGAAAATTGCCGAACATGGTTGAAGTCAACATTGTCAAGGTCGATCTTCCGGACGATTGGACGACTGAATGACACAGAAATTGGGGCTATATTGAGAGCAAAGGAGAAAGGAATTCGACCAGCGTGGAAGGATGTTTCGGATAAGGCAGTTGGATTGAAGGCTTTGTGGGCCCAATGGGATTCACTTAAAGTCATGAACGGGCTGCTAAAGAGAGCTTGGGAAAGCCCGGATGGCAGGGAAGTTGTTATGCGTCTAGTGATTCCCAGGTGTCGAGTACCGAAAGTACTTCAGGAAGTGCATAATGGAGCATCCGGTGGGCACTTCGGCGTTAATAAGACCCTGAATAAAGTACGAGAACGATTTTATTGGGTAAATAGTCGTCAAGATGTGGAAGCTTGGTGTCGCAATTGCAAAATTTGTGCAGCCAGTAAGGGACCACAGACTAGAAGTAGGGGTGCAATGAAGCAATATAACGTCGGAGCTCCTTTCGAGAGGATCGCGATCGATATAGCCGGCCCATTCCCAGTAACCAAGGATGGGAACAAGTACATACTGGTTGCCATGGACTATTTTAGTAAGTGGCCAGAGGCCTATGCAATTCCAAACCAAGAAGCAGTCACTGTCGCCAAAGTCTTGGTAGATAATTTGATATGTCGGTTTGGTGTACCCCTGGAGCTGCACTCAGATCAAGGGAGGAACTTTGAGTCGGGGGTGTTTCAGCAAATCTGCAAGTTATTGGGGATACACAAAACACGGACAACAGCCCTTCACCCGCAATCAGATGGAATGGTGGAACGACATAACAAGACCATGAAAGAACATCTTTCTAAAGTGGTTCATAAGAATCAACGCGATTGGGATCTCCACATACCGTTCTTCCTCATGGCATACAGAGCTGCTATCCACGAGTCTACGAAACAAACACCAGCCCGTGTAGTATTTGGACACGAGATCAGACTGCCGTGTGATTTGATTTTCGGAACACCAGGCGGAGAACAGCTTCCTGTGAACAGCTATGTGGATGAAATGAGTGAACGGCTAAGAAATGTTCATGAGTTGGTTAGAGACCAAATCACCATAGCCAGTGACCGAATGAAGGCTCGATACGACCGTAAGGGTAGTTCAGAAGGGTTCAAGGCAGGAGATCTGGTTTGGCTGTACAACCCACAGCGGAAGAAAGGGAAGTCACCGAAACTTCAACCTCCTTGGGAAGGACCTTATACTGTTATTACCCGAATTAATGATGTCGTCTATCGTATTCAACGAAACAAAAAGTCCAAGATGAAGATCGTACACTTGGATAGACTGGCGAAGTATGTGAAAGAGGCTGAATTACTTGACCGGGACGTTCAGGCTTAAGGAGGGGGCAGTGTAATATGTTACAATCCCTTAGAATGAATTATTTGCACCTACTCGAAAAAGAACCTACCAGAAGATTCCAAAGTGACATCTGGAATTATCTAGAGAATGGTGGCGTCATCACAGAACAATCGAGATCTGTCATTTTTAGGTATAAAAGACCGACCGCATTTTCGGCGAGTAGTTCAGTAGTTCAGAAAGTTCAGAAAGTATAGAAAGTGAGGTTAAGAGTTCAAAGATAAACAAAGTAATAAACATTGTGATTTTTAGTCAGTAAAGTGTATTTAAATTAATAATAGTATTGTGAAGTATCCAGTAAATATTTAATAAAGTGTGTTAGTGGACATCTCTTGTTATAATTTTTGGAACCCACGGATTTTGCGAGGGTGGTTTCCTAAGGGTGGAAACACGCGACAATACGATATAATATCTAATCCTCCTGAAACAGATTTATATCTCAACTTAAAGAAAATTTTGATTTCACGTTTATCATCGAGTGAGGAAAAACGCCTAAACGATTTACTCTCAGGTTCCCAGATAGGTGATCTGAAGCCGTCAGACTTCTATAGATTCATGCTGAATACTGTCGGAGGTTTCAGCATGGTTAGTCAAGAGTTATTAATAAAATTATGGAAAAGACGTTTACCTCAAACCGTGTATATCGCTATTACAGCGTCAGGGAAAACGGACACCAAAGAGATTCTCGATATTGCAGATCGGATATGGGAGTCTTGTCAAAATTCGATGGTCGCGTCATACTCTTGACTCCGAATCAACCTCATTATCGGATTTAACTACTACCATCAAGAATTTTTCAGTTACCTTTCAAGATTCAATAAATCAAGTCTTACAAAGACAAGAAATTTTTCGTTCTCGATTAAACTCTTTAGAATATAAAGTGCTTCTCTAGATGTTATTTCCCTTATTTCGTATGGGTCCCATGCGCCACAGACGAGAAAAAAAAATATTGAAATTTCATCAGCCGCCACTGCTGTAGACATCCATCTTTAATGGAATGAGCATATGCAAACGCTATGCGATAATTTAAATATACTTATTTTATTACACAGATCTAGAAAAAAAAGGTATTGATCTAATTTTTCTGAAGTATTTTGACGCGCTGAAGCCAATTTTGGGCACAAAGAAATTTTCTATAGCATCAGTTTCCATCTACCACCCCCTTTTGCCCCCTAAAAAGGAAAAAAATGCTCTTGCCTGAGGTTCTGATCTAACTTTTCATATTTTGCGTGCTGAAACCAATTTTGGGGATCTACGTCAATTGAACGCGGTAAAATAGGACGTGTAACATTGGGCGGGTTTTAAAAAAGAATCATGTAGGTATAAACACTCTAGCCTAACCTAACCCAACCTAAATAATAATAATTACAAATACATGAAAAATAGGTTACACTAAAAATATGGTTAACGTAAGAAAATAATCATCAAAAAAAAAATATCGAAATATAATAACATAGAAATTATAAAATATAATTTATTTACACTTGCAGTTGGGCAATTTCTCGCAAGTAGTTTAAAATGCTTCTCTTCGCATAATCAGCAACCACTGTTTTTAATCATGACAAGGCTATGTAATGTGATTATTTTTAACAAACGCGTCCAATGTACCACGTCCTATTTTACCACGTCTAATTATCGCGCGTCCAATTGTTGCGCGTCCTATTACCTGCTTCCAATTGACGGGACACCCAATTTTGGAGACCAAAAATTTTCTATCATGTCAGTTCCCTCTACCACCCTCTTTTGTCCCCGAAAAAGTGCAAAGAAAAGTCTTATCCTAAGGTTCTGATCTAAATCTATGGTATGCTAATATTTAAATCTGGCACTACGCGTGGATTGTATCAGAAGTTTGTAATCTGCATTTGCAGTTTCTGTGATGACTTGAAATAGTCGAACTTTGTAAAAAATTTACTTCTGACTAATCTTTACCATTTTGCATATATGGCACCGTTAGGGCCTAGTGGTTACACTCCACAACAAATTTATGGAGTATTGGTTGAAGTGTTTATATTTTCATTCTTTCTCTGCCGTGTGCCACTGATGAGCCTGGGAAGGAGAAACGCGTCTGTCACTGTTGAGAAATGACCAACCAGCTCTCCTAACGCTTTTTTATCTAACTTTTCTGAAGTGTTTTGACGCACTGAAGCCAATTTTGTATCGTGTCAGTTTCCCTCTACCGCCTCCTTTTATTTTCCGTCATATATCGACTGTTAATAGAAATTTTTTTTATTTTGTGAAATTATGAGTATATGAAAGTTTGAATCTTCCACCCCATTTTACCTCTCACCTCCTTAGGAAAGTAAAACCTGCATTTTCCTATATCAATTGACATTTAATGGCCAATAAAGACTAAAGGCAATAGAGTCCATGCAGGTCGATTCGAGACTAGTATGGGATTGTATAAATGCCCTGATAGACCTAGAAAATCAGAACAAAGTGATCGTGGTATGGGTACCAGGACACGTGGAATACGAAGGAAATAAGAAGGCTGATGAACTGGTCTGAGAAGGCGTATCTAAGGCCTTAGTAGGACCTGAACCCTTTTGCGGTTTGGCTAAGCCATGCATATGAACATCCATTAATAAATGGGTACAAAGTAAATTTCTAGAGTGGTGAAGGACTTTCCCACGATAGACAGGCCAAAAAGCTCATTAAAGTACGATCGGCCAAATTCACGGAAGACCTACTACGTCAAAATAGAAAGGCCATTAGGATAATGGTAGGTCTTCTAACTGGAGCTCTAAGTAAAATTAGATTAAGAGTGCCACAATAGATCCACAGGAGTGGTGGTGGGCAAGGCCAATCAGCTAGCTCCTTTTTCGAATATACAGTCTACAATGGCCAATAAACTTATTTTACATATATTGTAAAGCTATGAGTATTTGATGATGTCGCTATTACCGAAGGTTGAATCATTCGACCCCTGCCAAACTTTACTACCCCTTCAGTGAAGTCCAAACTGCATTATACTATGTACATCAAAGCTTAATGGCAACCGAAAATTATAAAACAAGAATTAGGTTATATAAAATTAGGACACTACAGTTCACTCACTGAGAAGGTAGTAAGGGGTGATAGCGGTTGAATGATTCAACCTTCGGTAATGTCGGCATCATCATATACTCATAACTTTACAATATAAATAAAATAAATTTGTTGGTAATTAAATGTCCATTGACCTATTTCACGTTAGAAGGTTTGGTAAAAAATGTCATGGCGAAAACTAGATTGGCGTTACTAAAAGTCGTAAAAAGTCACTGTACATGTTGACCAACTCGTCTAATTCCCAAACTTGTAAAAATGAGATACCCATAACATAATAATCATGTCATTGTTTTCATTATCTTTAATGTTGAGTCGACTTTGATTGATTAGTTTGTTTTCTAGTTACTGCAGGGAAATTAGACAAAAAAATGAGGAAACCTGGACAAAATTAGTAAAAATCTGAATGTTTGCACAGATGTTCTTTGAGGTGTCCCAAAACCCAAATTCACAAAAATCACAAAAATCCCAACATGGCTACCCAAGATATTGAAGGTCAAAGTTTTTTGTAAATATCTCGCGTCCTATGCATCTGATGCCCATGAGGTCAATGTGAAAGTTGTAGAGAATTAAATTATCTACGAGTTGTCTTTTTGTTGTTGTCTTCGATGATGGGTGGACTTGCCAGAGGGCATGTCCACCCATCATCGTGGCATCGATGTAGTGATGTATCGACCGCGATCACGACCTTCACTACGATCACGACATTAACAGCGGTGTATCTTTGGCAAGTCCATTCCCTAACATAATATAATTATAAATACAGGGGTAGATGGGGCCAGTCCAACCGGCCCTGGCAATTTTAATGAGTCGGCCCAATCAAGCACGGAACTAAAACCTCAAATTTGAGTGGGCCAGAGAAGAATTATTATTTTTTTTTGGTGGGTCAAGGCTTAAGGGGAAAAATTCGCCGCAGGCGAACATTTTGTATTTTTCAAGGTCAATCTCTCTAAAATGAAAAATTAGAAATTCGAGTAGCAAAAACATTTTCTTCGAAAAATAGGTTTCGTCAAACGATGCAATTGCAAAAATTACTTAAAAGTTCAAAGTACTAATAAGTTAGTCTGACTTAACCACGGTCTAAAGTAGACTGCTACCGTCTTGGTAACATTTTTAAAAACGCCACTAAACATCCATACTCTTTATTAAAATTTATTGACATTAAAAAACACAGAACGAAATAAAAAATCTAAACATTTTAGCAGTATAACAATAAATAATAAATCAATAATAATTATTATGACTAATATTGTCTACATAAACATCTCGAAATATCAAAAAAAAAAGAAAAACAAAAAAATTATTCTAAAGTTTCAGAGGTCAAAAGAAAAAGAACTTTCTTAAGCAAACTTGCAGAATTTGGGACGAATATGCAAAATTAGGTTAGTGTGGTGGCTTAGCAAAAGGATCGTGACCTGCTGGGTTAAGCTCCAAATTTTGCACACTTCTTATATACCCTTAGTACTATCAATTCAGGGAGGGTGCCCGATTTCTGCCCGATTTCAGTGTGCGCCATCTTGAAATACGACGCCATCTTTGTTCTCTTTGGACTGTACTTGTAAATGTTCGACTTTTATTTGGTTTTTACTAAATATCTCCCCAACTTCTGGGTTTGTAGCAAAAAGGATTTAATTTAAACTAAATTCGTTACAATTTGAGACCAGAGCCGCTTTTGCAATTTTAATATTTTGCGAGATGCAAGCTTCCAAAATTTTGGACTTTTTCGGGTTACTACGAAAAATCTATATTTTTGTCAGTTTTGCTAAATATCTCCAATGCAGTCAGTTTTACAGCAAACATTATTATGCAATTCTTAGAACACGGGGGTTGAGCCCATCCGCACTTGATTAATTCCCTACAGCTTTTGCTTGCTTCCGCTATAGACATCCAAATTGGTTGCCATATCTCTTCGTTTCTTTTCCATCCAAAGTTAGCCGGAGTAGGTGCATTTTGGAGTGATTTCAAACTGGCTAACCAGATGCTAGATTGATAGATGCAGCGATTAGTCCTTTGCAACATCTTTACTTTTTTTCCTTGTGTGAAGAAATCCCCTCTGAACTTGTTGATGCTGTCAAGTTCTGTAGTGTCATCGTACAGGATGCATGTGAATTAGGGATTGCAATTTACCGGAAGTTTTAATAACCGGTAAATCGGTAAATAAAAATGTAAATAACCGGTTAACCGGTATTTACCGGTAATTTTTAAAATGAATGATTAGGGTGGCGAAAATGGCAATTGCCTTTTTTGATGTACAAAATTATCTAAATTTAACAAAAAACATTTTTATATACGTATATTTAATATAATGAACAAACAAAAGGTTTTTTATCAAAAGGAAAAAATATAAATTAAATAAATTTAAATAAATAATTATTCTGTAAATAACAAAAATATCAACTTAAATAACAAAAATTATAAACATAAACTCAAATAGCGCATTTACTGAATAACTAATCTAAAAATACAATATTTTTTAAAAATAGCCGGTTAAAAGGGTTAGTTTTTCAAAGCTATATCTGTTAGTCGTCTGATATTTGTGCATAGAATACCATCAGCTGAAGATGCCCTTCCTCAATCAATATTGGTTGGTCGATAAGGTAAAAAAAATTGGTAATAACATACTTCTAAATGTATTCCACGGATATTTGCGGCAGCGAAATATTCAATTTCCAGTCGCAAGATATTGTCAGTGTCTCTCTTGTATTCATAGGGCTTGGTGTGTGGATTTTACTTTTTATAATTTATTTATTTACGTATAAATACATTTACATATTGTGATACTAATCCTAAAAACTTGACAACTAAAATAAACATGAAGAGAAAATGCGAAATACAAAGATAAGATTAAAAACTGATTAACGACAATTACTGCGATATAGCGCGTTTAGCCTGGTTTTTAAAACCACCAAGAGATTTTCTCAATAAGTCAAGTTCAGTGCAGTATTTGTTGACTGTTGAACTTATTCTATTCACCGGACTGAACATAGCGTAAGTTGTTCGACAATAAGGTACAGACAGAATGGATATATTTCTAGTGTTAAAAGATGGTACATTAAAACGCATAGACTCCAAGCAATCAGGAGAACTGATGCAGTTGTTGATAATTTTGAAGGCGAAACAAACATCGTAATATTGGCGCCTGCTATATAAGGAAGTAATTCCCAAATATGATTTTGCTCCTCAGAGGTTAAGAATATACCCCTCATGCTCAGTTTATAGCACATAAATCGGACAAATTTGTTTTGTACAGATTCAAGTCTGTTGATAATATTATTTATTTATTGTTAAAAGTGCTCAGTGTTGGAACAGTCACTATGTATTTAGTGAATACTAGTCACTGACATAAATAGAAACGTTGAATACGTGACATATCGTAAGTTAAGAATTTACCGAAATAACCGGTAAAAAATTAAAATAACCGGTAATTATCATCATGTGTTTTTTGTCCTGATAACCGGTTAACCGGTTAACCGGTTAACCGGTATTGCAATCCCTAATGTGAATCGTTCTATGAGTTCAAATGCCTTTGTTTTAGCATCACTGGCTGAAATGGATGTTTTGCAGAGAAGATAAATACTTCAGTGCCTGGGGGGGGGGGGTATGCTTTCTGCTTCTATTCTATGTCTGCCATGCTGACTTTCCCTTTACCAAAAAATTGTGATGTAGTGTCTAAACCCGTGAAAGCATGGAAATGTTTACCCTTACCAAATGCAATTCAAAGTTGAATATTAGGTTTGTAAGTTTGTAGCTCGAAAAAGATGCCTACTAGTACCACAATAACATATGTGTCAACTGTATTTATGAAGATGTTGTAATGCATCCAATATATGAAGACACATTCTGGTATCAGCTTCTTCGTGGTCAGTTTCGGACATCGGTGCACTGCTATTTTTTGAAATAACAGATTTACCTTCATGTATGTCATAAGCTGCGACTGCATCACTTAGTAGTTCTGTCTTGTTCTCTAAATTCTTCAGGAATGTAACAAAGTTATTGGGAAGCGTGGTTTTCCTTGTGACTTTTCTCCTTTCTTCCTTCCTTCTCTTCACACATGTAGTTTCCTTCAGACTATCTGGCTTGTATATGTCCCATACAACATCGATTCGTAGGCAATCCTAATGAAAAAAAAAAGAGTACCACTGCCAGAAACATTGGAAGAAAAATGTGATCGCGTCGCATTTAGAAAGTCTGGATGCTTATATCTCGCCAAATATTAAAGTTACAAAAGCAGATCTAGTTTAAAGTTGTAGCAAATTTAGTCTAGATTAAAATTGATTCGAATAGTGTTGTAAACCCAACCGATATTCATAATAACCTGAAAAAAGTCCAAAACTTTGGAAGCTTATATCTCGCAAAATATTAAAGTTACAAAAGCGGCTGTAGCAAATTGTAGCAAATTTAATTTAAATTAAATCCTTTTTGCTACCAACCCAGAAGTTGAGGAGATATTTAGTAGAAACCAAATAAAAGTCGAAAATTTACAGGTACAGTCCAAAGAAAACAAAGATAGCGTTGTATTTCAAGATGGCGGACACTGAAATCGGGCACTCCCCCTTGAATTTACAATTTAACAAATTACAATATTTCAGTTCGTTGTATCTCAGTTAGTAATGAAAATATTTTCATAAACTCCAAAATCTGTTGTTGTATTTTTATGAAAAGTCAAATGCATATGACAAAAAAAAATAAAAATAAACAGGAGCACCTAGACCCAGGGGAGGCTAACGATTTTTCAAAAATTTTTTCGCAAACTGCTTTTTCAAAATTTTTTAGGGGTCATTAGAGAAGTGCTTCTCTAGATGTTATTTCCCAAATTTCGTATGGGTCCCATGCGCCATAGACGAAAAAAAAAATATTGAAGTTTCACCAGCCGCCGCTGAACATAGCAGCCTGAAAATCACATCTGAGACTTCTTTCATTCTAAGTAAGGATTAAGGAGGGAAAAGAGCTCCCGTTTAAATTTCTTTTTGCCGTCGGGTTTTTTATCCGCCGGAACAAATGCTTATTTACCTTGGAACGGCCCTGCCCGGCCCCAGAGCCACCGGCCCGACGGGCATTTGCCCGTTTGCCCCCCCTTCCCATCCACTCCTATATAACTATAGGACCATTTTTAGTTGTACTTTAGTATTAATCATCAACGTGGTTCGAGACTCCAGGACTAATTATTATTGATTAAAATATAATAAATAACATAAGGTAAAATGACTGTACCATTTCATGAAAATCTAAATGTTTTTTTCCTTTACACTGTATTTCCTCGATTTGGAACAAAAATATCTTGAGGTTTATGGAGCAATGTGAAACTTGAGATATTTTTGTTCTAAACCAACGGTTTACACTGGCATTTCACATAGAGTTCATACCTCGTCGATCCCCTCGTATCACGAGGCAATGAGTTGAATTTCGTGGTAATGTCGGTAGAAGTCAAGGAATTCTGCCTTCCCAACGTTGGTATTGTGCTATGCGGAACTGCTGATGTTCCTTGATTCCTGTGGAGTAATTATAGGTTAGGAAATAATTAATCATGTTGACTGTTCAACTTTTATATTCACATGCATATCATTCATATAAAACGGTGTTACATTAAGCTAATTGATAAAAATGTATAGACGGAGTGAGGAAAATCATTGTTAGTAAAATAAGATAAGCATTATAATATATTATGTGCTAAGGATATAATTTATTTTTGTAACTAAATACAAATCGGTGTACAGGGTGTTTGATAGAGCGATGCTGACCCTGGGCAGGGAGGTACAGGGAGTTATTTGGCATTTATATGGCCAAACATACTTATATGGAAAATACTACGGCCTTTTTTTTATAATGCCAGAGTACCTTTTCTTAAAAATCTCAATTTGTCATAATTTATGCAATTATTACGCACTAAATTAAATTTCTGATACTCTGAAATATTGTTTTCCTTTATCCAAAATATAGTCTATTGTCCATGTACTGTAGAAAGGAACTAAAACGTTAAAGGGTTTTTATTATTTCTTATGTTCAATTGACCCCAAGATATGAAAAAACCACGGAGTGCTACCATTTAAAGTGGTGCGTTTTTGAGATCGAAGTAAAAAGGTCCACTTTTCATTTTTTTTTTGCTCGAAAACCATGAATTTTTTCTATAAACACGTCAATAGAAAAGTGTGTAGAGATTTAAATTTCCAATCGAAGTGGCACCTTCAGAAGTCAAAATTTTTTTTTTTTACAAAAATACGTCCAAAAAACAAAACAAAAAAAAAATAAAAAATGCAATTTTTTATTTTTTTTTTATTTTAGCCTGTAACTATTTTTCGGGTACATTTAGGCATAGACATTGCTGCATTACAAAAAAAGCTGGCATTTTACCCGTTAAATTGAGATTTTGTAAACAGTTTTATGATTAATAGTGACCGAGATATAGCGTTTCAAAGTTTGCAACTTTTAACTTTTTTTGCTAATTTTTACTATTTTTTTTCAAATTTCGTCCTGTACCTTTTTTCTGAGTCAATTTAGGTGTAGACATTATTATATTAAAGTGAAAGCTACCTTTACGCCCGTTGAAATTGTGGCTGGTAAAAGTCTCTACGACAAATAGAAACCTAGATAAGCGTTTCGAAGAGTGTTACTTTTATTAACTTTCTTCCAATTTTTACGTTCTTTTTTAAATTTCGGCCTATAACTTATTTGTCAAATACAGATATTGCTACATGGAATGTACTCGCAGCATTCTTGTTTAAATAGTCTGCAATATAAGTTTATGTGATCAATTGTAACCAAGATACAGTCTAGATATAGTAGATTATTGTACTTAAAAAATAACTTTTTACATTTTTCCACTTCTGAAGTTTCTTATATCACGTGTTTTTTTTTTTTTTGTTCAAATAACTTAGATTAATAACTTACATTATGAAATTATTCAAATGCTGTATTTAACATATTTTCAAAATCAAAGTCGATTTCTTCTCCATCTATGTAAACATCGTCTTCCGTTATTTGAGGTACATCAGCGTTTTCACAGTTTATTCTTTGCAAAAAATGGAGCAATTCATTCCCAATTTCCTGCAACCACAGTTTCCTCTGCATCCTTTGGTGCATTTACAGGCTATTTTTTCCAGTAAAACTTGAGGTGCGGGAGGTTTATTTGTCAAAATTGGTACTAGTCCATTTTCTGAACTTTTCCAACCCCAGATGAGAGGATTTACAATATTTCCTTTCCAATGTTGCATTTGCAAGTAAGTTCTTAAACCATGATGCATGCATATCTTATAGATATCTTGATTCCGTCTACATGATATCATCATGAAATGTGTCAGTAAGCTGATTATCTGAGGCCGGAAATACGAAAAATGGATAAGGATAATAAGGAGAAAAAAACAATACTTTAAGATGGGTTAAACTTCTATTGCAGACCATTTAAACAAGAATGCTGCAAGGTCATTCAGTGTAGCAATATCTGTACTTAAAGCATTTGACAAATAAGTTATAGGCCGAAATTTAAAAAAGAACGTAAAAATTGGAAGAAAGTTAATAAAAGTAACACTCTTCGAAAAGCTGTATCTAGGTTTCTATTTGTCGTAGAGACTTTTACCAGCCACCATTTCAACGAGCGTAAAGTCAGCTTTCACTTTAATATAATAATGTCTGCACCTAAATTTACTCAGAAAAAAGTTACAGGACGAAATTTGAAAAAAAATAGTAAAAATTAGCAAAAAAAGTTAAAAGTTGCAAACTTTGAAACGCTATATCTCGGTCACTATTAATCGTAAAATTGTTTACAATCTCATTTTAACGGGTAAAACGCCAGCTTTTTTTGTTATGCAGCAATGTCTATGCCTAAATGTACCCGAAAAATAGTTACAGGCTAAAATAAAAAAAAAATAAAAAATTGCATTTTTTCGTTTTTTTTTGTTGTTTTTTGGACGTATTTTTGTAAAAAAAAATTTTTTGACTTCTGAAGGTGCCATTTCAATAGAAAATTTAAATCTCTACACACTTTTCTATTGACGTGTTTATAGAAAAAATTCATAGTTTTCGAGCAAAAAAAAATATGAAAAGTGGACCTTTTTACTTCGATCTCAAAAACGCACCACTTTAAATGGTAGCACTCCGCGGTTTTTTCATATCTCAGGGTAAATTGAACATAATAAACAATAAAAACCCTTTAACGTTTTAGTTCCTTTCAGCCCTCTTTTTTTGTACATAGACAATAGCCTAATAAATAAATTTCCAAAAGAAAAATAATTTAAAACTTTCTTTCTGTTAGACAAAAAAAAATGAAGAATGCATTTAGAAAATAAAATTCAATGGTAACTTAAGGTAACTTAGTGTAATATATATTTTTTAAAGTTACAATTATTTTGAAAACTTCTTTGTTTTATCCCCTTTAATTGTGTATTATCAAACATACCATCAAGTTTTATCAGTTACTAAAAAAAGACAAAACATAATTGACAATGACTTTTCATTTAACCGAGAATTAAATATGTGGGATTTTTCAACAAAAACATAGCTCTATTTTCGAAAACTTGTGTCAAATGTGTGTCACTATGTGTCAAAGTTTAAGGAATGACCAGATTATTGGGACTTTTTTCATTCCGAGATTTAATGGAAAAGCGTATTCAAATGTGTTGCAAAATGAAATTCAACCCTTTCTGAATAATCTGCCGCAAGATGTCAGAAGAGACTTGTATTATCAATTTCATGATACCCTGAAACATAACGTTGCAAGGGGTCGGCTAGAAGACTATTTTCCAGGTAGATGGGTAGGTCTAAGAAGTCAAGAGGAGGAGTTTCACAATAGGTCTCCGGAACTGACACCATTTGATTTCTATTTGTGAGGTCGTTTAAAAAAGACCGCTGCCCAGGGAATCACTACTTCCACATACAGATTTGCTACCCAAAGTCTCTCAAAACGAAAAAAATTTGCATGAAGAAATAATTGTTTACGGAACTTTAATGATATAATATTTGAATCGTCTACCCCAAAAACCCATAAAACGATATCTCACATCGATAGTGGGTGAGGGTAGTGATAGGGGGAAGGGGTGGTAGTGGGGATAAGTGAAATAAAAAAAATATTTTGAGGCCTATGATTCTTGAATACACACTAAATCACATTTTTTTTTCACTCCCTTTTATAATGTGGTGTAATGGGGGTGGCTAATACCACATTACACATTTTGAGACATTAGCTTCTCTTGTATACACTAAATACCAATGTTATCGACTCTTTCCTGCTTGATTTACCTATTTACCCCCATTTACCCTCCAACTTATCAACGGAATAAGACGAAAATATAATCTAGTTCCAGATCCCGTTAAAACACATACGTGTACCAAATTAAACGGTTCCAGAGTAATCGTGCACACAAAAAAGTTACAGACAGACAGAGTTTTTTTTGGCTCAAACTTAAAATCTCGACGTTTCATGACATTCTAAGCCTACCTGAACAATAAAAATTTTTAAAAATTTTTTTGTCTTTACTATACTTCCACTGGATGTGGAAGTAATATGGTGTCTAAGAACAGGCCATGTAGCCAAGGAAAGTTAGTGATCAGAATTAGACAGGCATGTGTTGAAATCACTCCGTAGTTAAATTGACACTTGCAATAACTTTTGTTTTCATGGCTTACTTATTTCTTTATTGAAGATATTTATTAGAAAAATGTAGGTATGTACGAGTTAGAATTATTAAATAAATAATTTTTTTTTTTAACTGTTTAACGTCGAACTATTTCCGCTACCAGGGCCTATCACCGACGCCAGGAGACGAGCTACCCCCAACCTGGAAATTTTGCCGAACCTCTTCCCTTAAGAAGAGTAGGGATCTTTTACTTGCCTAACATTTAATAGACAAGGGACCGCCTGCTTTACATCCCCTCCGAAGGATGATATATCCACTACGTAATCCTCGTCTGAAATTACGTAACTTCCGAGTATACACTGATATACAAGCCTCTAGAATGTGGGACGAGAACGCTGTATTTCCCAAGATGGGAGCCCATCCAAGTACTAACCGCGCTCGACGTTGCTTCAACGGAATATCGACTGATATTCACATTGAAGTCGCCTCTACGCTCGCCCCAAAATAAATAATTATTTTGTTGTAAAATCAATTCAAACTAGTGCAGTACATTATTCTAAACAAAAAAATGAAAATTTTTTTTCATTTAAGAATCCGTTCTACAGGTAAAATTTATTTTTAGCTGAAAAAATTGCTTTTTTTGACGGCCCCTATCTCAAACACCTTTAAACCCACTACGATGTAATCTTACAAACAGGTGTTTCTATAGGTGCTGATTAAGAATATATTACCATTTTTTTTCTAAGAAAATCGATAATACCTTTTTTTTCTGAAAATCGACCCCCGTTTACATCCTAGAATCGGACGCCTCTGACTAAAATCATATGTGGTTACGTCTAAAGACTCACTCTATAGGTATATATTTATTATTCACCACCAGAATTTCAAAATATTCGGGTATCAGATGAGCGAGATATGAGAGTGGCTTCATGAAAAGTGGGACACACTGTATACAGGGTAGACCATTAATAATAGGCCACAGTTCAAAGGTAGATTCTTTTGACCCAATTATGAGGATATAACCAAACATGCTTCAATAAATTGTTGGCATGGAAAAAGACACAGGTTGTCAAAATTGTAATTTTTTTTCTTTTTTTTTGCCATATCTCAATTGCTGCCTCTTGACCGATCTTCTCCCAATTTGGTAAGGAAACATTAATTTATGTATTACACCGCGTTAGCCTGCGGGGTGCGACTCATGAGCTATACCTGATGATGAATATATTTTCTCTTTTTTTTACGAAACGTAGTGGCACTTTTGACTAGAAAATCTCATGCAGGAGTCATTTCTACGTAAAAAAAGGTACACTTGATAGAACTTGATAATTCAAACCGTTTTCGAGAAAACTGCTGCATAGATCTCAAAAATTCTTTGAAAACAAACCCAATTTGAGAAGGAAAAATTGTATTTATTGAAAAGTATGCTTTGGTGACGTCTTAGTTCTGTCATTTACATACAATTTCATTAGTTTGACAATTTGACAGAACTAAGACGTTACCAAAGCACACTTTTCAATAAATTCAATTTTTCCTTTTCAAATTGGGTTTGTTATCAAAGAATTTTTGAGATCTCTTCGGCAGTTTTCTCGGTTGGAATTATCAAGTTCTATCAAGTGTACCTTTTTTACGTAGAAATGACTCCTGTATGAGATTTTACAGTCAAAAGTGCCACTACGTTTCGTAAAAAAAAGATAAAAAATATTCATCATCAGGTATAGCTCATGAGGCGCCCTCCGTGGGTTAACGTGATGTAATACATAAATTATTGTTTCTGAGCCTAAAAAATGTTTCCTTACCAAACTGGGAGAAGATCGATCAAGAGGTAGTTAAGACATTGCAAAAAAAGGAAAAAAAAATACAATTTTGACACACTATATCTTTTTCCACGGCAACAATTTACTAAAGCATGTTTGGTTATATCCTCATATTTTGAATCTACCCTTGAACTGTGGCTTATTATTAATGGTCCACCCTGTATACCAATAGTGGAAGACCAGACCCTCTGAATTCGACACCCTCTATACAACTCGCAAACACCCACCTAAAAAACAGGTAATCTGATGTAAAATAACCTGCTAAACTTGATTTTTGAATTCGCCCATTGATTTGAGATTGCCAAAATGACCAAATTGGCAATTTTCTAAAAAAAATAAAAATTATGCGTTATTTTTTGTTTTTCATATAACACGTCATATATTTTTTATTTTACTTCAGAATTTTTTAATTTTTTTACGTAATATTCTATAACTATTCTTTGATATGTTGAAAGTAAAAAACTTTACCTAAAAAATAATTAGTTGGCCAAAAAAAAATAACAACTTTTCTTTGACGCAAAATCTTTAAAATTTGCAGAGTAAAATGTCCGATCGAGGTATCTTTTTTATTTTTAAAGTTAGGTGCCTACTATAAGCGAAGAAAATGTTTCGAATGAACTAAATAAAATCTTTTATAAGAAGTTTTTTTTGAAATTTTGCTCCCTTATCGAAATATTCATTGATTGCTTCAGCGTCCGAACGAATGCGCGCTACTATGAATCGGCCGCAATCGCATCTAGAGCTAAACGCAGGCACGTGCCGGGTGATTATTATTTTCCAGTGTCCATTTATGTTCAGTTGAAAGTGCTTTTTGTCTCAGTCCTTATATTTAGTGCGTTATAAACACATAGTTTGGCATAATAAATTATAACTACTCGGATAGGAAATCAAAGGAAACAAGCAAAAACGTACTCTTCGCCTGTTCACTGGATTTTTATATAATTGTTATACATTCAATAGGATAATTTTCGCAGTTTTTTGTAAATAATGTTACTTTTAGACATTTTTACTTTTATAGTACGATCTTAGTTGGTAAAAGACTTGGTAAAAAAAACTATACCAAACCCCATTTGGGTTTCGAACCCGGGACCCTTGGATTCCAAGTCAAAAGAACTACACCACCACCTTACACGTAAATGAATGTAAATTTTTACATTATAAGACACGAGCTAAAATCATATTTTCACGGTTGTATATTACATTATGAAATGTATATTTGTAAAATATATAAATATTTAGATACTAAAATGAAACATCATTTCACCAGATTTCTATTCAATTACAAAAACATAAAAATTTAAAAAAAATTTTTCAAATTTAAATCATTAATAACATTTTTATTTACCGATCGATTTTGTTCAAATAGGGTTCTTCCTCTAGCTAACACTAATTTACTGTTCAAATTTCAGTACAATCGGAATTTTCTTTCTTGAGTTATCGTACTTAAAAGAAACGTGACTGGCGGACAGACAGACGGACATTTTGAAAGTTGTTCAGAATTCGTTCACTAACACAATGCTATGAAAATTTTTCGTCTGCGAGCGATATTTACGGTTTTAGAAATTTACCAATCAAATGTATAATCCGATGACATTTCTGTGGCTCTAAAACAATATTTAGAACAGAAAAATTTATTTTTATCACTAAATCCAGTTTACCATGCACAATGTAGAAGATCGTATACCCGAACTGCTTATAAAAAAAAATCAGAAATTGTAAATCCTGGTACAGAGAATACAAGTAAAAAGGGCATTTCTGTAATGTGCTATTTACAAGACAGCCTACCAAATTAAGCCCAGAATTCCAAATGTTTTAGATTTTGGAAAGGAGGAAATCTTATTTCCAAAGATGATTTCAAAAAGCCCAAAACCCAATTTTATCAAGTTAACTCCATTTTGTAAATGTAAATTATATAATTGTACTAGAAGCTGCAAGTGTAGCAAAGCAAACGTGCAATGTAACATAAGTTGTTTATGGGAAGGAAAATGTGATTACATTTTCCTTTAGTACCCACTTGCTGTTAATTAATGAAAACATATTTTTTAATGTGTATGTTTCGAGATTATCTACATAATTTTATAACATTTAATTGCAAATAGAAACTCAATAATCCGCACTTGATCGCTTAAACGACACCACAGATGGGCGACGTTAACAGAAGTTATGCTTTAAATTAATGCGGACGAGTTGCGCGGCCGCATTCAACAGCGTCATCTCGTTACAATTTCAAAAAAATCTCTTTATAAAAAAGTTTGTTTAAAGTATATGGAACATTTTTCTCGTTTATACTATAACTCTATCTTTAAAAATAAAAAAGTTACCTCGATCGGGTATTTTTCAATGCAAATTTTAAAAAACCGCGACAATAGAGGGTAATTATATTTTTTTTAGGCACTATATTATTAGTTACACTATATTCTTTGCCGTCAGCCTGTCCAAGAATATTGGAGGGATAATGTGTAAAATATTGGTCTAAATCGGAATTAAAATAAAAAAGATATGATGTGTTATGTACAAAACAAAAATTAACACAATTTTAAAATTTTTCAAAAAATTTGCGAATTGACCGATTTGGCAATCTCAAATTAACAACGGGCGAACTCAAAAATCAAATCTAGAAGGTCATTTTACATATCATCTGTTTTTTAGGTGGGTGTTCGCGAGTTGTATAGACTACTTTTAAAATGCTTCCTACAGATTGGCTGCTCTCCGACTACAAATTCCTTGCCTTTAAAAGTTCCTTAATCTTATTGCAAAATTTCGGCATAGAATGACTATATTATTAATAAGGGACATACTTATTTATAACAAAAAATATTTTAAACTGCCAATAAAACATCAAACTAACGTCTTCCCCTACATTCGAATGGTCACTTCTAGAGCGATATGAAACTTACTCTATCCCCTAAATTTTGTGTTCATTATACGCGTACGATTTGTATACATTGCGTTGAATAAATCACACAACCCTTTGTTGCGTGTTTGGTCTCCAATACCAATCATCATTAAAATTTCAATGCGTTCTTTTCCATTTAAAACGATTTTTTTAAAATAACCCGCGAATTGATAAAACTAATTTTTTGGATTTTTTTAAAACTGCCCATTGTAAAACAATTGCCATGAATTTTTTCACTTATTCTTAATATTTGTTCTCGAAACAATAACTTTTTAATATTCTAATAAACACGACCACAGATCATTAACAGCTTTCGTTTCATTTTAATTTTTTTAAGGCTCTACTTTTCGAATTATTTCTTACATAACTAATGGAATATAGTATGTTATTGGAAAGGAAATTTAAAGCCTTACAAGAAAATGGAAAAATACATTGATTAACTTTTTTAAATGCTGAGACAGATGTCTGCGATAACTACAAATTGGTGGCATTAATATCATACCAGAGTAAAAAATTGAGGATTGATTGGGAAAAATTGAGGAGAAAAAACGGATTTCAGATTATGACTCCGAGTACCAAAAAATACACAGTTCACAAATCAATGTAAATTTTAAAAAAATGTATATTATGTAAATAGCCCAGACGACAGAGAACATTTTATAGTGAAAGCTACAAAAACTTGCAAAATGAACAATTTTTTTTTTCAATGAGTTCGTGAAAGTGTATAGAATAATATCCTGAAAAGTTTGCATTCCGCTCGGATGCAAAACATAAAAAAAAGTGAAAACAAATTTTTTTCATCCATTTTTTCAAAATTTTGAAATTAAGTCAGAATAGGAAAAAATAAAAAATACAGGTGGATAGACCACGTGTTTCTGAATAAAAAATGTCGTAATAAAATTTATCGCTAAAGCCATGGTATTTTCGGAAAAGAATAGTGAAATAACTTTATCACTCTACGCGGGCAAGCGCACGGTCAAATGTCAAATGCATATAAAAATTCTTAGCAGTTCTAACGAGCAACATAAAGCTTTTTTATCTTTCTGATTACACACGTTTAACATTTTATCCGCTGGATCGAAGCAGAGCTGCTGAGCCGTCCGCGTCCCGCGCATGAATTTTTACCTGCCTTTACTGTATTGTATTTATTACAGGTACACCTATCCACATTTCAACTATATCCAATGGATTCGTTATACATTTGTTAATGTATTGGACAAGTTTCAGAAGTAATATTCAAAACTATAGAGAGTTATAAGAATAAGATCGTGAAAATCACTATTTCTGATCATAACGGGATCGATCATATTTTCGAAAAAATGTATGCAAGTAAATGAATTTATGTTTGAACATTCGAAAAATATATATTTTTTCCGTACTAATGATATTTTATTTTTTCCAATGGGTCAAGTTCTCGGCAAGTTACAGCCTCCAATATTATTGTGACGTGCTTACACCCTTTTTGTAAACACCCTGTATCGTGGGTTCGGAAATTATAACAACCAGGGTAAACATTAAACTATAATTTATTAACTTACTTAATTACAACAATAACTACTTGGCTAATAACACACTATGTACTACTTGATCACTTTACTCTCTTCTGATCTTACTACTCTTGCTATCTAAACTGAACTTTTTCACTGTGTTTACTCTGACCATTTCAACTGACAATTAGTAATGCACTAACTTCTCCCCTTTTGGTTTACTCCATGCCTTATATACCTAAAGATGACAGATCTAGAAGCTTCTCTGATGACGTCACCATACTCTAGACAGTTCCAGAACAGATATGTCATCACTCTAGACCTTCTAGTAAGTTCTTTCCACATTCAGACATCCGAACTACTGAATTCTGTGCCTACTTTTCAGTGCAACTAACATAACCTTAAATCTTAAGGGGTTGCAACATATTACATTATATACATTTATGAAAAAAATCATCAAGCAAGGAAATTAAAATGATTTGAGACGCACTTTTTTTGAACTTACTTAATGAACTATAACAATTATGAAGTCTACATACTTTTTAACAGTTCTTAATGAAAGAATTTTTTTAAAGTGTTTTTATTTATTTTTTTTTTATAGTTTTCATTACGACGATTGAGTTCGGGCGTGATAATATATATAAGTATATTTTTCCCATCGATCCTTTGCTTGCATTGTTTGAAACAAAAAAGCATCGGAACCAACACTCATATATAGATTGAACAAATTCAATTCAATTGAACAAATTCCGATTTAGTGACAGCATGTAATCCAGAGCGTCGCACAGTGGGAAAAATATACCCTTTTTTGGACAAAAATCTGCCGACAGTAGAGATTTCAATCAAATTAAATTAAAAAAATGGCAAATAACCTTAAGACATTGTACTTTAGAGTAGTGCTGCGACAAAGTGGCTTTGGGTTAACCTAACCTAAGAATCGCAGATATTACCAGCGACCATGGAGGTAGAATATAAATAAGGAGTAGCCATAAAGCTTATATCCTACAGTGAGAAACGGCCGCAGAAGGCGTGGCTTGTGATCATACTGTCATGAACAGCTCGCCATGTCCTGATTTAAAAAAAAGTTTATACAGCACTTGAGGAGAAACATGTTAGTTGACTTTATACATTGACACTACCATATATTAAGCCAGTAGAGAAATGAATGAGATGACGGTTTCACATTTCAAGTAAATATAATATAATATAATCTAAAATACAATCTACAATAAATAGAAAATAGGTTCAACATATCTTTTGAGTACAGACCTGTTTTAACCTATGAAAAGTGATTCCAAAACATTTCTTCTTATCGATACTACTTTGATTTGTACAGCTACTTGGCGGACACAAAATCATATGTTATGGCGAAAAACACTATTTTCTATCAAAAACATTTATTATATAATGATATTAATCTAAGATACATGGCACGTTTTGTTGACGTTTCGATCATACTAAAATGAGGAATGTGCTGCCACATTCCGCTTCTCATGGCGACTCCTTATTTATTCAACCTCCTTGCCAGCCAAGATTGGTAGACTATGAGATTCCTTAATAAACAGCTTTTAGGCGAAGAAGTCAGTGCGGGGGTGAAAGGTCAGACTATCTTTGTTCTTCGAACGCGCAGTAGCGGCGCAGTTATCTCACTCTAGAACCGTCCGTACTGGCCCGAAATATGGTCTAACGTTACTATGATCTGTAGTGTTACATTCTACAACTTATCCTCTTTACCAGCATGCAGAACAGTGACTCAAAATGCGAGGATAATTACCACCGACCTCAAAAGCGGGTTATTGCGAGCCCGTTCCAGTTACGAGTTCTTTGCTTAATTAACATTAATAAATTCTTACAATATTTTGAATAAGGCTATGCATCTGGTGTGATCTCACACCAGCTGTTCATTGGCTAATGCCATTTTTTGGTGGGAATTGTGAGTTATTAGGCCACCTTAAAGTATACCAACCTTGCTTGCCAGCGACATAATAAGGAGAGACTGGAAAAGTAGGCGTGGCACATGGCCAGAACATATTCAAGCAACTAGTCCGCATGGGCGTCACTTGAACTTAATGTTATGGAATTTGCGAATATTTTAAAAATGTATAGAGCAGCGTTTACTCCGTTTTTAAATATAATATAATTTATTACTACTTCTACAGCAATTTGACTAATAGATTTGAGCTCAACTAATAATAGAACAGCAATAAAAAACAATATTCATTCATTAATTGTGTCCCTCGAAGCAGTACTCCACTGCAAATCTTCGCAACTAGGGCCAACAAATGCACCCCCACTGCGTCCCTCGGACGTTTATTGTATGTCCAAACAAACCGTACGTATACTGAATTGGGATTGCCCCTCTATACTTTAGACCTCGTTGGATATTACTTCCACGTCCAGTTTAAGTATAGAAACGACAAAAATTTTTTTAAATTATTTATTGTTCAAATAGGCTTAAAATGTCATGAAACGTCGAAATGTTAAGTTTGACCAAAAAAAAATGTCTGCCTGTCTGTCGGTCTGTCTGTAACTTTTTTGTGCACACGATTACTGTGGAACCGTTTAAGATATTGACTTGAAATTTGGTATACGTTTGTATTTTAACGAGATCTGAGATTATATTTTCATGTTATTCCGTTGGAAGGTGGGGGAGGGTAAATTGGGAAATGGGAGTAAATAGGTAAATCAAGCAGATAAGAGTCCATAAAATTGGTATTTAGTATATACAAGAGAAGCTAATGTCTCAAAAAAAAAATTGGCATTAGCCACCTCCTTACTACCCCATTACACCCTAGTCAGGGTGAAAAAAAATTGTGATTTAGTATGTGTACAAGAACCAAAGGCTTCAATTTTTTTTTTTACTTCATCCACACAGGTAAAAATAAGGATAGTATTTATCCACATGATTTTATTCCTATGCATTCAGACTAACCTAATTAACACCGTTAAACCTAATATAACCTATAAGTGAAAAATTGTATGTATTAAATGATAAAAGTTTTAACATAAAGGGTCATGAATGTTATTGGGTAGCTGACGGTCATTTCCGAAGTAATTTTTCGCGCGGAATCCGAATCTGGCCTCAGAATTCGCCCATCATGTCAACAATAAAAGCGTGTTTTTTTAGTTTTTTAAACTATTAATTTTGTTTTGTAACTTTTTAGTCTCTAATAAACTTATATCAAGGAGGTTATAAAGAAAAAAGTAGTCCGCCATCTAGGCGACAGACGTTATTTTGAATTTTTGACAATGTAATATAACCTATGTTGCATTGTCACCTGACTTACCGGCATATGCAAAATTTCAAACCTCTAACTTACCAAGAAGTGGGTATGTGCATTTTAGATGAAACACCCTGTATATATATAGCAACGCTACATAGCTTATTGTATTTTACTCGCCAAGACCTTTCATCTGATACCATATTCAGAAGGTTATAAAGAAAAAGTAGTCCGCCATTTTGGCGACAGACATCATTTTGAATTTTTTATGATGTAATAAAGCCTGTGTACAGGCGTATGCAAAATTTCAAACCTCTAACTTAACAAGAAGTGATTATGTGCGTTTTAGATGAAACACCCTGTATATATAGCAACGCTACATAGCTTACTGTATTTTACTCGCCAAGCCCTTTCATCTGATACCCATATCAAGGAGGTTATAAAGAAAAAAGTAGTCTGGCGACAGCCGCCATTTTGAATTTTTGATGATGTAATATGGCCTATGTTGCATTGTCAATTAACTTATGAACACATAAAAATGAATTTGGTACCCAATATACACGAACATTACTTCGTTTGTTTGTTCCTCTCGACCAAGGAGGAAAACGAGGAATAATTTTTAGGTTAGCTTAACCCACAGCCACTTTGCCGCAGCACTACTTTAAAGTACAGTGTCTTAAGGGTATTTGCCATTTTTTAAATTATATTGATTGAAATCTCTACTGTCGGCAGATTTTTGTCCAAAAAAGAGCATATTTTTCCCACTGTGCGTCGGTGCGGCAGGCATGCGTATTCAAGCGCTCGCGCGCATGGATCTCGCTCCGAGTTAGAACGTTACTTGACTATTTTTTCCGGGAATACCGTAACTTTAGCGATAAATTTTGTTAGGACATTTTTTGTTCATAAATACGTGATCTATCCATCTGTATTTTTTATTTTTTCCTAGCTTGACTTAATTTCAAAGTTTTGAAAAAATTGATGAAATTCAAATTTCAATTTTTTTTTATATTCTGCATCCGAGCGAAATGTAAACTTTTCAGGATATTATTCTATAAACTTTCACGAACTCATTAAAAAAATATTCATTTTGCAAATTTTTGTATCGACTGGGCTAAAAGTTTAGTTGAGATATTACACAAAAGAAATATATAAGGGAATACATTGTGATAGATGTACTGAAAAGACATTTATTTAAAGCTAACAAATAAGACAGCGACTGGATTGCGAATTATGCTTGAATAGAAAAGAAATAAGGTTTTACTTGTTTTCTAAACGTATTTGCTGAAAACTTTTTAAACTGACAGTTTAAACTGTTATATATGATGACAGGATTATAAGAAGAAGGTTTCTGAAACATGATCGTATAATAACGCGGAAGTGGCAATAAATTAGAAAATCTTATATTGACATTATGAATATCAGTTGTCCACGAAAATGGGAAAGTGATGAAGATATCAGTAATTTGTGAACAAAGACTGAGATGTATTCATATAAACTTTCAATCTTGAGCCAACGAAGTTCATTAATTTTAAAAGAAATACGGTTCATGTATTGGGTAGTAGATTACGTTTTAATAATTTAAAATGGGGAGAGCTAAGGATTCCGCTATTTTTGTTTTAAATTAAAGTTAATTACACTAATATTAGTATAGAGCAGTTTTAGGGTCACATAAAACCGTTATGTCATTTACAGTTTTATTAAAACAGGCCGTTGCCTATATTTTAAATTAACTTATTTATAATAATATAATGTTACTAAATTAGGAATTATCAAATCTGTTTTCATAATTTCTAACTGGAAAGTATTTAAATCACCGACTAATTTCGGAGAGAAGGGGCGTATCTGAGAACACACTAATATTGGACGTCACGTCATCTAACTCTGCGAGTGCAATTCGTGCAGTTTGCGGTTATTTCGTAAAATTATTTAGTTGTGTTCGGTCTGTGATATTAAATTATAGTGTGTATTTAACTGTACCATAATTAAAAGTATTTAAATTGTTTTAAACATGACTGAAAAAATTATTTCAAAGGTCAATCGTATAATTTGCGCCATACGCCTGCCGGGTGCATGCCATATGCTACTGCGTCACAAAAATATTTATAAATAAAAAACTATTAAGTCTTAGATAAAATTTTTTTTTTCAAAAACTTCTGTATCTTGGCTTCAATCGCTTCGCTACATGTATATGAAAATAAAAAAGTTTGTCGCTTAGTCAAAATATGAGTATGTTCTTAGCGAAGTAATAAATTCATTTTTATTTAAAGAAAATAATAAACAATAATCGATAGAAACAAAAAAACCATTGGAAGCGCTTGCTTGTGTCCTTGAATTTAAAAAAATCAGATCGATAGCTCAATTAGATTTGAAGATATGGCGGTGTAAATGTTAAAAAACACGATTGTAGTAGGTGTATGCTTTTAGAGGGCAGAATATTTATTAGTGAAATATTTTTGTCGAACCCCTCTATACGTTTCCTTAAATATATAAGGAATAAAACCAGACTGCAACCAACAGCTATTCTCCGGACTAATGCCCCGCCGAGCGCTGAATTACGAATTACAAGCCTGGCCGCGTTAAGTGCCAAGAGTGAACAAATGCCTCGTTCCAGCCATCTCAGACCTACCTTGCACTGACGAGAGCCAATAGCTCGAAACTGCAGTCTGCAAATGGTATGGGGTGGCTGGCACGAGAGCTCCTTTAAGTAGGAATAAGTATTTCGGCTGGTGTCTATTAAAATCGTAACTTTAGCGTTTTATGGCAATACACAGTTATTGGGCATTAGTCCGGAGAATAGCTGTTGGTTGCAGTCTGGTTTTATTCCTTATATATTTAAGGAAACGTATAGAGGAGTTCGACAAAAATATTTCACAAGTAAACGATTTTTATAATCAATCAATTTCTCAAGCTTTTTCGAAATAAAAAATATCTGTACCACAAAAAATATCGTAAATAGCCATTTCTTATTAGGCTAGGCATATTAGGATTCTCAGAGGAAAGTTTTGTTATAGTTTTTATTTACTCACCCTCTATGTTTTTTGGGTCGCTGAACACGAATTTGAAGTTTGCAGGCAAAAGTTTGGCCCGGAACTTTGTTTTTTAGCACTTTTTGCCCAAATTTTGGCACTTTTCTCAGTTTTTGGCCTATGTCTCAGAAAGGAAGCGTTTCGACAAGCCCATTCCATACAAAATTAAAGTAGACAAAATTTCCTGCGTTTTTCATATATCACTTTTTATTGTAAGACTAACCATTCCACCGCTAGAGCTCGCCAAAAAAAAAAAAAAACATTCCCGGACCCAGTATACCTTACATGAATAATGAATATAGGGAAAGTAATTGAAAAAATGGAGATAAATGAATGAAATGCAGTTATTACTAAAGTAGTATTATAGTCAGTAGTACAATATATATTCATATCATTATAATGATAAATGTTGCGAATGATGAATGTCGCTGCCGTCATAAATTTGACTGCCTTAATCATCTGGAACAAACAGGAGATGTTATTTTAAGGATTTATTGATAGACGAGGTGAGTAGTAATCTGCACATTTTTACTGTTGAAGATACTGTTGTACATACCTTCGTTTTTCAAGGAACTGTCACATCCTCTTCAGTCCGTTCATCTATTCTCCTTATTTTTTCAGGTGGTGGGGGGGTCTGTAATGAACAGAAAATATGGGTCAGCTTGTACATTCATATTAACTACTTCAAACAGGTACATTTATGCTCCAAGTGTGTGATTGTCGTTTTTGGGGAAGAAAATGTTACATACCTTCGTCCTCCTTGTCCACACTTTCTTCGATGGTCTCAATAACCGGGGAGAAGGTGAAGCCCAGTTCGTCCTGTACTTCGACGTCCAATGGTCAGTCCTCAAGGGTATTTGTGAGATCTGTCTCGATTGTCACGTTAATGCACAGATTGGTGCAATCGAGGCCGGCTTTTTTGCAGCTACATTTTTTTTGCGCAGGTCTTGACGCATCTGCATGACACCAGACGCAGCAGTTCGGGAGGAGCAAGGGCTTGTAGAGAGGTGATCGGTTCCAGGCAATTTGTTGCTCGATTCCAACCCCAATCTTCGGCATTTGTCTCAACGCCCAGCCATTGCTGCACCTGGTGATACACCCTGAAACTGTGCTTTGTGGCTGCAGCAGCTGATGGTGGTAGTGCAGCTATTTTTGATGAGGTCTTGAAAGCTGCCTTCTTATAATTAATGTACCTCAGATGGTTTATCGACGGTTCAGTCCTTCCTGTGTAGCCGTACACGTTGACCAGGAATCTCTCTCCTGCTGCTGCAATGCTTTCTGGAGCTTCCTCAGGGTTTTTGAACACACTTACAACATTGGTAAGGTGGGGTTTTTGGTGAGAGTTTTCACAAACTTCAACTTCCCTTGTTTTTTTTACTATTAATTTATTTTTTAATTTTTAGTTTTTTTTCGTATTCTTCTCAGCAAACCCTTTCGTTTGTTACCCATATCAAGATGGTAGATAAGAAAATTTTGTCCGCCATCTTGGGGCATCCGCCATATTGAATTTAGTGTGACGTCATTTTATTTTTCATATTCTTCTCAGCAAACCCTTTTAACTCATACCCATATCATGGGGGTGCATAAAACAAATAACTAGTCCGCTATCTTTGGGAGTCCGCCATATTGGATTTAGAATGACGTCACTTAGCTAACCATGCATTGTCATCCAAACTAAACGTGTATGCAAAATTTCAGCTGAATCGGTTAAGGATAACTGTTTTAAAATTCAGTTGCAAGATTTGCCCTAAACAAACTAACATCATGCATACATAGCAAGTTAAATAAAAGCTTGTAAAAAAAAATTCGAGTGTTTCTTCCAACATTTTTACGACTTCATCCGCTGACCAGGAGTCCCACGCAAATTTTGGAAATTTAGAACTTTATATTCAGCAATTATGACAACCCTTACAAAACACGAGTTCATTATAAATCATTTACGATCAACAGTTAAGTATCATAGCAAGGGCGATTTCTGCGAAACGGAGAATTTCACTAGATATGGGAATATGGCCCTTTTTTGGTGCGCTCTAGCGGCGGAACGGTTAGTCTTCCAAAAAAACGTTATGTATAAAAAGTGTAGTAAATTTTGTCTATTTTAATTTTGTGTAGAATGGGCTTGTCGAAAAAACGCTTCCTTTCTGTGATTTAGGCCAAACACTGAAAAAAGTGCCAAAATTTTGCAAAAAGTGCCAAAAAAACAAAGTTCCGGGCCAAATTTTTGCCTGCAAATTTCAAATTCATGTTCAGTGACCCCCCCCCCCCCCTCCATGTCCTCTATAATCTCATTTTGGGCATTCATTGATTTGACCAAAATCCAAACTATAGTTGTCAATCAATTTGCAGTTATTTTTAAATTTTAATTTTTCAATTTTTTTATTTTGATTAAATTTTGGACAACTCTGAACGAGTTTCATTAACAAAATTTTCCCATAAAAAAATGCCCAATATATTTTTTTCCGCCTATTTCGGTACCGCAGGTGGCTTGGCATTTGTAGCAGACGTATGTTATTCTGGACATAAGTAGATCCTAATTTGTTCTATACTTGTGTAAAATTCTATTCAAATCGGAAACAAAATAAAAAAGTTATGAAGTCTTCATTTTAAATAAATCACACTGTATATTTAAGGAAATGTATAAATTTCGACAAAATATTATTACGTTAGTAAATACGTGGAGTGTTATAAAGTAAATTTATGATTTATTAGCGGACCACGGTAAACCATTTTCATACAGATACAAAATTAATTAATTTATTAATATCGATTTTGGCTGGCGAATATCTCGGAAACTATAACACATAAGAAGAAAATGAATAAAAACTTTCTTGTGGGAAATTTCATTTAATTTAATTTTGCATAGAATATTTCTTTCGGTACGATGCATGTTTCCGAGTTATAACTGAAAAATAGCCCTCCCCCTTCCCCGAAGCGGCAGGGCTAGGGGCGGGGATTTTTAGTATGTTTACCTCCTAACTACCCCCAACATATTCGTGAAGAGGAAAATTCTCCCTTCTTAAATGTTCTCTGCAATCCGCTTTTGGGCATTCATTAAATGGACTATACTGTTTCTGTAAATCTAATTTTTTTTTACAAAAATTGTAATCAACATTAAAGAATTAATAGACCTCAACCCAATACTTCGACAAAATTCCATGAACATTATTTAAATACAGAAGTTTTGGAATAACTCATCTATCTTTCTGGGCTACTGATTAAATTTTTGATTTTTTTTCAGTAAGTATCGACGTCATGTTGGGAGTACGGCCAGGATTGTATCCTACAGAAAATTCTCTTTTTAGATTTATATTTCTTAAAACCATCCTACAGTTCTTTGAAACCAAAATTTAAAAAACGTTTCTTTTTTTGTCTATAGTGATATATATATATTTACAAGGTGCAGTGGATGTAAACAATGCAAGCATTTCTTACCCGTTTTATTGCTTATTGTCCAATAGTAATACAGATATCCGCGATCACGTGCGTACCACACCTTAATTATTGTTTTCGCGCACTGCACCTTGGAAGTGAATACACTTTATATTCTCTACAGTTATATTAAAAATAATACATAGATAATTTAATATTACCTATAATAGTAATATCCACTCCTCGACCCTGAAGTAGCTTCAGTATCGCTGGAATAATCTAAACTACCTCTGGTCCTTCGCATAGTACCGGTCGTTCCGTACTGAGATCCAGTGGTTCCATACTTCGATTGCGCCAGTTGAGCCGCGACGGCCGCCTGGTCGACGAATCTTTGATTGTATCTGCTTAAAGTCGATCCAGATTTGAGGCTACTTCGAAGTAGACTGTGTCGTCCGGCTGGCGTGATGCTAGTGTAGTCGGAGTATTCAGTTTGGGGTAAGTGCTGATCGGATCCGGAACGGGGCATTATTCGGCGACCGCCCGTGCCGGTGTGCTGGACGTAGTAGTGTGACGATGGACTTTGTTGGGAAGATATTCTAGAAAAGAAATATATAGAAGTACTAAAATGGAAAATATTTACATCGTATGCAAATTTAGATCATATATCTATAACTATAAAATATAGATTATTTGAAATTAGTCATTATAGTGCAAAAATACACTTAATCTGGACAACATTGCAACACAAATAGTTCCTTTATTATACTCTATAAAGTGTGTTTTATATGATACTCAAAATCTCCATAAATCCCGGCTTGGAAATCAACCGTATAATAAATGAGTAAGCGATTCTCGAGGAACATAAAAGGATACCAACACACCAGGTACTCAAAAAGGCCGAGAGCGTTTTAAAAAAATATACAGGTCTAATGAAGTAAACTTGGTAGAATATAACCTGAAGATGAAGCTGCAAGCATTAGATTTGGAACGATAGGGTAGATCGCGCATTTGCATTTTTGGTTTCGGCGTACCTTATTGGATGCTGACCGAGGATTGAGGAATAAAGTGAACCAAATTTTACGTCCCTTGAAGGCTTGCCAACTCCTAGTTCCAGCTCTAGCAAGAGAAAGCTCAGAGATTGAGGAGATATACCAAAAGACGTAATCATTACCAACACACTCTTTGAAGAGAACGCCAAAAAATGTTATCGCCAGACGGAAATTGAGACACCGCTATCATAGTAACACGCCGATGATTTTTGATGTGGAATTTTGAACTACGAAGTGATTCACAATGAGAATGATTCGTAGATTGGACAAGACCGTAGGCAGCACCTAAGGAGTGAACACGATCCATCGTCGGACTCAAGAGTAGATAAAATTTTAGCGATAATTCAGCAGACGTACAATTGAAAAGTCTTTGGAACAGACAGGGCACAAAACTTTTTGTTAAAACATCTCAGTGCTCTGCATTAAAGTTTAACAACAGCTGTCAATGAAATCATACGACACCCTAAGGAAGCCCCAAATGGCTCACTACTTTTCTCCTCTATAAAGGCAAAGATGCTTAGTATTCTAAAAACTACAGGCCAATGACCTGCCTACCTCCGATATACAAAGTCACTGCTGTATTAGCAAATAAAGTCTACAACCACCTGTGAAGGTCCCAGATACTTTCAGAACAACAAAAAGGTTATAGAAAGGCTTCCAGAGTTTGTATGGATCAGCTGCTAATGAGTAAGGGTATTAATTACAACGATTGCAATGAAGCTAAGCACATAAATCTCAGTGTGGTATAAGTGGGACAGAAAGGCGTTTGATAGTGTTCCTTATAGTCCAAGATCCCAGAGCTGCCAGACCTACGCCATTTTAGCAAAGCTAATATTTTGACAACAAATAATGTAATATCTAATTAAGAACGTATGCGTATTTGCTAGTTTGAAAGCGGGGTCCTTTTGCAGAAAACAGGTACAAAAGGTACATACAAATTTTACTCAGTACTTTAAAGTATGATAGCTGGTTTATTTTCCATGTGACACACTAACGACGTGGTGTAAGCATCAACCTCCGAGAAAGAAACAACCGATAGGGAAATATTTATTATTTTTGACCATAACTTTTTTTCTTGAGAAAGCTCAGGGATCAGGGATCGAACCTCGGATCTTAAGTTTCGGAGGTTGACGCTTACACCATGTAGTTAGCGTGTCACTTGTAAAATAATCCAGCTATCATACTTTAACTTACCTACTGAGTAAAATTTGTATATATCTCTTATACCTGTTTTCTGCAAAAGGGCCCCGCTTTCAAACTAGCAAATACGCATACGTTCTTAACTAGATATTACACTATTTGTTGTCAAAATATTAGCTTTGCTAAAATGACGTAGGTCTGGCGGCTCTGGGATCTCACTCTATTACACATGGTTTGTTGAATCCCTGAAGACTTACCATGAGTGCCCAACAATAATGAACTTCGTGAAAACCACAATGAACGGACAAAGAACGGAAATGTGGCTCTATCGCTCGAATGGTCACATAAGATCAAAGAACATGCAAATTAAAATTGGAATTTTCTAGAAAGATTCGCTCTCGCCTTTACTGTTTACTGTAAAACAAGTAAATAAACATATAGTCAGCTTCGAAATTAGTTGCAACAATAAAGTAAACCACCTTTTCGACATGGATGGCCTGAAGTTATTTGCTGAATATGAAGCTCAACTAATGCAAGAGTTGGAAAGCGTCAAATCATTCAATGATGACGTCAAGATAGAATATGCCTTAGACAAAAGCGTCACAGTAGTCCTCCAGAGAGGTAAACATATGAAAGATCAGCAATAAACACTATTGCTATCTCCATAGTTACCTACAGTTTAGGAATTGTCGATTGGCTTCTAAGTGCCAGAATGGGCCGGAACACGATGGCGGAAGTCATCATCTGAAAGTAAATATGCACAGGCTATACATTAAGGAAGGAGGCGACCGAAGATTAATAGAGCTGAAATCTGCTTTTGACTCTTCTATCGTAGGACTGAGAGCTTATATCTGAATGAAAGGGCAAATTCACAGTTAAAGAGTGTGATAAGGACAGGAGCTTGTATTCCATCCAGAAGGAAGCGCGAGAAATCCAAAAAGAATATCTGGGAATCGAAACCATTGACAAGGCGTCAAGAAAATAAAAATCAGCATTGCAAAGCCAATACATGGACAATTCTTTCGCGACCTCGACTGACCAGCAGTAGACGAAAAGAGATCTAAGAAGTAATTGAATAGCTCGGGCTTGAAAGGGGAAATGAAAAGCCTAACAGCAGTACAGGACCAAGCGCTAAATATTAGATACCACCAAGGGATGATTTTGAAACAGCCTAATGACAGCAAGTGTAGAATGTGTAGCCTAGTAGAAGAACATGCCAGTCACTTGATGGCGGTATATACTATGTTGACACCATCGGAGTACACTCACCGACACAACAAAGTGGCTAGATATCACCACTATGTGCAAGAACTTCAATACACCGGTACCACAAAACATTGTCAATGAAAAAATTGTCAATGCTAATAATATCACATTTATGTGAGACAGATAAATTCGCATGAATCGACCAGACATCGTCGTACAAGAGAAATAATATTTGCTGATCGATGTGTTCATCCCGAGTGACACTAACGTGATGCTCAAGTAAACAAAGAAGCTGAGCAAGTATAAGGACTCCAAATAAAAGTTAGCAGAATGTGAAATGCAAAGACCGCAGTCGTGCCAGTAATTGTAGGAGACCTTGGAACTCTTGAGAAGGGCCATTATTGGAGTATACAACTGTCAGGTCAACTGAGTGCACAAGAGGTGCAGAAGATGGCACTATTGGAAACGGCGCATATTTTAAGGACGGTTTCTTTCACCTCTTGTTGGAGTCTGGACTCTGAACCGTTGGGGCAGACATCATCAACGTCGCCTAAGGCCTAAAGGGTCAAAAAACCTGGAACGGGCTCCAACAGAGCCGAATCCTAAACGCGCGAGAGATCTGTGAATAGTTTCCAGCTACTGCTGAGAAAGTATGTCGCGTGAGTGTATGATAATCATAATAATAATAAATTTAGAACAAGAAAATTGGTATTATTTTCTGGACTAAACAAGCTAATTTTTAGAACTAGAATCATTTAGTGCCCATATATGTCAAATTCTGATCAAATTTTATAGATACTTGAAATATTCTATACTCTTGGATTACTCTATATTAGGGTGGGCCGAAAAATACGAAAATTTGGATTTGCAGGTGGGGTAGTTTCTAATTTATTACTATGTATCTAAAACTAATTCTGGTAAATTTTTAGTTTGGGAGCCCAGCTCCCATGGCCTTGAAAATGAAAAATTGACATTTGAAATTTTTTTGTAATTTTTTATCAATGTCTAAACGCTACACGCGTTTTCCGAATAAAATATTTTTCAGTTCCAGGGAAATTAGAAATTTTATACAAAAAACCTTATTTTCGTCAATTTCTACGTTTTAGTGACAAATTTCTAATTTCCCTGGAACTGAAAAATATTTTATTTGGAAAACTTTTGCCATACACGGTTAGACATTAATGAAGGGTCATAAAAAATTTCAAATTTCAATTTGAAAAATGTTAAATTTCAAGGCCGTGGGGGAGCGGCTAGATATTAAGTGATTTGGTTAAAAATTTACCCGAATTAGTTTTAGATACACAGTGACAAATCAGAAACTACCCCATCTGCAAATTCAAATTTTCATGTTTTTCGGCCCACCCTACTCTATATTTTGTATAAAAACTTTTATGTAGGAAAAATTAAATCTCATTTAAAATAACAGTGCTTACATCCCATTTTCGTAGTTCAAGGGGTGAAATCATATTTTTCACCGAAATTAGCATAATAATACTAGAATATTTCTGGGGCATTAGTTAAATATTTTGAAAGGATTAATTCGAGGGCATTAATTTTGAATACAATCAGCAAGAAAATATGTAAAACGATTTTAAACATAAAATTAATTCAAATAATCATCCCGGGATTCAGGTCAAATCTCTTATTGTAAGGGTATTATGTGCTCTCATGCCGTTATTTTGTACAAATAGAATTATATTAGTGGAAGTTATTGAGAGTGGTGAATGGCTTTTGTTTCCATTAAATTCCAGAACTTATTGTTTCCTAAATTTGCCCTTGTATACCGACATTTTGTTCTTGTTTCATTCAAGTGTGAACACAATAAATAATTTTAGTTAAGTTATAGGTTGTTGTGGGGTATTGAGATATTATGAGGCAAATTTCATTATTATTGTAGTTGCATCAACTAAAGATTTCTAAATAATTAACGCAGATTCTTCATCTAGAAAGATAGTACACTGTGTCCCAAATTGGGAGTGCATTCATTGCTTCGTTGCTATCTCGGTTACTATTAGAGTTAGAAAAACATGGGGACATTTATGAAGAATTTTATAACTGTTCGGATGGCCGTTTTGGAGATATTTGAATTGAAAAGGTGAAATTTGAAAAACTTCCCGTATAGCGGAGCGGATCTGGTTTTGAAATGAAACCAACTTTTTTAAAATTTTCTTTTTGACAATTCGGTTACACGGTTCTTTTATCATGTTATCAACTTAGTTCAGCTTAATCACACGGGGTAGCGGAGGAATTCGCATATAAAATTCGCAAAAACACGTTTTTCCACGATAACTTTGTTATTATTGACCTGACGAAAAAAAAGTAAAATTAAAAATTGAAGATCTCGCGGAAGCGCATAATCTGGTATTTTTTTCAAATCGGTCGGTAACTTTTCGTGAAAAATTTTTTTGAAAATACTCGTTTTTTTGCCCTAACACTAATACACAAAAAAGTAATTCCTTAATTTTTTTACGAAAAAAAGAAGTTAGGGGGATATGAGATTTTTTTGAGGTAGGTGAAATAGATAAGAATTGATGGAGCCGGAGGATTGGTGGGCCAATTAGAGGAGGGGAGGGAGGTAGGGAAAGGAACATTATTCAACCTCCTCGAACTTTTTTCCCTGTCGTGCGATTTTCAAAAACCAAAATGGAATTTGTTCGTTATTACGTCTAATATTTGACTGAATAATTTTTTTTATTTTTTTTTCAAATAAACAAACTTGAGGGAGGGGAAAAACCTTTTGCATTTTTTTTAAATGCGTTTTTGAGTACGAAGAAAGGGCTCAGAAGAAAAATTTTTTTTACAGGCAAGCGAGATTTGTTTGTATTTAATTAAAAAAGAATTATCGCAATCCAAGCAATCGGAAGGGAGGGAGGGGGCATAATGCGTTTGCGGGAATAAAGGGTTAAGGAAAAGGGATAGGGACTTCGGAGCTTAACATTCGGATATAATAAATCTTTTTTCCATCTTAATATTTTATCAGTCTACCCTCCAACAAATATTAAACTTATTATAAATAATTATTTAACACCGTCACGAGTTTTCGCGGCGCATTTCTGAGGTTTTAGGTGTGTATTGGATATATATAACAATTATTTTTCCGCTTAACTCGCTCTAACTCAAAAACGGCCCAATGGATTACTCTCAATTTTTTATCGTGTCGTCACTATATATTTGTTAATAAAATGTGTTAATATGTAGGTCAAATTTTAATAAGTGTAGAAAACATCTTTTTTTTTCTAAAGCTATGTCGAAAATTTGCATTCTCAAATGTAACATGCGGGAAACTTTTTTATCTGTCGAAATAAATACCAAGTGTATCGAGAAGTAACGAAGATAAAAGATGGACGTAACTTTTTTATTTGAAACTTTTTTTTCTAGAATTAGCAGTTTTCGAGAAAACTGCAAATGAGTGATTGTTGGCCAGGTACTGCAATTAATTGCTATTAGATTTCCACACGTTTGCAGTACCTGGCCAACAATCACTCATTTGCAATTTTCTCGAAAACTGCTAATTCTAGAGAAAGAGTTTCAAATAAAAAAAGTTACGTCCATCTTTTATCTTCGTTACTTCTCGATACACTTGGTATCTATTTCGAAAGATAAAAAAGTTTCCCGCATGTTACATTTGAGAATGCAAATTTTCGACAGCCTTAGAAAAAAAAATAATGTTTTCTACACTTATTAAAATTTGACCTACATATTAACACATTTTATTAACAAATATATAGTAATAACACGATAAAAATTTGAGAGTAATTCATTGTGCCGTTTTTGAGTTAGAGCGAGTTAAGCGGAAAAATAATTGTTATATATATCCAATACACACCTAAAACTACAGAAATGCGCCGCGAAAACTCGTGACGGTGTTAAATAATTATTTATAATAAGTTTAATATTTGTTGGAGAGTAGACTGATAAAATATTAAGATGGAAAAAAGATTTATATATCCGAATGTTAAGCTCCGAAATCCCCATCCCTTTTCCTTAACCCTTTATTCCCGCAAACGCATTATGCCCCCTCCCTTCCGATTGCTTGGATTGCGATAATTTTTTTTTAAATTAAGGATAAAAAAAATCTCACTTACCTGTAAAAAAATTTCTCTTCTGAGCCCTTTCCTTCGTACTCAAAAACGCATTTTAGAAAAAATGCAAAAGGTTTTTCCCCTCCCACAAGTTTGTTTATTTGAAAAAAAATTTAAAAATTATTCAGTCAAATATTAGACGTAATAATGAACAAATTCCATTTTGGTTTTTGAAAATCGCACGACAGGGAAAAAAGTTAGAAGTGGTTGAATAATTTCCCTTTCCCTTTTTTTTCCAGCACGCGATACAAATTTCTTTCAGAAAAATAACTTCTTAGAAAACGCAAGAGCACTGGATCTATAAAAAAATGCAGGAACGAAGACACACTAACGACTGGTGCAAAAAAATTGATGGCGACGGGAATTACCTATATGGAGCACTCAGCTAGAAGGAGAAAACAACAACCCAGTCATACACCAACGCAACCCCATGAAGTATTTAAGAAAACAAGTAGCGAACTATATACAAAACAACGACAAACACATTGAAATATCTAGGGACATATCTAACGAATTAAGTGAAAAGGAGAGAAACTGTAAATGAGAGAATTAATATTACAAGAGCAATTATATCGTTTACCGAGAAATATAAACCACTACGAGGTCTGATCAAGAGAATATACCATCATACTTCCAACGATGGCATATGGAGTTAAAGACAATGACAAAAGCCAACAGAAAAAACTGAGAAGAACTAACTGAAAGAGATCTGACTGATGGAACCCATCAAAGGCCAAAAATTACAAAAAAAAACTAAAAGGGAACATCATCGAATTACTAGCAAAAACAATAAAACTAAAGCAAAAACATAAAACATTAACGTTACTAGGAGAGGAAACTACTACAAAAGGATAAAAACGTATGCAATGAAGTACTGGGGACATGTTCAAAGAAGGGACCCAACACATCTACTGAAGAAAGCGCTAAAACTGAAGAACAACAAACTAAAAATAGGGAGACCATGCTACACGTGGAGAATAACAATCGAGGGAATCATGAACAAACTAGAAAAGAACCAAGCATACTGGGGAAAAAATGGGAGGGAAAATGAATACCACAAAGAAATCGCATTGATATATGCTCCACCAGAATCGGAAGACTCAGAAGGAGATTTATAGACGCAGAAACCCAAAAAGAGGAGCATAAACACTTCACAACATAATGCGGCAACACATTTCACAAACACCTACACTGTCCTTAGGGTGGGCTGAAAAACACGAAAATTTGAATTTGCAGATGGCCTAGTTTCTAATTTATTACTATGTATCTAAAACTAATTCGGGTAGATTTTTAGCCAAATCGGTGAATATCTAGCTGCCCCCCCAGGGCCTTGAAAATGAATGAAAGGGCCAATTTTTCGATTTTTAACATTTTTTAAATTGACATTTGAAATTTTTTTTGACTCTTTATTAATGCCTAAATACGTGTAGCAAAAGTTTTTCGAATAAAATATTTTTCAGTTCCAGGGAAATTAGAAAATTTATACAGAAAACCTTATTTTCGTCGAATACTACGTTTTAGTGACATATTTCTAATTTCCCCCACACTGTCCATTCCACACTCCTGTACCACGCGTCATGTGGCTCTTGCTGCTGACAAGAAGCACGACCCAAATCCAACCCAAAGTGGATGTAGCCAGCCCAACGGTTTATCTTGAGAGTAGCAGCAATGCCCACCGCACCCTGGTAAATCAATTAATCAATTAAAAATTAATCATTGATTCAATCATTCTTAACGATACTATAGACTTTTTCTGAATTAGTTAATATAAAGTTATCAACAATATCAAAAATTGGAGAGACAGTCTGACATCACAAATTTTGTAAACAATAAAAAATTTTCACGTTCTGTCCGCAGTTAGTTGACCTAGAAGTAATGCAGTTTTCTAGAACATTCTTAGAGTCAGTTTACTATTAATTTCATTAAAAGAGAAAAACTTGCAGAATTGGCATTAAGTTTGCTAAAAGTATCAACGCACGAAGTCGTATTTGCTTTTCAACTTGAACGAAGTTCGTCAAGTATCAAGGCAGCAAATTGTGTTCATTTTTTCGTCTTCAACATCCTCCTACTTGTGTATAGACATCGGGCATCTCAGGCCTTTGTACTTCGAGTACAAAATTATTTTGTTAAATGAGGATAAATGTGTTTCTTATTATTGTATAGATTTCTGTACCAGCTGGTTGCCGATCCTCAGAGACGAAGTAAGTAAAAATAAAATAAATATCATTTAATATTCACGTGACTTTACAAACTTTATATAAAGTCTCTTCGCTGGTAGAGTCCCGGTGTGACGTCACGAACGTCTGAATTAAGATGCCGTAGGCTCGTTGGTGTTTTCGAATGCACAGTTGCGTCGCTTTGTTTTATATTTTACTTGATGATTAGATTTATTTAAAGGAAACTGAGTTAAAAGCATATATAATACATTTATTGTAAATTTCTTTCAGCAAAACCATGAATAGATCCTGCATGTACAACTATAAATCTTTTACCTTCTATAGCTGTATGATGCCTTTTCGATTTACTGGAATCATCTTACCAAGAACGTTTTAATCCTCCTCTGCTAAAGATCCAAGTTTCGTCTAAGAACACTACATTACTTTTCAAATTTTTTACGTATTGCGTAAAAACTCTAACGGTTTTAGATAAATTTGTGATCTTTCATACAGTATCTTTCTATTGTCATCTTTTTAAAAGGAAAAGCCTAATTTTTTAATCACTTTATATAAACTGGTACGGCCAATATCAACTATTGATCTAGATTTTAGCTCCTCTAAATGGATAGCCAAGGAAATATGTTTATGATCAGACACCATAATCGTAAATAGCATTTTTTATTTCATATTTTACAGCATCGTGTAACTCCGTTTTGGACTTTTACGATTCCGTTTAACCGAAACTTGAAGTTCCACATTTTATTTGTCGTTTTTAGCTATTTTTCTTACAGTCTTTTCATCGATTTTTAAAGCCTCGCCCACTCGCCTTTGAACAGCTTTTATTGACAATGAAGGTCCACCATTTTCATTTTCCTTTTGAAAATATTCCAACAAATTCAAAACTAACTGCTGTGATTGCGAATTTAAAAATTCACCCGGATGCATGTTTACTATTTTAACAATCGAACAAGATTAAAATTGGCCTGTAATACCCGATTTCCGAGAAAATCGACGCATTCGACGACGACACGCGTTACGCAAATTGGTTTGCTGTCGAACTATAGAAATGCCGCACGTCGGTCATAAATTGACCGCAAAGATCAAAACTTACGTTACAGATTAGGTTACAAACAATATTTCAATACAAATAAGGAAGGATAGAGCTCCGGACGATATTTCTTACACTATACGGCCGGGATTCTATCAGCGAACATACTTTATTTTTAGGTGTGAGACATTTTGTACTAGAAGTATTAAAAGCCAGCTTCTGTGTATTCTATTTGGCGCAGAGGCTTCTTTCATCAAAATTTTTAAATATTTTTACAGAAAGTGGTAAAATACCCAACAGACGATAAGAAATCATAGATATGCCAGAAATAATTAATTGTAAATAATAAAAGTGGTATCATCTTTCAGAACATCTACTTCTTAGGATGTTGATATGATTATGATACCCGCATGGTTAATCAGATAATTACGTAAAACTAATTAACACCAGCGCATTTGCTAAACTTTCGAGTACTGATCTCACTTTGGGAGTCCGGATGTTAATATCAAAACATTTTCTTTCGTGTATGTAGTAAAACGGGTTAAATCCCATTTATATTTAGATTAGAAAATGTGTTACTTTATCAAAACTTTACTTTTGTATTTTCCTAACTAGCTCCCAAGTTAAAACTTACAACTGGCATAGTTTTGAAATAAAACTCAACATTAAAAATGTAACAAATATATTACCTACATAAAATCGGTAGAGCAAAGAGCAGAGAGAAATACAGGGTGCGGGCAAATAAAAATGTGTTGAAGGATAATAATATTCTACAAACAATTTATACAAAATGAATGGTACACGGAGAGACAGACTAACATAAAATGGTAATAATATACGGTAATCTATCTATAGAAATCAGGCAACAATGCTTTACAAAAGGCCACAATACATCATAAAAACTACAAGGAATACTCTACTAGAAAATTAGATAATTAGTTGATTAGTTAACCAACGTAATATTACTCTACGAAAACATCACTCAAAATAGTATTAATAAACAACATATTTTGATACTTAATAGCGGGTTTACACGTGCATGGATGTTGGCACGCCAGTAAAAAAATATTGCACGTGTAAACAGTTACTGACGAGAACTAGAGCGCAAGTCTTGACCTTGCATGCATTGATGCAAAAATGTTAGGAATTTCCAACTTTCTGGCGCGCCAGTACCAATTAGTACGTCAATATGAAGTAAAACTGACATAAACTATGCGTTGTCTAGAGACACCATCCTGGTTAATTACGTGTTCTAGTAGCTGGTACAAATAACTATACTAATATAAATTCGTCTAGAGAATATAAAAATGAACGTTAATAAAGCAGCAAATAACATAAAAAGTGGATTTTTGAGGAAATTACAAAATTTCTAGAATTATATGAAGAAGAGGCATGTTTATGGGATGTGCATTCCAATTCTTATAAAAATAGAGAATCTAGAATAATTGCGTACGATAATATATATATAGCAGCAGCCCGTTACCAAAATTTTCGAGCGAAGATAATTCCAACGTTTCTCATCAGTTCTGAGAGAGCTGAGAAGAAAAGTTCAGGGTGGAATTTTTACCTGTCCTAAAGAGTTCAAATCGAGCTTTGAATATGTAAGGAAAAACCGGTCATCTCGGTCTTCGCAGCGAAGCAGTTTTTTTTATCTTCTTGTCGAGGAAAGTAAATATGATGAGGAAAAATTGAGAACTGCCTTTTTGACTGATACGCCGAGTTACAAAGACCGAAATAATGACAAATAGCCACCGGTCAAAATTCTGGTCACCTCGGCGAGGCAGTTTTGCTCATTATCGAGTAGTTTCGATGTCTCTTGACCACAAAAAAGTTCGAATGGAACTTTTTGCTAATTCAGTTACGAGTGGTTACATTCGCATGTTGGTTAATTTTGAGGGCTGATCAAGTCATCGCGGCGAGGCAGTTCTCCACTTCAGGCTATTCCAAATATTTTCGGCATACCTTCCTAGTATGTATACTCTAATTCCATTGTTTTGTTGACCGTAAGTGGCGCTTTGTATACCATATACTTGTTGCCATTGGCAGCGGGTCGTTATTTTTTATAACGTCCCTAGGAAAATAAAGTAAATTTGGGTGAATTTTCTCTTTTATACAATAAGTGTTGAATTAAATGTTTTAACTTTTTTGGAAGTAAATTCAGACAAGCCTTACTTGCTATATCTTCTAGATCCGACATTATTTTCAAATATGTTCAAAGCTATTATAATAATTTGATTTAATTTATGTTGACAGTAGTTGTCATTTGAATAGAAGCCGAGTCCTAAATTTAATTTATTGACGGTTGCCATGGATATTCCAAGTATCGCTACCTTTGCTGTTAGCAAATATGAAATCTTACTCAAATAATTATAGTTTCCACTAGTTTCTCTCCAGTTTTTTTCTAGTTTAATGATTCATGGGTCTGATGAAAAATATAATATGCACCGCGGGTCGTACAGTGCGATTTTTTGGTCTCGAATACTTGCAAATCTCGACCCTACTGGCCTCGGATTGCAAACTATATTCTCGATCAAAAAAAGGGCACTTACGACCCTTGGTACATAAATAACCATAAGAAGACGAAAAAAATATGAACTGAACTTTTTTCCAGTTCACATTTGAGAAAAATGATTTCCTCCGGGACAAAAAAAGCAAATTAAGGCTGTTTGTAAGCACAAGCTCTCAGAGAATTCATTTAAATGCAATTGGAATTGAATTTCAAGGTTCCGGACATACAGTAATGATAAAAGAAGGATTAAAATTGTCAGGCGTATTATTTATTGTTCATTATATTATGTATAATATTCATTTTAACCAACACAGTCGTATTTGCAAATGCGCCCCTTACCACGATTTATAATGTGTTAGACAAGACTAGATGTCCCTCCCGCAGCATCCGCACTGCTCTAACACAGAGTTTCATTTTCACGTAACGGCGCGCGGCGTTGGCGTCCCAGTAGGGATGAGCGATGTTAAGAAATCATCGATGTTGGTTTCAATGTTGACATCGACAACTAAATATCGATAACCGATTATCATCGACCTCAAAACATCGATGTTGACAAACAACATCGATGATCGTCTAATAGTTGATGAGCGGGGGAGGACTCTCAGTTAATAATTTTCAACATACAATAAATAATACTGAACAACTTCCGATTATCATCGATTCTTATCATTGGTCCTTATTGATCGATGTTCCGATAATTAATACAGTTCATCATCGATGTTGAAAAATCAATGTTTTGCGCTTTATCATCGGTGAACATCGAATATCGATGAATATCGCTCAGTCCAGTCTTCCCTTCCATTTCGTTGGGTACACTCCACCTCGTTGCCAGACAACGAAGCCATCCGGCCACTCCATGTATTGCGCGCACCGCCGCGTCATTCTGGAGCACGCATATACATACCAGGAGACTCTGATACGAGCTGCCCGGACCACGGATGCTGCGTTGGCACTATACCATCTCTGTATAACGACAACGCAGCATTCTCGGTCCCAGCAGCTGCCATCTATTATTTACGTATACACGCGTTCTATACCTTCTGCTGGATATGCTACATGACTTCGGATACACTCCATGTCATTGCCTTAGGCAACGAGGTCATCCAGCATCTTCATGTCCTCCGCGGGCCGCCGCGCTAGCACGCCGAACGTATATGCGACTCCATTCTATTTTGCGCAGTTACGGCCAACGGAAAACGGCAGTTCGCATTTTTTATCGTTTTATACACCCCACTCTATAAATAGAAAAACGTTTTAGCCTCGCTGCTTTGATAATTTTAGCCTTTTTGTATAACAATATCTGTTAAATAAACGGATTCTTTGAACTATTGCATCTTAATTGATCTTGAGACTTGTTGCTAGTCTATAATCCCTGGAACTTTCGTATCGAAAACCGGATGTATCGAGTTACTGCAACACACTCGACCTTCTAGTTGCTATACGGAGGTTTGATAGGGATTTTTTTATGCGTTTTTCTCAGAAATCCTCGAGTGTAGAGTCCGTTATTAGCAGACAAAAGCGTGATTTGCACGACAAAAATTAATCCCACCGGAGAGAAATTCTTCGATCGGGATTTTTTTATGAAAAATTTAGCTTTTCAAAAGGTAACCAAAACCTAAATCGAGGAATTCACGGCCAGAGAGAGCGCCGTTAATGATCTGAGGTAGTGCAGCCTTGATCCATTACTCGGCTATCAAAGTGCATCTTATTTCGAACCCGTCTGGGAGTAGAAGAACGGGGTAGCACGCGACTGGCGCCCCTGAGAAATAAATTGGTGTCGCGTCATTGTGACGCCTGGTAGTGCGTTCTTCTACAATGTGACCGGCGACTCCGCCAAATACTTGAATATACTCGCAATATAAAAAATTGTTTACAGTTTTTGTTCACTTTACACTAGATATAGCTTGATAAAGTTAATGTGGAACTACCACCGGACCATAGCCTACAGTTTGCAGCAGGTTTGACAGAAATCGCTTAAGCGGCGCCAGGGTAATCATTGAACAAATATAAAAAAAACACATACGGATCGAATTGAGAATCTCCTCCTTTTTTAAATTTATGAAGTCGGTTAAAAGGTGAAGGTTACGTTGAAACAGTGGCGCGAATTCCTCGAAAATGTGAGTGTTGGTAGTAAGTTTAAAGGTGTGCCTCTAAAGAATAATTTCTAGAACACAAACATCCCATTCCATCAAATTTCGACCGGCTCACCTAGTTCAGATTTATTATAGGTTCATTATTTCATTAAGTAAGAAATGCCTGTCGCCAATTACGTTAATAAGGTTCAATGTTGAATTTGTCTTTCTCATATCTTTTTTAAGTTAAATTTTAATCAACTTGCTTCTTTAGTCCATTTTTCACTGTTCCTAATCGTAATCAGGAAAGAGATCCATTTCGATAAGCCTCTTACGAGGATACGGTTTTCGGAGACAGTATTGACACCCAAAATAAATTAGATCTTAACGACGCAATTATTGTTGGTCAGATAACACTTAATAAATGGTACGAAACTTTTTATTTGGAAAATTTAGTAATAATATACTTTAACTAAATATTATCTACAATTATTTAATTGGTAAGTATTCTGTAATATGAAATGGAAATTAAAAATCGGTAGAAAATAATATTCCAATTTCAAATATAAGGTACATAAATATGATGTAATTACTGAAAAATATAATAATTTAAAACTCTCAAAGAGTGCAGTAGGATTAAGGATTGGCGCGCCCTCAGGATAATCTTGCACCCTCTTATTCATAATGGAAAAAAATGATGAGCAGGGTGAAGAAAATGGAAAAAAAAATTTCTCGATGACAAAAATTAATTAGCTGGGGGGGGGGGAGGCGCCCCTGGCGCACTGTCGCTCCTAGGCTATAGCCTAGTTAACCTTATGAATAGTCCGTCCCTGGCAGTAGGATAAGAGTGGTCAATCGGCTCCAGCGAGGATCATGTTTATTTTTTTTTTAACGTTGATTGCTATCTGGGACCTAATTTTTGAAATCGTAGGAATTAGAACCCTTGAGAAATTTTTCTCATGCTGTAATTCTCATGCGACTCGACAAATCAAGAGAATTGCTATTCTTGAATCTCGTAGGAATCAAATTCCTACGAAAATGACAGTGGGACGTATGTCAAATTGTATGTACTAATATTTGCAACAACCAATGAACAGATTTAATTTTTAGTAATCTTTGTATATATATTATTGACAACAATACCGATGGCACTACGATTTTCTTGATGTTTATGTGTTGGTTTGCAGGTTAATATTCTTTGTATTTAAGTTTATTATTAGAATGTGCTACTTAAATACGGTTTTATGTTGATTTTTCATTACTAGTATAGATATGAAACATAAATTTCTTTATTTAGCTCTACACAACTTCTCTTTAAAAAAATTTTATTTCAATAAAAACACTTTTTGTTAATACTGATTTAAAATGAATAAATATATTGAAAGAAAAATTAAGTAAATAAATGTGATAAATAGTTATTTATGTACCGAGGCAGGTCGAGAACACAACAAGTGTTCGAGACCGGTAAATACATGATACAAGCTGAGGTGCATACGACGTTTTTCGTACTACTAGAAATATTACAATTTTTAGGAAAATTCATTCAAATTATAAATTTATATTTCAAGACTTCTCTAACTCATTTATTAGTTGGCTTATTCTTTTTTCCTTATGGGTTGCGGTGCGAAGCCCCGCCGTACTGAAGCTTAAGCTTATTTTACCCCATAGTCTTAATCCCCTTAATCCCGTTCCTCTCCAAAAGGAGAGTACACGGTCAATGGGAGCTCTGGCTATTTCTTCCGGGTCACGGTTAGTCCCCCGAAGTATGAAAACCTCCCAGCCACCAAGGCTGGGCATTCACATAGTATGTGGTGAGAAGTTTCTTCATCCTCACCACACATCCTGCATTCTGGATTATCCTTCACACCTATGTTGGTTAGGTGTCTGTTCAGTGTCCTGTTAGAATTCCCACTGCACATCTCAGCTGTTTTCTGCTCAGCTTTAGCAATTCGTTAGTCTTTGTGTTGGATGAACATACGTGACTGTGATGAACATACGTGACTGTCTCAACCCTGGCGCGCCGCACAGTGGAAAAAATATGCCCTTTTTTGGACAAAAATCTGCCGATAGTAGAGATTTCAATCAAATTAAATAAAAAAAAATGGCAAATACTCTTAAGACATTGTACAATCAATCAATCAATAACAAGTTTATTAAAATTAGAGGTACATGAATGTGCCTCCCCGGAATCTGGCCCGGAGCCAGATTTTTATTTTGTCTGTTTAGTCCGCTACCCCTGGCCAGGAGCGGGTACAGACTTCTGGACATGGAGTAGACCTTACGTACTGTCTCATTAATATGGGTGTTAAACGTCAGTCGTTTGTCTAAGTTAACCCCCAAATATTTCACGCACCGTTTGATAGGAATTTGTCTACCCCCGATCGAAAGTGGCGTTAAAATCCGATTTTCGGTAAATCGGCGCGTGAAGAGAATCGACTCGGACTTCTCGGAGTTGATCCGAATTTTCCACTTGTCGTAATACGCCGTGGCACGGGCCATGTGTGCCTTCAGCAGCATATTGGCCGCTTGAGCATTATGTGAGTGCACATACATGGCCGTGTCGTCGGCGTACTTGGCAAGATTAGAATTCGGGAACTCCGGGAAGTCGGAGACGTACAAGTTGTACAGTTTCGGTGAAAGGCACGACCCCTGGGGGACGCCCGCGCGAATGTCCCTCCGAGTTGATAGTTTATTATTCACCCTAACCTGCAGCGATCTATCTGTCAGAAAAGAGTGAATAAGTTTGGTTATGTACATGGGAAAGTCCAGTGCGTTTAGTTTGTGAAGCAGCCCCGAAATCCATACGGTATCGAAAGCTTTCTCAACATCGAGGAGCACCATGACGGTGCTCTTCCCGAGGTTGCATTGTACCTTGACGTCATTCACGATCCTGACGACCTGCTGCACAGTGCCCCTGCCCCGCCTAAAGCCGAACTGGCACTCATCGTCGATGTGAAGTTCATCCTGAGCAGAGTCTAATCTGATCAGGATGACCTTCTCAATCAACTTGGAGATCGCCGACAGTAACGAGATCGGTCGATAACTGCCGGCGAGCTTCGCGTTCTTGTTCGGCTTCAGGATTGGCACGACCACGGCGCACTTCCACTGGCTAGGCCAGTGTTGCAGTCGCAGGATCGCGTTGACAATGTACGACAACTGTACAATACCTTTCCTCGGGAGATATTTGAGTAGCTTATATTCGATGCCGTCTGAACCCGGGTTAGGTAGAGTTCGTATGATCTTGGCTACTTCCGAAGGCTTGGCCATGACTTTTAGAAATTCTCGTCGTGTCAATTGGACGTCATGGCCAATTAGTTCGTTAATGTTATTTTCAATGCGGTCGTGTTCAATATTGTTCGGTATCAGTACGTTGTGTATGTCCTGAAAATGGTCAGCTAAGTCATTCGCCTTCTGCGAGTCTGTCATGGCCGTCTGTCCGTTTGGTTTTGTTAAGGCGGGTATGGCTTCCCGCGTATTTTTCATTGCCTTCGACAGTTTCCATAGCGAGTTGTCCTGAGGATTCAGCGCTTCCAGCCTATCCCGCCATTTCCGGTTTATTGCGGTGTTAATGGCGGTCCTGATCTGCCGTTGCAGTCTACCCATCTCGGCCTTAGCACCGACATCGCGATTTCGCTGCCAAAGCCGTCTCAGTCTGTTTTTCTCTCGGATGTCTTGTATGACCGCTGCGTCGAGTCGGTCTTTGTATGGATTTATCATTATCGTTGTAGCAACACTCTGTTTGGCGTCCTGCAGTACCCTTGTGAACTCACCCACAGCATTTTCCAGCTCGGCGGCTGTAGTGATGTTGTTTGTAAGTGTTAAGTGTGTATTAACGTGTGTCTTGTAGAGATGCCAGTTGGCGTCTCTATAAGATGTGATTTTGCGTGTAATGTCTTCCCTCGACATATCTTCCAACTCTAGGAAGATGGGATTGTGGTCGGATGTGAGCTCTTCCAGCGCTACCGGCAGCGTGGAGTTTCTCACACCCTTGTTGATCACTATGTCGAGGGTGGAAGGTGTTGTACCGTTATCTGGAAAATGCGTAGGATCGTCCGGATACTGCAGCACGACGTTACGATTACTAATGTAATCATACAGAGTGTTGCCGTTCGCGTTGTTGCGATGGCAGTTCCATGCGCGATGCAGTGCGTTAAGGTCGCCTATGAGCAAGCAGCGCGGGCTTGCGCTCAGCAAATTCTCAAGACAACCCGCCGTGAAGCCGTTCAAGGGCGGGTTATACGCGGCAACGATGCTCATGCCGCCGTCCAGCGTCACACACACGTTCTCCACGGACGTGTTCCGCAGAGTACGGTGTGTGTGTGCAATGTCTGACTTTATGAGCACGGCCACTCCGCCTCCTCTGTTAATGTCAGCCCTATCTTTTCGTATAGTCGTATACCCCCGGACGCGTAGCTTGTTCTGTCGGTCAAGTTTTGTTTCATTCAGAAGCATAATGTCGATTTTGTGCCTCGATAGATAATTTATCAAAAAAGGAATTTTATTACCAATACCATTAGCGTTCCAGGAAGATAGTCGAAACCTAAAAGGCATCGACAGGAAGACCCTGGAAGAAACTCACAACCACCTGAAATTTAGCCAGGGAGGAGGTGCATTTCTCGAGCTCATCGGTGAGCTCAGTCATCCGTGCCAATATGATGTCTAAATTGATGAGATTATTCATCCTCTCGATTTGTTCGTGAACCAGTCGGAGCTTGTTCATATTTGATTCCATTGTATTGGATTGGCTCCGCTGACTCACTTGTTGCGATGCTGGTGGCGGTCTTGTTATCGGTCTCTGCTGGACTTGAAATTGCAGCTGTTGTTGGGAGGGCTGAGACTGCTGCATCCTCGCGCGTTCAGTCCACACGTTTGTTTGTGGTGGTGGTGCCGCCACGTACTTCATCTTCGAGGGCGGTGGAACCCTCGCCGTCCGCTGATCGATTTGCTGTATCCTTCTCTTATATATGATACAGGCCACGCTATTTGCGGTGTGGGGCTCACCGCAATTACAACATGTGGCCGGTTCGTCCCTTGACTTGACACACTCCCTCGTCAAGTGGGCGCCGGCGCATTTAACACAGCGGGGGGCCGCATGGCAGTTGGAAGTCGCGTGCCCCCACTGTTGGCACCGGTGGCACTGAATAATTCCTTTCGAATTGATCTGTCTTTCCCACTGGACGCTGGTGTGGTCAAGGCAACGGACCCGAACCTGTAGATCTTTCAGCGTGACCTCGTTGGTCATCACTATCATATATAAAGGGTTTTTGGTACCCTTCATTGTGTAGATGTCGCGGACGGCGATTTTATGTACTTGTTCCAACTCTTCCTTTATATCTTTAGTATCCACTTCGTGGTACATACCCCGGAGAACGAAGGCATGAGATTTTTCATCTCTCGGGGTATAAGTATGATACTCTATCTGCCCCTCGTTGAAGTACTCATTGATTTTCGTCCAATCGCTTTTATTTGTGAGCTGGAGCATAGTAGAATTCGCTGAGTGTTTCCAAGTATACTCACCTCTCAACCTGCCCTTTAGAAAGGTGTTCACTCGTTTGTGGTCCGTCAGCCGTCCATGGATGACAATGGGCGGCGGCTTCTTGTTGGTAGGTTGAGACTTGACTGCTTCTAGCTCCGGTTCAGCGATTGGCTGTGGCGGCACCACGTCCATGTCTTCGTCCATTGATACACTGCCTTCATGGCGATTTTGAATTTTGATGGGCGGCGTCTGAGGCGGCGGCATCGCTTTTCTTGTTGAACCGGGATGGGTGAATGTCGGGTTTCCTGAATCGACCACGGTCATTTTCATTTTCTTTGGTGAATTTAACTTGAATATTGCGGCAATCTCTGTATTTGAGGACGCTTCGGGTTCCGGGGTGTTGTTCCGTGTTGGAGGTTGAGTTGGCATCGCGCGCGCCGGCGCCGCCTTTACACTTTCCTGCGAACCTTCTGATCCGCTGTCCGGTTGCGTTGGTACTGGTTTTGGGGCTGGTCGTTTCATTGGTAACTTCTTGTATAGTCTTTTCATGACCGACCTTCGGTCCAAACTGACGATTGACGCGTCCGAATCAGTTCCGGAGGTCGGTTTAGTTGGGAGTGTCGGCCAATCGCTCTTTGGCCAGCCTCTCAGATGTATGCGATCCCTATTGGATGCGGACGGTAATTGGTCCATATTCGCTTTATGATTTAAATTAGATGTAATTTTTGGGCCTCGACCGGTTTCAACCAAAAACCGGTCGGGGAAAGGTTACTGATGGAATTAACGAAGATGGTTTGATGTCGATGTCACTTTTTGAATTTGAGGTTAGATCTACTTGAATTATTAGGTTAAATCACTTTTTAATTTTGGCAGGTTTTAGAAAAGTCAAATTAATTAGTTTGGGAAAATGCAAATGTCACTTTTTACGATAAGGTTTAGAAATTAGCTCACCGGAGTTATTTCCAGGGCTGTTTCCACTTATATGGGTATACACTCTTCTTAGGGGGATTTCTGCGTCCCTTGGGGGCTTTAAATAGCTTGAAATCTACAAAATATATCTCGACGTTGATACTGTAGGACAACGCCTCGCAACGCGCAACCTAACACTTAACTCACTGACATTGTACTTTAGAGTAGTGCTGCGGCAAAGTGGCTTTGGATTAACCTAACCTAAAAATCGCAGATATTACTTCCACATCCAGTGGAAGTATAGAAACGACAAAAATTTTTAAAAAAATTTTATTGTTCAAATAAGCTTAGAATTTCATGAAACGTCGAGATTTTAGGTTTGAGCCAAAAAAAATGTCTGTCGGTCTGTCTGTAACTTTTTTGTGCGCACGATTACTCTGGAACCGTTTAAGATATCGACTTTAAATTTGGTACATATATGTATTTTAACGAGATCTGGAACTAGGTTGTATTTTCATCTTATTCCGTTGAATGGTTGTGGGGTAAATTGTGGTAAATGGGGGTAAATATGTAAATCAAGCAGGTAAGATTCCATAAAATTGGTATTTAGAATATACAAGAGAAGGTAATGTCTCAAAAAAGATTTTAGCATTAGCCACCACCAATACTACCCCACCCCATTATAAAAGAGGGTGAAAAAAAATATTTCATTGTAAATGACCATTCGAAAGCTTATTTTAAAGAGGAAGATAAAATGATATATTTATTAGAAATAAATTGAAAATTTTTTTAAATCCTATACATAACCTCAAAATTTGCAAAAAAGTCATTTTTTAAGTAACTTAAAATATTTCAAAATCCTGACATGATGGGCCAATTCTGAGGCCAAATTCGGATTCAGCGCGAAAAATTATTTCTGAAATTGGACAATGTTAGGGTTAAAACTAAATGAAGTAAAAAATAAATTGAGGCCTTTGGTTCTTGTACACATACTAAATCACATTTTTTTTTCACCCCCTTTTATAATGAGGTGGGGGTAGTAATGGAGGTGGCTAACGCCAAAATTTTTTTTGAGACATCAGCTTCTCTTACATATAATAAATACTCTGGAACCGTCTAAGATATCAACTTGAAATTTGGTACACATAAGTATTTTAAGGAAATCTGGAACTATTATCATATTATTCTGTTGAAGGGTTGGGGGATAAATTGTGGTAAATGTGGGTAAATAGGTAAATCAAGCAGGTAAGAATCCATATAATTGGTACTTATTATATATAAGAGAAGCTAATGCTTAAAAAAAAATTTTGGCATTAGCCACCTCCATTACTACCCCCACCATTATAAAAGGGGGGTGAAAAATAATGTGATTTAGTATGTGTACATTTTTTTTACTTCATTCAGTTTTAACCCCAACATTAGCCAATTTCCGAAGTAATTTTTCGCGCTAAATCCGAATCTGGTCTCAGAATTGGCCCATCATGTCAGGATTTTGAAATATTTTAAGTTACTTAAAAAATTACTTTTTTGGCAAATTTTGAGGTTATGTATAGGATTCCAAAAAATTTTCCAATTTATTTCTAATAAATACATCATTTAATCTTCCTCTTTAAAATAAGCTTTCGAATGATCATCTACGATGAAATAATTTTTTTCACCCCCTTTTATAATGGGGTGGGGGTAGTATTGGGGATGGCTAATGCAAAAATTTTTTTTGAGACATTAACTTCTCTTGTATACACTAAATACCAATTGTATCGACTCTTACCTGCTTGATTTACCTATTTACCCCAATTTACCCCACAACCATTCAACGGAATAAGATGAAAATATAACCTAGTTCCAGATCTCGTTAAAATATATATGTGAACCAAATTTCAAGTCGATATCTTAAACGGTTCCAGAGTAATCGTGCGCACAAAAAAGTTAGAGACAGACCGACAGACATTTTTTGCTCAAACCTAAAATCTCGACGTTTCATGACATTCTAAGCCTATTTGAACAATACAATTTTTTGTCGTTTCTATACTTCCACTGGATGTGGAAGTAGTATCTGCGATTTTTAGGTTAGGTTAATCCAAAGCCACTTTGCCGCAGCACTACTCTGAAGTACAATGTCTTAAGAGTATTTGCCATTTTTTTTAATTTAATTTGATTGAAATCTCTACTGTCGGCAGATTTTTTTCCAAAAAAGGGAATATTTTTCCCACTGTGCGCCGGTCCAATACAAGATATGTTTCTGACTCAATAGTTCCTTCACCATTCCTCTTGCGGTATTGTATGATATCCCGCAGGATGGCTCCGATCCCATCAAGGCTGTTTTTGCGCCTTCTTTGGTCAGCTTATCTGCTTTTTCGTTGCCTTCATTGCCCTGGTGTCCTCGCGTCCACTCCAGTTGTATACTGTTGTGTTCCGCCAGTTTCGCCAGGGATTCAAGGCAGTCTTTTACCGTTTTGGAACGTATCTCTACTGCATTCAGAGCTTTGATAGCTGCTTGACTGTCAGTGATGATGCGGATTCTTTTGTCAGTATATGACCTCCGGATCATTTCTTGTGCACAGATTTCTATGGCTGTGACTTCTGCTTGGAACACCATTGCGGTACTGCCCAGGTTCAGACTGATGTCTGTCCCTGGTTGGTCCCCCGTAACACCTGCTCCAGTACTTCCTAACGTTTTCGATCCGTCAGTATACCATATGGTATCATTTGGATGTCTTCGCAGTTGCCTTGTTCCTTCCTCTTCCCTATCGGGTATGTATACCCTGAAGGTCTTTGTGAAGTTGTGGCTTGTGCTGATTCTATCTGACTGCATATCTAGTAGTCGATTTTTTCTTATTTGTTGGAATATTTCGGTGTGGTATCCTATTCTTGGAATGGTCCGATGTCCGTTTATTTTCAGCCTGTACGCCGCCAACAGTGCCTCACTCTCCACCATTAATTGTAGTGGGGGCAGGCAAAGTAGCGCTTCCATGGCTGCGGTAGGCGTTGTTGACATTGCTCCCGTTATGCCTAGACATGCTAGTCTTTGTACTTTCCGTAGTTTTCTCATTGCCTCCCCTTTTCCGGCTTTATGCCACCAGATCAGGGAGGCATAGTTTATTATTTGTACTACAACCCTTTGTGCTCCTTTGGTACAGCCAGTGCACCATTCTTGGTTGTAGTCCCCAATTTTTACCTACCATTCTTCTGCTGGCCTATAAGGCCCGCGTGGCTTTGGTAGTCACTCTATCTAGTTGAGCATTGAAGTTTAATTTGGTGTCTAGAATCAGTCCCAAGTATTTGACTTCATTGCTCACCTGCAATTCGTTTCCCCGGAGATATAATCTTCCCAGGTTGAGTTTCCTTTTTCTTGTGAAGGCGACCACAGTGGTCTTCCCTGGACTCACGGAAAGACCTTCCTGGGTACACCATCCGTCTACCATGCATCTTTTCCGCTGCAGTGCCTCGTGTTTTCCTGTTACCAGGATGCATAACCTTGCGCATATATTCTCCGCTGTTCCAGTCGAGATAGGAGCTCGTCCGCAACCATGCACCACAGGAGAGGAGATAAGACCCTCCCTGTGGGCATCCTCTGGTCACGGACACCTCCTCTGTTGTGGATCCTAGCGTGAACTGAATTTTCCTAGTTCTGAATGCTGAGTCGATCCATCTTGTTATTGACTTTTCGACTCCGCGCCTCTTCACTGCCTCACTTAGTGAGTCGAATGAGGTATTGTCGAAGGCACTCTCTATGTCTAAGAAGGTTTCTATGGCAATTTCTTTACTGTCTAGGGCCCTTTCTATTTGTTGAGTAAGCTCATGTATTGCTAACTCACTAGTTGGCTTATACTTTAATTGGAGTGTGTTTGCTGTGAACGCTTTCTAGTTGCTATTTTGATATTCAAGTTATTTACGAGAGTTTTTGAAATGAAAATATGGATTATGATGAAAGTATCGACATTCAGGAGGCAGCCAAAAATGCGTGTGCTTTGTTGGTGTCGAAATTTCATTATTGTTTAACTTTTTTATTACATTCCTTTTCCGTCCCAGGTCAAAAAAGTTACTTTTTTGCACTTTTGTTTTGCCAGGGACTCTAAGAGACAGTTTCATAATACTGACAGGAGTCAAAAAATGACACTTGCAAAGCTAGTAGTACGAAAAAATATTTTAGGGAAATCTACAATTATTTACAATTTGTTGTTGCAATCTTTTCATCATCTTCAAATAAGTCAAAATCTAGTTTATCTCCCATAATTAACGTCGAAGTCCCCTTCAAAAACACCTGAAAATTTTTTCCATTAATCGTGAGAAAATAACGTCAATTTCTCAAGAGAATCAATTTCTATGATTTTAAAAATTGGGCTCCAGTGGTACTTACAATTTTACCGAATATTCGCCATTAATATAGAACCGCTTAGGTGTAATAAAAAATACTAAAAATATGGAAAATAATTATATCTTTTGAACGGCAGGATCGACTTAAATAAAAAAGCATGTGTTGTAGATATAACTGGGGTGCACTTGTTAAAAAAACTGAAAATAAACCGTATATTTTTCAAGTTTTTTTTAGTTATCATATATCGTTCTGGTACACTCACTATACTTCTATTGTTTTAGTGGAATCTTTAAATAGTATTTCACAACATAATTTTTTGGGATGGGTAAAATTTAAAAAATTACATATTTTTCTCAATTTTTTTGTCGCCATATTCTTCTGGTAATATTACCATATATCTTTTCTTTATAAATCTTCAAGCAGAAGTTTATAAAATATCATTTTTTAGGGAGGGTAGAAGAGAAATAAAAATGGACAAATATGTTAATGGAGTCGTTTTTTTTTCAAGGATTAAAAGGTAATTTTTAAGAATAGCACATTTATAAATAATAACTTCCCACGGCTTTATGTCCATTGGAAGACTCGCAAAAATATCTACTAATTCCTTTGCATCCATTTTTTCATGTCTATATACTCGATAAAACATCAATACGACCTCTTTGTTATGTGCCTGAATCTCACCTGTAGTTTTAAAATGTTTGATTGTTCCTTAACAAATTCCATATTTAATGTTCGTTCGTTCAAATTGTACGACGGAACATTAAATTAATGAATCATTAGAGACGCGCTCTGTCTCTGACCTAGATATGCTTGTAATAATGAGAAAATTGCGGCAGATAAGGAGCAGTATTTAAGAGTTTGTTAACTAACAGATTGTCCGAAACTGCTTATAGCCCGTCGGGCAGAGCGCGAAAAGTCTTCTATTTCTTGACCTACCCAATACTGAAGTATAACCAGATGGGACCTTCACTACTTATTAAAGCATGTTATTTTACATAGGAAATCAAAATTGACGACACTCTCCATTAGTCGAGACCGAAGATATAAGAAAAAAACTAAAAAAAAAGAAAATTAGAAATTTAAGATTTAATCAGATATAACTTTAGAACTAAAACAGATGACAACACAATTTTTTTTTTGGTTTTGACAAATAAACATTGCTTTTTAATTTGAAGTATAATTTATTGCAATAATTAAAAAATTAACATAAAAAAACTAGCAAAATTCAAAAGGTACACAAATCAGCAACATTTTTCTCGCCATAACTCGTTTATATAACGAGGTGTTCAATTTTTTCTTTCACCAAAAACTGACAAATTTAATAGGCTTCATTTTGTCTCGATTAATGCTGGATCTAATTTCTTAACTAAAAGCGCTACAGCCCTTGAAACACAACGAAGCACAGTACGGCGACGAAGACGCGAGGCTTCCTTTCCCGCCCCCGCTACTTTCTCGGCCCATCAAGAAACGTATCGGCTGCTGGCCTCATTATTGTCTGGATAAGTATTAATAAGTATATACTATTTTACTTACATGTAGGCTATTACAGTTTATGTAAATTGTAGATTCATTTTTATCAATGGAGAAAAACTACATGTTTGTTTTACGAAACTACTGAAAGCAGTGAAAATCTAATGGTAAAAAACCAACTGTTACTGGCATCAGGTCTATTATTAATTGTGCAAATGAAATAAAATATGCAATTTCATTAAAATTTTTATAAAACAAAGTGGTGGCACTTATTTACACACCCTTCGATACCGATTTCATTATTCTTGTCTGACATCTTTTCGTAATAAATAACATTAGCAAAGATAATTCGTATTGTCTCTGATATTAGTAACGCGGTAAAAAAATGCAAGTGAGCCTTCATGTAGTTATAATAAAGAAAAAAAATCAGTTTGAAATAAAATGGCATTGTCTGATTTGTGGAAAATCCAGAAAAATTAAGAATAAATTAAGAACATCTTTAAGTACCAGTTTGTACAGGAACGGGTGCGGAAACTAGAAAAAAAAATATATTAAAGCTGCAGTGTCGCATTGTGATACAGAAATACAAGGCAGGTTACACATTTATTCAGATTTATTTGGGCTAATGGAAATTATCATAAAATTTATTATGCAAAATATATTAGCAAAAAAAAATTAAATGTGTACAAACTAAACAACTGAAAGAAAAAAATGAATTTAAAGTAGCGTTAAATATTTTATTTAAGGAGGTTTATCTTGCTGTTTTGCAAAAAAGAATTCTTAACTCTAATATTTCTAAAAACACGCCTTAATGATATATTTGAAGAAATGACGGAAGAAAAATTAGATTATTATAGCAGTGGAAATATAAGAAAGAGATTAGAAAAGCATTTAAGCAAACAATAGTATATTGTGTATCTAGGTGTGAAAGCGATACATTCCCGGACGACGATGCAATTGTTGGCCGAGGCGCTAGCCGAGGCCAACAAGCATCGAAGTCTGGGAATGTGCTTTCACACCGAAGTACACATACTATTTTTTCTGAAATCACAATCAATACTATTTTAAACGTATAAAAATCAAAAATATTAACATGTTAAAATATATATAAAAAACCGTACGGGAATGTTACTCCCCGGCCTAGGCCGGGAAGTAACATTCCCGTACGGCTTTGTTGATCGTTGTTTGGCAACGGATCTTTTCCGGTCTGTTTTCTGATAGTTTCCTAGCAACGGACTAAAATACTGGAATTTTGCATTTTTCGCTCTAAAATCGCGCCGAAAATGTAGACATTCCCGATCGATTTCAGAAAAAGTGTTTTGTGAACACAAAGAAAATACAACAGTTCATTCAAGTGATAATAAAGCTAAAAGGATTTTTGTTGTCAGTCACAAGTGAATCAGGCGAAGAAAACTTGGTTCATGAGAATGAATTGACAATTCCTGATAAAGCTGCCGGTATCTTAAGAGAAGCTATAGCTGGATGTTTTAAAACTATAAAAAAAACACGACTACTAATCTGAATGAACATAAATGTAAACAAGAAGTTTCAGATTTGTTATAAACATTTATGTCGTGGATACTAAATATGTCAGGACAGACAAATTTGATTTAAACGTTATTTCTATAGTAATGGAATTTATATTAATACTTATGGAAAAAAAACAATCAGCTTAGGCCATTTTTTTAATCTTTTACATATCACTACATGTGTTTCGTGCCGTCAGAAGAAAAAGAACTTAATGATATGCTTTATTCTTTTGGCTATGGTTATTCCTACGATGAAATACGTACATTTTTAACGTCTTTAGCTAGTCACGTATTAGTAAAAACTGGTGACGACATTTTTATACCACCTGGAGTTCCTCCAGTAAGTTTTGAAGAAAACAATTACATTTATCGCAGCGATAATTTTGATCAAAACGAAGACAGGCTAGATGGTAAAAATCCCACTAGGAATAGTATTATTTAAAAAAAAGAACAGCCTATTTACACAAGCATTTTTAGATCGTCTATCCAATTTTAACCGATTTTAACCGTTCCAGTTTACATGAAAATAAAAATATAGTTATGTACAAAAATCCAACTAATCGTTCAGAGCCTCTACGAGTTACTGAAAGCATGGCAAATAATTGTTTTGAATATGTGGTTACCTCTGACATTTTATGGAAAATATTAAAATATGCGAAGCAAAGTAAAAACTTTACTAGCTGGCATGATTTTACTTCCACATCCAGTGGAAGTATAGTAACGAGAAAAAAATTTTTAAAAATTTTTGTTGTTCAAATAGGCTTAGAATGTCATGAAACGTCGAGATTTCAAGTTTGAGCTAAAAAAAAATTGGAACCGTTTGAGATATTGACTTGAAATTTGGTACACATATGTACTTTAACAAGATCTAGAACTAGATTATATTTTCATCTTGTTCCGTCGAAGGGTTGGGGGGTAAATTTGGAGTAAATAGGTAAATCAAGCAGATAAGAGTTCATATATTGATATTTAGTATAGACAAGAAAAGGTAAGGTCTCAAAAAAATTTTGGCATTAGCCACCCCCATTACCACCCCCCATTACCACCCCTACCCCATTATTAAAGGGGATGAAAAAAAATGTGATTTAGTGTGTGTACAAGAACCAGAAATCTCAAAATATTTTTTTACTTTATCCACCACCCCACTCCCACCCCCTGTCACCACCCCCACCCCACTACCGATGTGGGGTATCATTTTATGGGTTTTTGGGGTAGAGGATTTCAAATATTGTATTATTAAAGTTCCATAAAGAATTATTTCCAGATACAAAATTTTTTCGTTGTGTGACTTGGATAGAAAATCCGGATATGGAAGTAGTGATTCCTTGGGCAGCGGTTTTTACAGTGATATATCTGAAAATCAGTTATATCTGTCTGATACCTACCTATTATTTTCACTTTATTAATGCACCACCTGCGTAGTACGACACCATATATAGCAGATTATTACAACTAATGTCATATTATTCAATTTGATTTGTTAATTTTATCATCTTACAATAAAGGAAGATAATTCTAAAGCTTTTGTTACGGCCGCTGATTGTAGCCTTGCGCGATTTATGGTGAACGCGGGATGTACCGGAAACGAGTGGGGAAGCCTCGCGACTCCATCGCCGTAGCGCGCTTCGTTGTGTTTAAAAGACTGTACCGCTTTTATTTACAGAGCTAGACCCAGCATTGAAGAAAATGAAGTCTATGAAATTTGGCAGTTTTTGGTTAATAAAACATTCGAATAGCTCAATACATAAGCGAGTTACAATGAGTTAGACCTTTCAAAAAAATTGACAATTTGTGTACCATTTAAATCAACGTCAATTTTTTTTTGTTAAAGTTATTATTTTTGTAATAAATTATACATCAAATTAAGGAGAATCGTTTGTACTATAAAACTAAAAAAAATATATAATTTTATCTTTTTTCGTTTGAAAGTTATTCGTGATTGAATTTGAATTTTGCTATTTTCATTTTTTTTTGTCTTTTTCTCGACCAATGGAGAGTGTCGTCAAAAGTGATTTCCTATGTAAAAAAACCTGCTGAATAAAATGAAATAGGTTTTATTTGGTTATACCTCGGTATTGGGTTAGTGAAAGATAGAGCCAGCCATCCGACGTACTATACGAAATACTGAAATTGTGTGCCATTATTTTAAATATTTGTCAGATAAGTCATAAGAATCTCTCTTTTCCAGCACTTTATGAACTTTCGATTAAAATCTTTGAAGATTCATCTATAAGGACAGTACTCATTCTGCTTATCTATAGAGCTAGTGATACTAGTAACTTATTCTTCTTATTCACAACGTCTTTCCAGACGATTTGTAATTCATAAAAATTATTCCAATTGGCCTCCGCTTGCTGTAGAGCACGTCTGACGGCATCACACCATCTGACACGGTTGCCTGTTAGGTACACAGCCTCATTAAAGCTCCTTCCCATCAGCTCTTTGGTAACATCAACCTTTCTATAGGTCGTCCTCTTCGCCTCTTGCCATCTAGTTTTCCCTGAACTGTCAATTGTTTTATATTGTCGTCTCTCTGGTTGATGTGGCCAAAAATGCGAGCATTAGGGAGAATACAATACAGTTAGAGTCGGTTTCGGGACGTATTTCTTGGAGAATTGATGTATTAGTGCATATTTTTAACCTTGGAAATGTTTATGTTCGTATATGGGGGGTCAAGGTATGGGTTTTCGTTCAAAGTCAAAAGACAACGGTGTCGATTAGAGGTGTGTAGGTGGGGTACATACAGATTAGAGATGGGTAGTACTTGTATGATTCATATCATTGATATGAATGTCGTATCGTCATTGTGGCCGTATCCGTTTGTACAATCGAGTCAGTTCAGATTCTTGAAACGAAATACGAATGCAATCGCCGATACGAATATGGAATTTCGGTTCCGATATTGCGATTCGATACGATGCGATACTGTACTAAACTAAGTAGCCGGATTGCATGGATCGGGTTGATACCGCGATCTGACCCGATACCCGATACAGGGCAGCCAGCGCCAGCGCTCAGCGGTAGCGATACGAGACATACGAATCATTCAATACGAATTTCTTCCTGATACAGATTCGTTTGTTATAATACCGTATAATGGAGTAGCGTCTGATTTGATAGGACGATCGGCGCGCTTATTTTGTAGCTATGGATTCTAAAATATTATGTTTCATGTATAGTGTTATCATTTCCAATGTCTCCGATGGTTGCCAGGATTGCAAAATCTGTGAATGTTCTAATTCTAAATTGTAAAATTTCGAAAAGAATTAATACACCCGTATTTTTTTTCATATTGCATCGTTTGATTTAAGAAAAATAATAATAAAGTTTTCCCGAGCTGCTCATGACGTAGTTTATCCCGAGCCAATGAGAAGGCTCGGTGCCTTGTGTAGGTAACATTTCCTTCAACCAATCAAATCTTGTCAGGCAAGTACATGCCCACGATCTGTTTCTTTTTAAAAACATGTGACACTTTTCCGTGTACCTAAAGGTGTAATACAGGGTGCCCCATTATATTTTGACCCTTTTTAAACCTATATAACTTTTGAACTTAGTTGAGATAATGAAATGCGGTTTTCGCCAGTCTTCTTCTAATTTTGATTAGTTATTTCTTGAGTATCCGTCTTTTTTTGCTCACTTCTGGTTCAACTGGAAATAACATGACAGCGTATTTTCGGAGATAAGGCAACTCCGTTGTTTCAAATGGAACACCCTGTATATTTTTCCACAGTTGGAAAGCCCATTGTTTCCCCTTTCCCACAAATCATATTTGTCATGGAAATTATGCAGAGTGATGGTTTTATAAGCTTTTAAAATGAATTCTGCCTTTTATCGAAATGCTACGAAAAAAATAATGATTTACAAAGTAGACTATGGAAATAAAAGACAACATCACTTTTGTAAACGTCAAATTAGTTTATTGACAACTCGGGTACTTGAGTTACTTTAAGAAAAATGTTTGCTTTAAGTGAAAAAGCTAAGTGTGTAATCTATTTTGCTGAAACTAAATCTTACAAAACAACACAAAGAAGATTGAGAACTATGCTTAACAAGAAACCTCCAACAAAAAATTCAATTATAAAATGGTATAGAAACTTACAAGTGATGTTGTCTTTTATTTCCATAGTCTTTGTGAATCATTATGTTCTTCGTAGCATTTCAATAAAACGCAGTATTCACTTTAAAAGCTTATAAAACCATCACTCTGTATGACAAGTATGGACTTTTTGGAAGGGGGAAACAATGGGCTTTCCGACTGAGGAAAAATATACAGGGTGTTCCATTTGAAATAACAAAGTTGCCCTATTCCCGAAAATACGGTTAAACCGGAAGTGAGCAAAACAGACGGATACTCAAGAAATAAGTTATCAAAATCAGAAGAAGACTGGCGAAAACGCATTTCATTATCTCAACTAGTTCAAAAGTTATATAGGTTTAAAAAAACTCAAAATATAATGGGGCATCCGGTACACCCGGTAGTAGAATAAGTACTTGCGACATAATAGATAGTGGTAAGGATAGTACTCCGGTGATTTTAGCTTCGAAAATAACGATTTTTCGGAAAGTTTTCTGACTAGCCTTACAGAATTTTCTCAGAAATCCGAAAAAAATAGAGTTGACCACTCAAAACGGCGGCTTTAATTGTTATTTAACTTTTTGTAAACAAAATGAATTTTGCTACTTAGTTTTTTCCTTATATCTTCGCCTCTAAAGGTCATATAAATACGTACGACCCGCCAATTTATCCATCATGAGCTCCCCTATAGGGTAGATATATGCAAAGAACGAATATTTGATTGTTAATAACATTTTGGCAAAAAACTGAAAAAATTTAATTTTTCGATCCTCGAACTTTGAAGTATCGTTTAAACAAATATAAAATCTGTATGTTAACGATATTATGAGAAATAGTACATATTTTTACCCTTAGTAAAATGCACTTTGCCTCGTTGCAAAATATTAATTATTTTTTTTGCAATTAATTTACAAAAAAAATCAAATCAATCTTTTACAGTTCTGTTTCGGTAAATACATTGTATTTGACGTACATTTACATAATCAAAAATAATATTGCAAAAAAAATTAATTTGCGACTTTCTTTATTTCTCTTTTTCTCGGCTTCAGGAATGGCTAGATGGAGGTTTTTTTATCTCAACTTATTTTTTTCTTAGCTTTCCGATACTTCGATTGTTTTTCAATTATTCAATTACGTTGCTCGGTAAAAAGAACATTTTTTAATACAGCGGCTTTATTATTTAATTAGATAAAATAATTTCAGTAGTTTACAATCAAACATCTTATAATTTTTACAAACATTCTATAATTTAAGCAGTCACACATTATTGTTATGTTATGAATTAGATGTTTACTTCGCTGTTTAAAACAAATTAAATCAATATTGATGCCTGTCAGTTTGAATTAAATGAAATGCAATAAAATGAGGAAGTTATTGGAAATATTGATCTAAATAATGACGATGATGACAATGATTGTCTGTACGCAGAAGTGCGAACAGGAAATCAACCTAAAAAAAAAAAAAATGAGGACAGAAAAATAAACTTTATTTTGTATATTCAATAAACTAATTTTTAAATGCAAACTGTATAAGTACCTTTTTTTATCCTTACACTTTTTATTATTACGCGTCAACTCTGTAATATCGTTTTCTTATTTTTTTTCACTGGTTTTATAATACTTGGAAATCTGTACGTATGTATGTATTATGTATGAATGAATCAAATTTACCCACCTCCCTTTATCCAATCGAGCTGAAATTTTGCATAAACGTGTAATAATAAATAATTGGAATTTTCTTTTTATCTCAGTAGGCCGGCGTTTTAGATCTAGGCGGCACTTATGCGTTGAGTAAAGTGGTCTTATGGAGTTGTATGGCTGATAAAAATTTGAAATGAATTCGGTCACAAATAAAAAAGATACAGGGGTGTCTTCACGAGAAGTGAAACACACTGTATATAGACATGGCACTTTTTGTAAGTGATAACACCCAAGTAAAAATATTTTCAAATTTCGTCGTAATCGCAAAAAACGTGAATTCTTCATATCTCGGCTCCAAAGCACCGGAGCACAATTTTTTTTCAAATTCGTGTTTTTTTTTATGATAATTGAAATGCCGTTGGTTACAATAAATTTTATGCAATATCCACTGAGATATTTACATTTGCCTAAGTTGCAAAATTGATTTTTTGCGTAAAAAAGTCGCAAACTAAATTTTTTTTGCAATATTCTTTTTGATTATGTAAATGTACGTCAAATATAATGTATTTACCGAAACAGAACTGTAAAATATTAATTTGATCTTTTAATATAACAGTTTGATTTTCTTTTTATATATATTAATTGCAAAAAAATAATTCATATTTTGCAATGGAACAAAGTGCATTTTATTAAGGGTAAAAATATGTACTATTTCTCATAATATCGTTAACATTCAAATTTTATATGTGTATCTACAATACTTCAAAGTAATCAAAGATTCGTTCTTTGTTTTGTATATACTTACCTTATCACGAAGAAATTGATGGGTAGAACGTTTTTCTAGGACTTTTAGAAGCGAAGATATAAGCAAAAAACTAAGTTGCAAAATTCATTTTATTTATAAAAAGTTAAATAACAATTAAAGCCGCCGTTTTGAGTGGTCAACACTATTTTTTTCGGATTCCTGAAGAAATTCTGTAGAGGGTAGACTAATTTTTGGCTAGTCCCAAAACTTTCCGAAACATTTTCCTAATATCACCGGACTATACCCAGATAGCATTTATTATTCCACGAATGCGCATTTTGCATTCCCAATGTTCTAATTGCATTCTGTACTTGCCATGTATGTTCCCTCAACATTCCCATATAAATAATATTTTCACATATACAATATGATTATACATACGATATAAATGGAATATACAGAAAAGTTTATGTTCCCAGTCGCATATACTGTGTACACGTATCAGGGAACGTTCTTCGTATATGTGTTCATGTTCATCGTATAAACATCAATGATTTTATCTGTATAATACAGGTATATTTTTTGTAGAAATATTTGCATCGCTCGAGCGCCGCGCAGAAAGTGATATCATCAAAAGTTCAGCACTTTTAACGCGAACGCTGATTGGTTCGATTTTTGAACTAATAAAAATAAACCTGCATCACAACTGATGAGACAGCAATGCTAGTTTTATAGTACCTATCTACCTACCTACCTACAAAAATAATTATGATATTTCTCTATCTATATAGATTTGGTTTAAGTACATTTATAATCATCCCCTGTGCGGTGTATGACGTTTTATAAATTTTAAATCGTTCTTCAATATTATTGTATATATGAAATATGTTTTAAATTTTGAATCCAGACTTTAGATTTGTGATCGAATATTAAATAATAATGAATATGAAATATTAAATAATAATTAATGAAATATTAAATAATAATGAATAATAACCCCTTTTTTAATTTATGTACTGTGTTCAATTAATTAGTAACTATGTCGGTAACTATCGGCATTTCTTAAGCAGATAGTTCAGACTTAGAATGGTTATTTAATTACATTTTATCTTTTATATTTAGATTTCCGTTTTCCATGTCATTACAATCCCCTTGTAGAATTTTTTAAATGCGCGCCACGGTCATTAGGTTAGTGCGCATGCTCATCGTACTGCAATTAGTACACGTCATGCTTCTGTTTTGTTTTTGTTTTCCCGTGATTTATTATAATTATTCCAAGTATATACATTAATTGCATTGCAGTAAGTATTTTACAATTGTATACAATATAACTACCACATAGTTTTGTTGTCATTTGCAAATATTTTATATTTAGACACTAAAGTTTAATGTGTATCCCTTTGTATATATTATACTAAGCATACCACCTATATTAGTTATAATAATTACGGCGTTTGTAGGTATCGATTTTTAGAAAAGAAACTGAGGTGTCTTTGTAATGGTCTCGGTCCACGAAAAGGAAGCTTGGTGGTCACCATTCAAACAATTCACTGATCATTGAAAAACAGGTGAAAATGCGGATGAAATGTGGACACTTTACGGGGTGTTTAAATCTTATTTTGAAGAAGGTAGGTTCGATCTATTTCAATATTAAGGAGCTTTTGTTTATTTAAATCACAACCATTGGATTTGATTACAACATACGAGTTGTGATAGGTATTTATTTGTAGTAATTTGCTTTATACCTATTTCAGAGGATTATAGAAGAGCTTCAATTAATTGAAAAGGGCAGAGATCACATCTGATGTACAGAGTGAATAAAAAAAAATCAAAGGACTATGTACAAAAAGCACGTTATTCCTCCCGTCAGATGATATCGAAGAACATATTGGAAGCCGTCGACTTCCCAAGAAATTTTGTCTTTACTAGAAGTTGAAAGAAGATAGGTATGTTGTTCTTTTAATAACTCTGGTAGGCATTTAAAATCAAGTACTTGAAATTTCGAACGTTCACTTGAACGAATTTCATATGAAAAAGAAAAATTAATAAAAGCCACACTTCGATTTAGGTGTAAAAACTTAAGTATTGTGGATATTTATTGTCAGCAAATGTGACAATGAAGTGTTTATGCCTAAATCGATGTGTGGTTTTTATTAACTTTTCTTTTCATCTAAAATTCATTCAAGTGAACGTTCGAAACTTCAGGTACATTTAAAATCACACGTTAAACAAATCCTCGTCATAATATGATACTCTCAACTATGACAGCGGGTACCGATATTCCTGATCTTTGACCTTTCATATCTCAAAAACTAGCGATTTTCAGATATTGTACCATGAAAACTTTTGATCAGGATATTATGAAGTACAACATACTACATTTTCAGCCCATTTGACTCTACCTTCTTTTCCATTTATTTTGTGCCTGCCGTGTCCTTTATGATAATGTCAATTTGTTTAATTTATGTTTGATCAGTTTATTTTTTTCTGTAAGATCTTTGTAAGATGTTTTTATATTTTTCAACTTTATCATGGCCAGTTTTTAAAGAGAAATAAGTACCTATTCAAATATAATACAATGTATTTTCTTTTGTAGTTGGACCAGCACGTGTATCTCCTCCTCTAGACAGGAAGGAAATATCTTCTTAAAAATTGGAAAAGCCAAAAGAAAGTATTCAGCCAATAGGATCAGTCACAGATGATGTGTTGAGAATGAAAAGTGGACTTTCGCAATTACAAGTATCACCATCGACCAACACCTGGACACTGGTTTTGAAAATGTAAGCCCTCCAATTTTTACTATTTTTTACTTACTGACAAAAAATTCGTTATAGTAAAATATGACAGTTCATAAGTTGCAAAGAAAATTTTTTTGTTAAAAAAAATCTCAATTGAAATTTTTGTCAATTGTTTTTTATTATTACAATTCATTTTTGTAACAAAAAATAAAAATATATTTAAAGTAACACAACTGTTTTATTTATACCTCTTCCTATTTTATAATTTAAGATGCATACTTAATTGTTACAATAATGTAAAGTAATTAATAAAATAAAATCATGTTTTGTTCTTGGCAATTTAAAACACGATTTGAAATAGATAAAACTTTAAGGTAATGTAATATGATCATTAGATTTTTTCATAAATAACACGTTAAATATGATTTTTAAGCTGAAGTTTTAGAGTGATAAATGGTTTTTAACAGATCTTATTAACGTAAAACTATTTTTTTTACATATATTCTTGGACCTTTGTAAAGTATTGTTATAGCAAATACAGTTTTATTTAAGTTTATTTGGCATTTGTGTGCTCCATTCAATAAAATTTGATGAATAAAACATTTGACTTTAGTTGAAAACTAATAGTAAAAACAAACTTTCTGTGCATATATTCCACATTTACTTACATAATATTCTTCACAAGGAATGTGAAATGTGGAAAATTAGAATAAGTACCTAATAATTGACTGTAACAATTAAACTTTAAAATTAGATATTGGATTTATTATATGCAAGTATTTCACTCATATCATGTATTCTCTCGAGTTTAATTATTATAATAATTTATTATTTGCTATAATCATAGATGAGTCGCTGCGTCATACTGAACATATTCAGAATGAAGCAGCGACTCATCAATAATTACAATAAGTAATAAATTTTTATAATAATTAAACTTTGAAGAAAATACATGGCATGAGTGAAGTACTTATAGCTGCCACTGATACTTAATATTCATTTCTACAATATACATGCATCATAGATTTATGATCCATGTGTAACATACCAGGCACCTACGGTTTAATTCCTACGAAGGTAGTACTCATATACCGTGAACATGCAGTGTACATTGTGAATGTAGGATGGACCTTCCTCCTATATACCTCATGTATCTATCAGTATATCAATATACGTTTCTGATTCATATCAAGTTCCGTTTTGGTCTATGGGTACGTTGTAGGAATCTTACTCGTATATCGAGAGGCGGTCATCTGTACGTCTCTCTGACATTCAGATTTTCTGCATGGAATACAAAATGAATATTCATTCTTAGTTCCATGGGTACATAAAGTACGTTCCGAGCACATGCTCTGAATGTAAAAATGCTATCTGGGTAGCTATAGGTAGATTTGATACTCAGTAAGTGTAAGCATTATTTAGGTAGTAACCACCGATATAAGAACATATCAATACATTACATTAAAATATTTTAAGTAGTCACATTCAATCGAATCAATTATTAGATAGCATTGACTCAGCGTTAAAGTTTGGTATTAAGTTTAATGGCTCAACTAGAAGCATACATAATGGCTAAATCTCCAACCGAAATATTTCTTTAACTTGAATTGATTCAAACGTGGAAACAGGCGATGTTATAACATTCTGATTATGCAGCAAGGAAGACAGACGATGTTTCTAATTGCATAGCTAACTTACCTTGACGTAAGCGGTTGTCCCCCAGCCGACATCCTTCTGCTCATCCCAAACGAATGCACCTTCTCCGCCAAGCTCTCCAGAGTATTTGGATAGCTTCGCTCGTAAGGTTGGAAGTGTTGCATGCTAGACTTAGGCTGTTCAGTGATCACAGGCGGCGGCGGTTGGTAGCCCCAGTTTGCGTCGGGAGGGCGGCTGTTATAATACAAGTCGAGACCGTTCGTATCAGCCTGTTGGGTGGTGGAATGGCGAGAATCTAACGTAGATAAACCTAGACCCAGTCTGGAACGGGATTCGCTCATTTCTCGTCCGTCACCGGTGTGCCTTTGTCTCATCGATTCCCTGCAGGAAAAAAGTCAAATTTGTAGATGTGAAGATTTTAAAATTTTGGTATTATGGTTAGTATCAACTTTTCCTTTTTAAAGTGTTCTTGAATATTTTGTCAAGTTGGCAGGCGTCTGCGTTAGCCGCCATTTTTGCGAAAAGTTGAAACGCAAATATCTCATGAACCATTGATGCCACGACAAAACTTTTTTATTTAGAATTAAATTCTGTATAAGTGCCTTAACAGAGTCGTTTTCGTATAACTAGCCGTTTACAAGTTACAGCGTGTCAAAATTTGTAAAAAGTTGTTTTTGCGTATTATTTCGTAAACTGCACATTAAAATGTCAAATGGCAATGTTATAGAGCACTAAATTCCCTACAATTTATATGCCATACGCAGTGGGGGATTTACGGGGGGAGGGGTAATGGAATTACAAAGATATAAAAAAATTATGTTTTGGTTATAACAAAAGAAGAGATTTGTTATTTAATTAATGCATTTTACCAAGTATAAATTAAAATTTTTACTGTTTTTAATTAGTTGTTTTTCAAATATGATTTATTGCTTAATTCTAATGCTACATTTATTCGAAAATCGTACTCATTCAGGAGTTGACCCCCCATGAGAGAAAGCTAAATCCGCCCTTGGCCATACGCCATTTTGTAGAACTAACAGTTTACAGGCTACAACCCTTCAAAAGTTGTTACGTGCTGTGTAAAAATTTCCAGTTAATTACCCGTGCTAATGGATTTTAAGTAGGCCCTGCATTGTGCTATCCTCTGGTGTTGGAAATAGCAAATAGTTTTTAAGGTTTTCGAAATAGAGGTGAATTAAAAGGAGAGAGAAAAAAAAAAGATCAGTTGCTCTGATATATGGCTTTTGGTGGCAAATGGCGATTGATAGTGTGAAATTACAATAATTTGACGTAATTTACGGATATAGTTCACACTAGTTAATTAATAGATGGTATGGTTGTTTTGTTTTGGTGTTTAGTGTTATATCATCTAGTTTTCTCCACGGGGAGGCTAAGAATCTTTGCCGCCAAGTTTGTAAATAACGTCTCCAGATCATTTAGGGTGTCGTAATGGTTGGAGGTGAGTTTATTTATTATATTGATCAATCTATGGAGGGTGGCTATACTTCGAAATCTCTTCTTTTTAGGCGTTTTGGTTTAGGACTTAATTTTAGCTTAGAGCTTGAGAGTTGTATGCTTATTTGGGGGGGCACACCCTTGATACCCTGGATAGCCTATGAGGAGGTCCTACGCCACCTTTACTTAAGTTAAGTAATCTTGGGGCAGACTATTCTCTCATGGTATTGGTAACCGGCTAATGTTCGTGAACCGTTACGTAAGCAGAAGCAGTCTTGTGGCACCTGCGGGAATTTTCACCACCCCACGAGAAAGGGCTAAGTACCGCCTAGCGGATTTTCTTCATAATTTATCTAGTACCTATTTACTTGGGCATATGGGCAATGTCATGTCGAATATTATTTGTAGTTTAATTAATTAAAGGTTAGGCGTGTGTATAGACATAAGGTTCTTAGAGACATAACGTTTCCGTGGTATATTTAGGATATTATCCCTCCAGAGCATTGTGCAAGACGTTGGACGTTGTTTTGTTGTTTGTTTATTAATAAGTCTTTAATAAGTTTAACGCGTCCAAGAGTCTTCGCTCTCGAGAGTTATATCGTGCACGATCCTGAAAATCACTTGTATTTATTACATAAAATTTGATGACCTGTGCAGGGGGATATTTAGGTATAAACATACTATTTGAATACTGATTTTAATATATCTCCATATTATAAATATCTTGGTGTTTCATTATTAAGGACCTAGATTAGAGTCAATTTTAGGGATTCGGTTACTCTTATACGCTAAACATTTGGGCTAAGGGTTGGAATTCCTTGGCGCCCCTCCCCTTTTGCTATTATAGTAACAACCAAATATTTAATTTGTGAACCCACGCTCGACTCCACTGTAAGCTAAGCCGAGAGCACTAGCCCAAATTCGGTCCGATTACATAGGGAGGAATAAAACACGTAACAAAGTTATAAAAAAATTGTTTAAAATATCTCCTAAACTATTCATCTTACACTCAAATATATTATTATCAGTTTTGTAGAGTATTAAATGCTTCACAATTTATTGCTCACAGATTTGTAATTGCATATTTTTATATCAGATCAATAGTTAAGATATTTGAAAAAAAATATTTTTGGAAAAAAAATTTAAACAAAAATTGTAGAGAAGTTAATATTCTACAAGTCTGCAATTACATATTTTATATTCGATCAATAGTTAAAGAGATATTTTAGAAAAACTATTTTTTATAGCGTTTAATGGGTAGATAGATAGATAGATCTTTATTAACCATTCAGAGATACATTGAATGTACATTATGGCATATCGAACAAACATAGATAATAATAATTAACAAATAGAAGCATGAAAAAACATATACATATATACACACACACACACACACATATTTTAAAAGCATATATTTAGTACTATTCATTTTAAAAAATCACTTACACTGTAAAAAGTAGATTGAACTAAAAATTTTTTTACTTTTATTTTAAAAACTTTTACTGTGTTGATTTCTTTTAAGTAACTAGGTAACAGAGCTGGAGTACTTCAAATAAAAGTAATTGAAAAAAGTATTTCAAATACTTTCAGTATTTGAAGTACTTTGCTTCAAATCCTTTCGATTCTTAGTATTTGGTACTTGGTATTTGAAATACTTTGCTTCGAGTATTTGGATTTGGTATTTGGTTTTCAGAAATACTGGTATTTGAATTACTTTGCTTGGTATTTCAAATACTCTCCGGTATTTCAAGTACTGTCCCGGTATTTGAAGTACTAGACTTAACAATTTATATTATTTGAAATATGTTTTTTGATATTTAAATTAGTTAAAAGTATTTGAAAACCTTGTAGTTCCATGTTTTAGATATTTTAAAAAACAAATTTCACTAAAAAATTGTTACTGCATAGCTGTTTTTATTCAGTAATCAGTGTTAACATTATGTGGGCAGTGGGGGATTTAGGGGGTTGGCTATAGAGGCTATTGCCCAGGGCGGCAAAATCCAGGGACGGCAAACTTTTTGAAAAATAGCAAAAGCACATAGAAACAAAAAAATATTATTATTAGTATGTACTAAGTATCAGAACATTAATTTATTTAAGAATGTGTTTTTTATTTTAACTAGACTAAAGTTCCTTATTATAGTCAACGGGTGGTCACCCGAACGTTAGAACCTCATTTCACTTCGTTATTTTTGGAGTTACGTAAAAACGTTTAAAAATAAAAGTTATGAGAAATTACATGTGTTTTCCAAAAATCATTTCAGAAAAATAATTGAAAGTCAAATTTCTGAGATACAAGCTTTACTTTGGTTTTTTTTTACACCATTAGAAAGGCCATAGAAAAACCTTTTTCAATGATGTATGAGGTATGGAATTTTTCTTAAAAACTATAGTAGATGTTTTAAGTTTTATATTTTCTTACATTAAGGCATGGTAGTCCGAAATAGTAGTTTGTGCAACAAGAGTGAATTTGATATCCATATCGCACGATAAAGAAGTTTGAGCACGACGCCGCGCCGTAGGCGGAGTGCTCGAATCTTTTGAGTGCGATATGGATAATCCAATCGAGTCGTATGTGCAGCATGCTTTTTCTATGACCAGCAACTACAATATTTATTAAACATTAATATATTACACAAATGCACACTGACAGTTACGCACTAATTTGATTTTAAAATGAATAGTTGCATATGTACTTAATACACGAACTGTGATTGGTCCGTTTCATTTCATATCCATCCTAGAACTGATATGAAATATATCCGTTCAGTTACCTGGAATTGCCTACTTATCCATTGTACAGACTGTACAGAAAACAGTAAATTTACATAAGGGAGTAGAAAAAATATATATCAATTATTCAAATTCTCTATTTTATTTAAAATAAAGTGAAATTAGATACTAACATGTATCTTGACAGAACTAACATATTGTTTATTTTAATTTACATACTTTTGTTTTCCATGGATAATTTAATAAATTGTAAATTTATAGTAAATTAGACACATTTTTTTTAAGATAAATATCATGTATATAATTAAAAAGCTTTTTCTTATGGCTTTTCAAATGGTGTAAATATATATTGGACATTATTTTAATCAAAATGTATACATTTTTTTATTTTGATTACATTTTGGACTTACGGTTTTTGGACAACTCTGACCAAATTTCATTAACAAAATTTTCCGATAAAAATATGCCTAATATGATTTTTTTATTTTCCCCGCATATATACTGCAGATGGCTTTGCATTTGTAGGAGGCGAATGCTTTTCTGGTCATAAGTAGATCCTAATTGGTCCCATACTTAAGTAAAATTTGATTCAAATCGGAAAAAATGAAAAGTTATTGGGCTGTTACCATTTGAAGTGAAACACACTGTAGAAAAGCCAGTGATAAAAATAGAATTGAATTAAAAATTTTTCAATACTTAAATGACTCTGACACCCAACTTGCTTCTCAGTAAAAACAGTTTTTTATCGGTTTAATACATGCCTTGAATCATCAGCTGTAGAAAGACTCTTTTCATTTACTGAAATTATAAATGCTCCTAGAAGAAATGGATTAACTAATGGAAATTTCGAAAATTTGGTGCTATTGAAAGCTAATAGAAATAGATAGATCTCAATTTTATTATTTGTACCTGTACTTACCTAAAATTATTACTATGTTTTATATACAGTATCGGAAAGTCCTGGCTTAGGTGTCGCATAGTTTCAACGACTTAACCGACCGCCCACAATAAAGGCGTCTACCAGAGCTCTAGCAGAGGGGCAAATAGTGACACGAATCATCAAGCATCAAGGCGGAAACAAATTGAAATTCCACAGACAGGCTGCCCACGCACATGTGGTGGGGAAAGCAGGTGGCACGATTGTAGGATGTGTTATATGATAAAAAAGAATAGAATAGTTGCTTTACTCTCGCTTGCTCTTATTGCCCATACCAAAGCGAACATTTTCCGATAGTGTATAAGTTGATTTTCTTTATTATTTTCCTGACATTTGAAGGGAAATCGACCGCAGCAATATTTATTTTTGTTGGTTTTTATATCTATGTAATAATAAATTATTTTTGCTATTGTTTTTGAATGATACTGAGTTAAAGAAAGCTGTTAATAAATAATAATAATAACAAATTATTAAGAGAAAAACTAAATAAATAAAATTTTTTATGGGTATTGAAAGAACTGTGGAGCCTTTAAAATATGCTAAAGTACTTGAAATACTTGAGTATTTGAAATACTTTAGAGTAATTGAACTACTTTGAGATTTGAAGTACCTAGTGAAGTACTTCAAATAATCTGAAATATTTGAAATACGGTACTTGCGATTTACTTGAAGTACTTTCGACAAGTATTTGGTATTTGAATTACTTTGCTTCAGGTCATAGTACTTGGGAATTGGAGCAGCAAGTACTTTGTCAGGTACTTGGTATTTGGTACTTCAAGTACTTTCATTGGGTACTTTCAACAGCTCTGCTAGGTAATTTATTGTACATGACTATGATGTTGTGATGAATCCTTAAAAAATCTATTTTGATGGCTATGAATCTCCATGTCGTGTTGAATACTCATGATTTTCGTTTAACCTCAAAAAACTGGATATATTACTTTTTATAAAAGTAATGCATTTGAAAATAAAAATACTAGGCACAGTTGAAGAGCTAAGTGGATAAAGGTGTTATGTCACAAAAACACGTTATTGAGTAATTTAACTCGAAAGTTTTTAGGCGAGAACTTTTTTGTTATAACGACTATATAGCTTGCATTTTGCGATGATATTGACATTTGATGTACTTTTCAGAGACAAATTAACTAAAGTTGTCACTTGTCATTATTTTCGAAAATTTAAAAAAATTAATGTACATAACATCTTTATCCGTTCATAAGTTTCTCTGAAATGTGTTAAGAAATTAAACATATTTTATTATCATTAAAACATTGTACAATTTTTAGGTAGTCGGACAGTTCTACGGTTTTGAGCCACAGTTTGGTCATTTCCAAGTATGTTGTGATAATACGGCCTTACCATTCATGTATGAATGGTAATTGTTCTTTAAGATTGCCCAGTTTTCCTACACTTAGGCCGCCCTTGTTTTCATTAAACACCGTTAGAGCAATGCAGTCGGAATTTATCTTACGCTTATTCCTTTTCTTTAAAATATCGACTTTGTAAAATGGAGTTATTTCATCTAGTGATGTAATAGTAGCACCCATAGGTGCCATTTTATACCGTCATGAAAATAAACCTTTTCATTGTTCAAGTTTTTCTTCCTGTTGTACAAATTGAGTTTTGAGGCAATTCCATCAATATCCTTGAAATGATTCTTCATATCTATGACAACGGCGTCTTTGGGAGTTCTTAAAATTTCTCGATACTGGTCCGGAACGTAGATGTTTTGATGTTTCCTTAAAATTTTCTCGACTCTGCCAAAGTCTCTGTCTGAATATGAATGTCCCACCTCCGAAAATTTATGGTCGATAACTTTAAATTCTCTCTTTAAAATCAACAACTGGTAAAGTGTAATGATATTGAAGTTTTTATTTTGTCCACCACAAGAGTCGGGCCATATTATAATGTGATCGATCTTTTCTTGGAAATATTCATTGTAAATTTGTGAAAAGGTATGTAAGCAACTAGCAATTTCTAGGCTTTCACGGCTGGCCATATCTTCAGTCCATGTGAAAAAGAACGTTTTTTTCTTTCAGTATTCCTCAATGTATGTATGGCAAGGTTGTAAAACCACATTTGACGAAGGTAAAATGCTTTCGATGTACTTAATTTTGGCAGCGGCATGATTTGTTGAAAATCTAAAGTAAGAAAGCAAATCGTTCTATCTACTGTAACTTTTGCTCCGTCACGCTTTTGTTGTTCGAAAGCTAGTTTGTAATTTTCTCCGTATTCTTTAGTATTATTTATTTTATTTTTTTTATTTTTTTTTAACCCAATAGATGTAAGCATAGCGAACCCTGTAATTCTTAAACGATAACCTTACAAACCCAAATGACCTTTGACTTGATTGGCGTAATTATCATACTTATTATTTTTTCCGCAAGAATTTCGGAATTCGCCAGATTTGCCTTAAACAATTTAATGCTCTTTCAAAATATTGGGTGGGCAGAAGCCATACCAGATATCAATTTTGCTCTTGTCATAAAAATGTCTACGGTCCAGCCCTCTTCTACTTGTCAGCATAAAAATGTTTGTACAAAAATCAACACCGCAAAGCGTCACTTTCCAGTATTTTTGATTTACAGACTAATTTGCTAGAATACTTTGGTAAATTCGTATTTTATTATTGCATTTTATATTGATAATGTTTTGTTTTTAAAACATTATTAAAACTTTCCTGGGAAGAAATTGCCACTATGTGACTGATTTCTGCTGAATTGTCAAAAGGTATAAATGTGTTTACAGCAATTAGATACTCAAGTACCATTTCGACTCTTGTACCATCTCATACCATTTCGAAATTGAACGAAATGAATATATGGATTAAAACACTATAAGCACTATTTCCAAATATCAGCCAATTTATAAACATCTTACATGATTCATGAAATCGTTTATTCATTGCCATTTGTAATATCAGTTTACTAGGACTGGCCATTTTCACTATAATAGTAAGAAACACTTAACACAACTTGTCACATTACTGTTAATATAACATAACTTTAAAAGCAAAGTGTTTTGGATTAAAACAATTTAATATTGCACAGTAATGGATAAAGATGGTATGTGATCATGACACCTTTATCCATTAAATTATATAAAAACCATATGTACATAACACCTTTATCAAACATTAAAACGCATTTAGGAAAGGTTTATTATCCCAAAAACTTATTGAAATGATAGATTAGAAGTTAAAATAGTTGTTTGTGTAGAAATCTTTATCCACTTAGCTCTTCAGTTAACACATTTTTGCTTTTGAAAATATCCCTGCATGTTGTCGGGGGTTTAAGATTAAATATTAAGCGCATTATTCTTTTTTGACAGCAGAGCCCTCACAAGGTACCCCGGTACCCGGACCCGGCCACTTTAGGGGCCCAGTTAGACCAGTAAATGCAATATTCCTGGACAAATTTTTTTTTTCACATTTCTTCACCCCTCTCATCAATTATTAAGCGCGAGGGCCCACCAGAGAACTTGACAAAATTTTTTTTTTCAAATTTCTCCCCCCTGCTCATCGGTTATTAAGCGCGGGGGCCCGCCAGTGAATTTGATACCGGGGCACATGGTTTGATGTGGGGAACCTGTTTGACAAACAAACTACCTAGATCAGGTGCAACTCCCCAATGCACTATATTATTTGCAATATGGCTAAAAGCCAATGACTAATATTTAATAGACCGTCCTGATCCAAAGATATTTTTAGTTGTAAAATGGCAAAAAACGTGCTATTTATCTAGAGCAAATATAACCAATATGTTTATTCCAAGACAATCTTGCATCAAGCCAAAAACCCAAGAATTTAGAGTTCTGACAAAACTGGATATTATCAACGTTGCCAACTACTGTCCTACGTTTGTGGAAGTGTAAGTAATCTGTTTTGGTGTTATTCAAGATCGGACGAGTACGCTGGCACCAGATACTGAATTATCAGTTCTACAAAATGGTGTCCATTACAGAAATTATAGAGAAATTAATACTCTGCAAAATTTATATTTGGAAATATAGGAAATAATTGGCATTTTAAAAAATTTAGAGCTGTAACACATAAATATTTAGCTCTGGAGATATTTGCGTTTGACTTTTTGCAAAGACGGCGGCTATCGTCGACCCCATCATCTTAATAAAATACGCAGGAGCTATTCCCGAACACTATAAAAAAGAAAAATAGACTTCTGAACTTTTAGCATTACCAACACACTTTTTTTTACCTATGATTGGACTATAACTCTGTTTTTATTTTACAATATAACATACATATTTTAGGGTCCTTAGCTATAGAGTTATTTTTTCTTAAATTCGGTTCTCCCATCCGCATATTGCGTTATGATATAAGAAAAAAAAATATTACCCAAGTTTTTCAGAGGCTAGTTCAATTCCTTCCTTCCCCTGCCTGTAAAGGGGTAAATTGTGGCAAAATTCAGAATTCTGAAAGAAACGAGAACGTGTATAGAATAATATCTATTCCGCAATTAATGGTCTACAAAAATGATCCAATGCATTTTTCTTGAAAAACATACCGATTTGTGAAAAATTACATATTTTACTCAAATTTTTCGTTCAAGAAATCTCCACCTTCAATAATCATTTTATTTAACACAAAAGTGAATCTTACCTAAATTTTAGAGCTTAAAATTAATATAGAAACTCCGAATATCAGAGATTATATGAAAATATACTCTTTTACACACACGGGAAGGAGTTGATATAGTCACTCTAAACTTGATGTGAGCTTTTTTTCTTTTATGTCATAATAATTTGGTAATCAGATTTAAAAAAAAAAGGACCACCACAAGAGATACGTTTAAAATTCAGGTAATTTAATAGATTTTTCAATTGGAAAATTACATATTTTTCGAATTCAAGTGATAACTAAATGTAAACATTATACTCTTCGCCGGATTATTGGAATATTCTATATAATTATTGAACATTCTATAGTATACTTTCGTAGATTTTTTGAAAATTTTCGGGTCTAATTACGATATTATTACTATATTACTTTAATCATCACCTGATGATTGATTGACGAAACGTTTTTCGATATACTACGCAATATTTTTGGGTTTGTAGAATCTTATTGAAAGTTACAATGTTCTTCATGACCATTCTTTATTGCTGAAAATGTTTCATAAGTTTTAAATCTATGAATCAATTTTTTAAACAACACTATTTTTGCTCTAGCTAACACTAACTCGAACTTCTCTGTCTTAAGCTATGGTGCTTACAAGAAACATGACGGACGGACGAACAGACAGACAGACGGTCATTTTCAAATTTGTTCAGAATTCGATAACTAACACTATGATATGAAACTAACACTAACTTACTGTGCAAATTTCAATAAAACCGGACTTTGCTCTCTTAAGTTATCGTGCTTACAAAGACATGATGGATGCAGACGCAGTCTGACACATAGACGACAGACATTTTGAAATTTGTTCAGAATTCCATGACGAATTTTTTTCTCTACAAGCGATATTTACAGTTTAAAAAATGTCGATCAAATGTATTTTTCATATTTCAGAGAATTATAACAGATAGAGAAAAAATGCATATAATATTTTCTGTACAGAGTTTTATAAGCTTTTTTAATAAAAACATTATTTCAATATCGCTAATAGTTAGCAAAATACCAGCAAAAAACTTAATCGGAGCACCATTTTTCCAAGATGGTCTCTCGAGCGCAACAGATCTAGTTCAGGACTTTTAGTACGTTTAAGGATAAGATTTTGCAGAGTGAGAGGGAAATATGCGTTTATTTAAAATTCCAAACAGCCTAATCTTAAAAAAAAATGTAGGTAGGTACTTGTTATATTCTTAATTTACTGTAAATTTCTGTTGTATCTGTATATTGCACTTTATATATACAGTGTGTCCATATTTAATACCTTTATTTTGGAACGTGTTGGCCGATTTAAAATTTTTTTTTTTTAGATATCGTGCTTGATGAACTTTATTTGAGTGTTTTGAAAAATTTGTAATTTTCATATTTTCAAGGCCTACTAAGCTCCTATTTTCTTCCTTATTTAGTATCTGATGTTGATGTCACTAAATAAGAAAAAAAAAGAAAAGCTATTCCGTCTAATCAATTTGTTTGAAAAATTTTCATTAAGGCACCTAGGTACAGCACCGAATAATGTATAGAAGCACTATTTATTTAAAGGATAAGGATAACTTTTCTTTTTTCTTCCTCATTTAGTGTCTGATGTTCCTTAAGTCGAATGACTACTTTATCTTTTTAGTAAACCTAACCGACTTTTATACAGGGCCAGTCGAAAAGTGAGAAATTTTAACTTTGGCTATTGAACAACAAACACCCTATATGGGGTATCGAGCTAAAATTTTGTATAGAGATATTTGAGACAACTGCGAATCGAATACGCTATCCAATTTCCCGATAAAAAATTGCCTAATAGTCGATCTCGAAATTTCAGTTTCTTAGGTTTTCGCGGGTGTTAAATGAAGTGTTGGTGTACTTCCGGGTGTTTTCCCATGTAGTTGATAGGCTCCTGCTGGAGCCATTGTTGTCTAAACGACGCTTCGGCAGAATCCCATCTGCCATCTTCAGGTTATCGCTGAAAGCTGCCTACTGCTGCTCCTCGTTGCTCAGTCAGTCCAGTTTGAGCAACGAAGAGCAGCAATAGGCAGTTTTCAGCGAGAACCTGAAGATGGCAGATGGGATTCTGCCGAAACGTCGTTTAGACAACAATGGCTCCAGCAGGAGCCTATCAACTACGTGGGAAAACACCCGGAAGTACACTTTATATATAAAAAAAATAGTTCCTAATTTCATTATTAGAGCATGGATATATTTTAAATTTATTGTAAAATTCTGTTGTACCTGTATATTGTAGTTTATAAAAAAAAATATATATATATATATAGTTCCTAATTTCACTATTAGAGCATGGAATTAAACTATATAAAAAATTTGCGGTAAAAACTATATATGGTTGTATTCCTTAGGGCAATGGGAAGTAACTGAAACCATTTTAAAAATTATACCATTTATAATTTTTTAAATATTTATAATAAACCGAAAATAAACGCATATTTCTATCACACTCTGAAAATCATATCCTTACTAGCACATTTTAATGAACATCTCTGCCAAATTTCGAAAGTATATGAGTTTTTTCCCTAAAATGTTCCCTATTTGACTGCAGTAGGTATAAATAATTGTTAGATATTTCTATTATTTTGTAGATTCCTTGGACATAATTTTTAGAAAAGAATACAACGCATTATAGAAATCCCGAAAGAAATAAGAAAAATTTGGAGAATGCTACAACTAACATTTGGACAATGTTCACAACTTAATGATAGACCCGGATATCAACAATATTCGACTTACGAATCGGAAATTGCTTAAACGTACATTCAACGAACCGCACCGCAGCAAATATTTAGTGTGATTCGCCAATTCCATCTTTGAACACGACGTGGAGTTGCAGAAGCTAAGATACCAAATATGCTATTAGATACCAAAGGTTTATATGTTCTTTATGGTATTACATGCGGTGGCTTAATAAATGGATGAACAGAGAGTGAATGGTGTAAGGAATTGCTGCAAATGTTTGATAACACACAATTTAATTATGTAAATTCAGCTGTAATTTGTAATAAAACCTGATTGTAGTACAAAATACAGACAAAATAATTAAGATAAATAGTGTTGGAAATATTCAAATATATTCCAATTTCGTTAAACAATATTCATTACGTGTTCTATGATATCGCTTGAAAACCCTTATAGGATTTAATTAAATACAAAAAAATTGTTTATCTTAAGTCTTATAAATATATTATGATTAGTGACTTTTCCATTACCTCTAGATCTAACGAAAAATAGGGGGTGGCTGGTGCCAAAAGAAATTTTGAGGCCTTTGGTTCTTGTATACACATTAAATAACAATTTTATTTTTTTCATCCCCTTCGATACTAGCATGAGGCTGGTAATGGAGGTTATAGTGTGGGGGAGTTTGACGCTAAAAACATTTTGGGACCTTACCTTCCTGTACATACGCTAAATCCCAATTTTCTGGACTCTTACTTGGTTGCTTTACCTATTTACTTCAATTTACGTTAGCTGCTCTAGAAATCCTCCTGGATTTACTCCTCTCCACAATTACCTGGAGAGAGAGTCCAGGTGGACAACGTATATATTTCAACGAGCGTTTATTAATATGCCCCAGGCTTGCATCATAAATAAGCTTTCAGATGTGCTGCCAACCGTGACCAACTAATAACTGCCTTTCAGCATCCTAGAAGGGATGAATGGGATCGGAATTAAACCGACCTGCAAAGAATAGACAATTGTTGGTTCACTGATGGCTCCAAAACCTCTGAAGTAACTGGAGCCGGAATATACAGTTGCAACTCAAAAGTAAGAATAAATTCCAACCTGGGTAACAATGTGACTGTCTTTCAGGCTAAAATTCATGTATAAGGAAGCTTCAACAGACGCATCCTAGACACAGATCAATAAGAATCTTTTCAGATAACCAAGCAGCTGTCTTGGATAGTAAAAAAATGATTCTGGTTTGGATACCGGACGACATGGAGGGCAATGTAGTAGCCGATTAGCCAGGGAAGGTGCGACATGGAGATTTATTGGACCACAACTAGTGGTTGACATATTGTCAACCAATGAGAAAATCACTGGTTTGAGCTGAGAGTATAATTCTCCAGAACTAGCAAGATCTACCAGGATTCATTCATCCAAAGGAGTTTAATACATATCCTTTGAAATCACAAACAAAAGAATGATTCAGAATTGAAGAAGTTACACCTAAAAACACTAATTGGCCTATATACTGGGCACTGCACCACCTACACAGACTTGGATTAGCGGATAATACTAAATGCCGTCTGTGTTTGGAGGAGGATGAAACTGCACAACACGTTTTATGTAGGGTCAACCGGGGCTAATATGATACAAAATCAAAACTTTTCAAATAAAATTTTGTTTTTTATCCTAGACGTTTTTGGAGCTATTATTGATACAGATACAGTACTGTAATGTCATTTGTAGATAGAATTTGGATCAGCGGAGCTAGTATGACATATTAGTGTCCTTTATCTAATCAGCTGTAAAATTTTGGTTTTTGTTGCTATAATAGTTTTTGAGATATTAGCGCCTTTATATTAGCGCATTTTTCAATCTCCTGAATAATTTTTTTATGGTAAAATTCCGAAAAAACTTGTGAAAAATAAGTGATTTAAATAAAAAAAAAAAATTACTTTAGAACGTAAAAAATAATCTAACATTTAAAAATGGGTATGGATTAAAGAATAAATAATGTAAAACATTGTTTAGTGAAAAACTTTTAAAGATATGAAAATACAAAAAAAAACCTGTATCACATTAGTCCCTGAAAATGTATCATAATAGCCCCCGAACTTTGATAGCTCTTATGAGACCATCAACAAAGGGTAATGTTAACAAATTATACATCAAAATACTGTTGAGACTTAATAATTTACTGTACAGAAACATCAGAATAACAGTCGTTAAACTTTTTCAGAGTAAAAGTTTCATCAAAGAAAAAAAGTTTTTGGAGTACAAAATCACATGACGCAAGCTATATTATTTTTCCGCTGAAACTTTATTTTTAATCTGTAACATGAATATTATTATTATTTTTTTTTATTAGCCTTATTTATATTAATGTCCTGGCGGAGTTCAGCCGTAGGCTGATCTTCCACTCTACCAGGACAGACACTCACACATAGACAACATCACAACACCCATTCCCTGCGACATAGCCATCTGCCGCAGCTGAGACTCGAACTTAGGAGAGGAGAGCGACTAGACTGTGTTGTCTCTCACACAACCGCAGTCTAGCTCACTGCTACCATCTCGGTAACACGTGAAAAACGCCACTACACATCCATACCCTAGCCAGGATTCGAACCCGGGACTCTGTGGTCGCAAACCTAGCATTCTAAGCACTGCGCCACCGAGCATATATAATATGGCATCATATTATATAAGATTTGGCCAATCTAACCCATTTTTCATACAGTTTTGTTGCAGATATACATTTTTTTTATATCACAATAGCCCCATATTTTTGAGTGCATCACATTAACCCCGATTGACCCTACCTATCCTGCTGCAGAAAAAAACCAGGTTCACACATTATCCAAAGAGCAATTTCTGCCAAAAAAAATTTGCAGCTGGACAATCTTTCACCCAATGAAGTTATCGGTTTTATTAAAAAGCTGAACTTACTGGGAGAAATATAATTAAAATGAGCTACAATAGATCAGTGATGAGGTGGGTAAAACCTGATCACTGAATTTGTCTCGTAGAGTGTAAGGTGCTACCCGTTTTGTTCAAAATCACTCACTCAAATCTAATCAGTTCATTCTACACTGTACTCAAAAATATTAATTTTCAATTTTAATACTTCCACTTTTGTAGTGGAACTACATAATAAAAATTATTTCCATTTTAAAATTCTCATTTCTATTTTTTCTTTCAAGTTTATTCAAGTAATATGATTTTCTGCTTACCTGTGATCACCTCCGAGATCAGCTTCATCAGTTTCGTCTTCCCGTAAATCCCTTTTTATCACAACAACGGGAGGGGGTTTATGTTCGGATCGGGGCTGCACATTCGGTGAACTCTGCCCGCCCTTATTGCCCTTTCTCTGCCTAGTGGCCAACACCAGCCGCCTGGGTATCGACATGATGATGACCACATCGTCGAGGCTCATTCGTGTTACGTCTACTAAATTAACGGCCAAAATTTCATCGCCAACCTGAAAAAAAATATAAATTTATAGCTACCTCAGAAAATTTTAGAAGCACCGAATTTAATTTCCAGAGGGTAAAAATTCTTTATTATTTAAAAATATTGTTATATATTTCTACCCATTTTACAATGATCTGTAATATATCCTCCTTCAGTAGAACCTGCACAAATAAGTAAGTTAATAAGTTGGTAGTTTGTCAATAATCCGAAAGATGGCGCGGCATCTCGAAAAATCTAGAAAATTAATGACATCTACTAGAACATTGTAGAATGTTGAAGAAACCTGTTACCTACGACTATAAAAGGAGAGTTAGTGGCCGCATAACAAGTACAGTTCAGTTCAGATAGAAAGTGAGAAATGGGGACGGTAGCTCAGTGGTTTAGCGCGTCTAGCTTGCATACTGGTGTACCTAGCGAAGCAGGTTCAATCCCTGCTCATCGCGAAATAATTTTAATTATAAAATTATCCCCAAGAAGTGGTTCGGACTCCACTATAAGCTGTAGGGCCTCGTTTCTCTTTACCTAACACAAAATCATTCTGGATTTTCAAGGAGTTACTTCGGTGACTTGAGAAGCGGTTAAGAAAACATTTTTTTAAGATCAACAAGTAAAATGATAAAGTGACTGAGTTATTGAATTATAGTACTCAGTGTTTTACTAGTGAAGTAATTATTTGTTGTAATTAGTACTTACCCCCCACAATATATTTTTCCATTGCTATATATATCTCGTTAATTTTTGACACCTAGACATATATTTATAAAGAAAATTTTATTTTAGGTTCACAGTACAATCTGCACATCAACTTTTGAAATAACCATGAAAAAAATACGTCTAACAATAAAATTTACACAAGAGAGAGTGTTAACAGTGTTTATAAGCTATACAGATTCGGCAAATATATTTCGTAATATAGGGAATAAACTTCGATGTATTATTGAAAGCAGAATGCGTGGGGTCGTCGACGAGGTCAAGCGGTGGTGGTATGATCGAATACCAATGCCCTGCGTTGATCTAACGACAAGGCGTGGTTTATCTGCGCTGATACACGTTTACATATCACGAACTACATTTGTCGAATCTGTATACACATAAGCATCTCACTCTGTGTTTAAAGTATTTGCGTAAATCAAACTGAAAGTTGAAGTTTGGTAGTCACTATTTGGCTCATTATATTAAAACTACAATTCGTTTATAAAATTCTTTCTTCCTATTCACAAAGTCTCGCCTGACATTGTCTGATTCATGTATTATTCTAGTTAGTTTCCACTTGCTGTATAGTACGTCTGACGACATCACGCCATCTATCGCACAGCCTGACCAATGCTCTTTCTCATCAGTTTCTTGACATCATCTCAATGTTTTGGAGGGCACCCTATTCATCTCTTGCCATGTGGCATTCTCAACAAACAAAATTTCATCGCCACGCAACTGAACAGAAGTGAGGTTAAATCGGGCTAACGTAGATATACAAAGTCAGTCGATGTACATATTAGCACTTATTAACCCACATTTTACTTAATTAACTAAACTCGCCCAGATTTTTTTTTTCATTTCAATGTCGACCTGAGTAAAATTTGTTACTACAAACAAGAGATGTGATAATTGCTTGCAACTGTATCCAAGTTTCTAACTGCTGGCTATCATCATCAGTATTACCTAGCAGATTGCATGCAAGATTCAGCCTGAAGATATCACGCACAGTGAAGGATTTATATTTTATATTGTCAATATGAATTTTCGAACTAATACCCATGGATCGGCATAGGACTAAGTCAGCGACTTTATCAGTATTACCTAGCAGTTGCATAAAAGATTCAGCTTGAAAATCTCACAGTGAAGGATTTATATTTTACAATGTCGATATGAATTTTCGGACGAATACCCATAGATCAGTGGTAGAACTAGGTCAGCGACTTATAAGCACATCCATCTACTAACATTTATTCTAGAAATCCTCGTATGAGTTAAATAATGCCAATAAATATACAATTAATTCTAGATTTAAATCTAAATATACAATGTGGTTGAATATATTTTCTGTATGTGTTTCAAAAGCAGGACATATTTTGTCGAATCGTAGAAAATATGTTAAGTTTATTCAGATTTTCGCCTTTCAAGATATAGATATATTTGAGAAATTGCAGACTATACGTTTTTTAAACTAGAACAGTCAAAAGAAACCTGTTGCTTGCAATTTTTTAAATATTAATTAAAATATACTATAACGGACATATTATGTATCTTCTTTTATGTACACTTCCAACAGTATTCATGGTATACATGTTGTAGATGAATATTAGTAGCTGCATATACATTTCATATCACAAGTATATTTAAAAATTCATATTTAAATTTTAATTTCTTACGTAAATGATTTGAATGTTCAGATTCATGAGATGTTGTGTAAGAGATTTTAGATATTTACGGAAAACTAAAAGTTTTAAAAAAACTATATATGACCTAATTTTAGGATCTATATTTTTCACAATAACCTCCATTTGGATAACTCTAATGGTTTTTAAGTTACAGCCAAGAAACCCTCTTGGCGTATCTTTCCCACGACGCGGCAATTCTAATATGTTATTTGTGATATCAAAATTTCCAAAACTCTCCAGGTTATGTCACTAACTTTCCTTACATGGCTGGACTATGGCAGTACGAAGCAAATAATTTGTTAATATTCATTATTTTTAGTTATTGCTTTACTAATACAAATTTTGACTAATGAATACTAGACTTAAATGTCTCAAAAGTTCACAGAAAAGCAAATAGTAAACGGCAGAACGTTACCAAGTTGATGATACTAAGAACATGATGATGAGAAAGAGATCTGTGAGACTATGCTATTGATAAATACCCGCGACATGTGGCCCGGTGCTGTCACACGTGGTATACAACGAAGGGACGCCAACTAATTTGAGTCACCAGGCGAGAACAAGAAGAACATTTTTAAAACTATAAAGTATAAAATGTTGCATGGTTCTTTACTTAACTTTTATATCCTACTCGTTATAGTTTAATGAAAGAGAATATTATTAGTCTGTTAGTACTTTATACATTCATTAAACCCAAATAACATTTTCCCTTTAACAAAAAAATAGAAATAAATATTCTATTTCCAGGAAATTATGTTCATAAAACTACTTCCGCAATTTCCTGTAGTTGTCACAATGCGTTTTAAAAACGATTGAAAATTTTATTCTAAAAGTTTTGAAATGACAATCAATATACCTTACAGTAATAATTGGGTTATAAAACGTAAAAAATAAACCATATTGATATTAAACGTTAGTTAACACGGAAATGTTCATGGGAAATTACAAAATGACTTTCATTACAATGAATTAGGTGTAATAACGGCTAATCTGTTAAGTTTGTTAAATTTCTCAAAGTAGCGATTTTCGCCTTTGTAACTTGATATGTATTCACAGCTATACGATTTCCAGTAAATACACTTTCCGATACAGGCTTTTCTCTTTTATGTGCTTTGTGTTACGGTATTAACAACATAAACACACACTCTAGTAGGTATATACGTACAATGTGACAATTACTATTAAAATATCATGGTTAAACATGAATGGAAACTCTGTTTTACATGAAGTTTATTTAAATACGGGGTGATTCGCGAGCAATGTGCCACAGCCTAATGGCAGATAGAGCATTTCAAGGCAAGTCTAGATCAACAAGGAAAACATTTTTTTGGCCACTGGTTAAGATACAGGGTGTTGGTTCTGAAAATTCAAAGAACTATATATCTGCAACGGTTGACTGTAATCGAATTCAATTTATCGTGTGTAATATCACTAGTGCTTGAAATTTTATCGGTAAATTTTTTTCGAAAGCGTGTTGCCTGGTAATATAAAGAGTGCAAATTGACAGTTTATTATCTGATTAAATCCCGACCGCTTTAGCGGGAGGAATTTAATCTTTGATAATAAACTGTCAATTTGCACGAGTTATATTAACCTTCTGGCAACTTAGCTTGAGAAAAAATTTATAGATAAAATTTAGAAGCACGAGTGGTATTTGAAAAGAATATTTCACGAATAAATAATTCATTAAGTACATCTTCAATATTATGTTCAGTAATTAATTGCCTTCAGACGTTTTCTTGTCACTTTTTAGAGATTACTCACCTTTATCTTCAACTTCATCATTTACGTCACATAAAAATGCATTTTCAAAGCGACTCATTTAATAAAAAACAAAGTAGGTTTAAATGACAATCAAGAAAAACAATATACGTTAAACCATAGGTACTGTAACTTATAGACTGGCCTTCACAACAAAGGTACGCTTCGACCAATCACATTATGGGTAAAACCAATCAAATTGCATATTACCAATCTTCTATCACTTTTACGTTCTAAAGCTACCGGCTCAGATGGTACCGCCATCTAGTAACGCTAGTTTAACTTAACTGGCCACTAAAGTGAATTTTTCAAGAATTATTATATTAAAGTGTTTATTAATATATATTTATGTATTTAATCTTTGTTTTTAATTTAAGAAGTTTAATAATTAAGTTAAGGTTTGCTTGTTTAAGTAGAGATACTTTAAGTACAACGAATTATAATGTATATAGTGATACTGCAGAGTTTTGATTTTCCAAATAAGTGTTAGCTCCTTTGTGGTGGATTACCATACGTAAGTTCATTTGTGGGGGCGAGCGTAGAGGTGACTTCAATGTGAATATCAGTCGATATTCCGTTGAGGCAATGTCCAGCGCGGTTAGTACTTGGATCGGTGACCTATCTTGGGAAATACAGCGTTCTCGTCCCACCTTCTAGCGGCTTGTTTATCAGTGTATACGCGGAAGCAACGTAATTTCAGACGAGGATTACGTAGTGGATATACCATCCTTCGGAGGGGATGTAAAGCAGGCGGTCCTTTGTCTATTAAATGTTAGGCAAGTAAAAGATCCCTACTCTTCTTAAGGGAAGAGGTTTGGCTAAATTTCCAGGTTGGGGGTAGCTCGTCTCCTGGCGTCGGTGATAGGCCCTGGTAGCGGAAATAGACCGACGTTAAATAGTTAAAAAAAAAGTACATTTGTGTATTTAACATGAAATAACTGAGTTGTCTACTTCTTAGGAATTTGTATTTAATTTCAGTTGTGAAAATTATTTTGTAATTAAGTTAGGTATTATATGCCATTGAAAGCTGTGTATAACTTGTCCCGAACCTCTATAAGTTCCACACAGCATTGACTTTCAAATTGGGAGTTGTTAACTCGTGTGGTATTTTTAGGTTATTTTTATATTATTATATTACTACGTACTTATATAATACAATACTACAATTTACAATTTACGCTAACAATTAGTAATAAGCTAGAGAAGATATTTAGATATCATTTAAAAGCACGAGTTGTCCTATTTGCCGAAAACATTTCACGAAACAAAACGTCACAAAATCTAGGTTGGTTGACCAATAATAATGACGTTTGATTGATGCAATGTTGTGAAAAAACGGGCTCTCATTGGCTATAGCGTTAATGAGTAAAATAATCAGTAACATTCCACAGCTGGGACTTATCAGAATGACCTACTTGGTTTTGAAAAATCCAGGATTGGAGTAGATTTTGCGGCGCTCGTACGCTAAAACTATTCATTTTACAAAAAAAAAAGGTTATTAAAAAATTATAGGAATTTTTCTCTAGTTTATTATATAACTGTTTTTATCGTAAAATGAATCGGAAAGGAGATATTGTCAAAAAACTTTTTTTAGGTGCCATTTTTTCAATATGGCAGCGGGAGGGGCAAAGATACGATGTGGCAAAGTGGAAATTCGGAAAGAGCACATCGAAATCTATAAAATCACCAATTTTTAAAACTCCCGGAAAACTTCCCAGGTAACCTCTTTTTTGAGCACCAAATGACTGTAGTATATTCTCAGAAGAGATTTTATCTGTTTGGAATATTTTTTTCGTTAATATTTTAATCTTTTATTCGCTACTTTCTGAAATATTGATGTTATTAAGAGAAAGGAGTATTTTTGTTATTTTCTTTTTATCATAGTTACTGCTGGTTCACTTCGACACGAGTTTTTGAGAAAATATATATCCGCTTAAAATGTAGATTCGTGTCCGTCTATTACAAAACACGATGAACACTGATTTTTTCTGCATGACAGCGCGAAGCTTAGTTAAATTCTGTTCTTTTATTTATAGAACAGATTAAACACTCAAGGTGACAAATGTTTCAAAGCACTTTAATTAAAATTTAAATCTGATATGTTTCAATTCAATTATACTTCAGTCTCGAATATTTTCTTCGAGACTTTTTCTGCCAGAAGTGCTCCGCTTACATGAAATACTCGTATGTTAATTGTAATAGATAATACAGAAAATAATACTGATCATCACATCATCATAATACATCAATGTTTGAATTTTTGTATGGGCCACTAGTTTCTCTACCTCTCTACCCATGGATTAAAAACTAATAATTAAATTAGTATATTATGCAAGGTGCAGTCTTATCGCCCTTGCTGTGGTCAATGGTGGTCGACGATATTCTCCATCAGTTGTGTAACTATGGCTACAACGTTCAGGGCTATGCTGATGACCTGGTCGTTACTGTTAGAGGCAGGCATGAGGTTATGATCTCAAACCACATGCAAATTGCCTTAAACATAATATCTAAATGGTGCTCGTCAGATGGTGTCAATCCGAGTAAAACAGTTATTGTTCCATTCACCAAAAGAAGAAAACTAAATTTGAGAGCTCCTATGTTAAATGGAACAGTACTGAATTTTTCCAGTGAAGTCAAGTATTTAGGAGTAATCCTGGACCAAAAACTTACCTCGAACTCACACGTAAAAAGGACACTTACCAAAGCAACGACGGCTATTTGGACTAGGCTGTTTGGTAAGACTTGAAGTCTGAAGCCAAAAATGATACGTTGGTCCTACCTTTCGGTTGTTAGACCCATGATTACCTACGCATCATGTGCATGGTGGCCAAAAACAGAAGAGAAAATAGCACAAGGAAAGTTGCAGAAATTGCAACGCCTTGCCTGTCTAGGGACTACAGGAGCAATGCGCTCGTGTCCCACAGCAGCTATGGAGGCAATGCTGGACTTACTTCCTCTGCATTTGCATGTAAAGAAGAAGGCAGCACTTGGTGCCTTAAGGCTGCATCAGGCACTTAAATTTAGACCAGGCGACCTGGCTGGTCACTTAAGGATTCTGGAGCTAATCCAATTCGAATCCATGATGTGGCGATCAGTTCACTTGCTGGGTAAATATAAGTCACACACCAGAAGCTTAAGTAACCAAGGAGTGGAATGAAAAACAAAATACATAGAATAACAATTCGTATCAAGAAAATATAACAACATGTTTATTTAAGAATGTTAATTTAAAAACAACTTATTGGAATATATACATATATAAAAATTTTATTATTGAATTTTAACCCTGCTATAAATTGGTGACCCCATATCATCATTCCTCGAATGGGATGATTGAACGGTTTAATAAATCTCTTAAAACTGCTCTGAGAGCTAGGACTTCTACACCACATTGGGTAGATGAACTTCCTATCATACTATTAGCTCTCAGAACTATCCCTAAAGACGATTTGCAATGTTCTTCCGCAGAACTCGTTTTTGGTCAAACATTACGAATACCTGGTGAATTTTTTATTAAATCATATACTTGTCCGGATATTCCTTATTTTATTACTAAATTACGTACTTCATTTAATAATTTAACGTTCATTCCACCAGTTCACCACGTTAATTACAAATCATTTGTCAGTCCAGACATCTCGAATTGTAGTTTTGTTTTCGTTCGGAAAGAACGTTTTAAAAAATATTTTACTCCGCTGTACGATGGACCTTTTAAAGTGTTATCCGTTACTTTTGTTAAAGGAACTAAAGCCGTCACGGTAAACATTGACAGGATTAAACCAGCATATTTATTATCTGACAAATGTGATGTCACTCCACCTTTGATTAAGAAAGTTCGTTTTGCTATTGACGAATTGAATGACTGACTGATCTTTTTCTTAGCGGGGGAGTAGTGTGGCGATCAGTTCACTTGCTGGGTAAATATAAGTCACACACCAGAAGCTTAAGTAACCAAGGAGTGGAATGAAAAACAAAATACATAGAATAACAATTCGTATCAAAAAAATATAACACGTTTATTTAAGAATGTTAATTCAAAAACAACTTATTGGAATATATACATATATATATATAAAAATTTTATTATTGAATTTTAACCCTGCTATACATGACCAAACCCACTGACTCAATGCCAATCAAGCATGACTTTGAGTGCCCGTTTGATGTGCTGATTGAAAGCCGTCAATCGAGCGGGGTCGAAGTACTGCTGTTGGAGAAAGACATCTGGTACACAGATGGATCCAAGATGGACGAAGGGGTTGGTAAAGGGCGTAGCAGGGCCTAAATGCAGGCTATCTAAACCGCTTGGTAACACCCCAACCATCTTCCAGGCAGAAAACTACGCTATAGATCAATGTGCCCAGGAATGCCTAAATAGAGGCACTAGAAGGGCAAAGATCTATATACTTTCAGATAGCCAGGCAACATTAAAGGCTCTCAGGTCCTATACCTTGGAGTGCAGACCTGGGAATGCAGACAATCCCTCAAGCAACTGGCAAAAAACAACGAGGTTACCTTGATGTCGGTGCCAGGGCATGAGGGAATACAAGGCAACGAGCCTCGCAAAAAAAGGAGCTGAAGCCCCATTTTTTGCATCCGAACCGTTCTGTGGCCTACCTAAGGTACACATAACGGAGGAGGTCCTAAAATGGGAAAAAGAAGAAAAGAAGTCCTACTGGAGGAATACTCCAGGCCAAAGAAAAGCGAAAAGGTTTATAACCTATTCAACAAAGAATGCCACAAGGCTTCTCGAACTTGAAAAGTACGACATTAGGCTGATCACAGGCCTTCTAACTGGCCATTGCCCCTTGAGATACCATCTCAAGAACATGGGCATGGCGGAAGGTGACAAATGCAGATACTGTGAAGCTGCAACTGAAACTGCGGAACATATACTTTGTGAATGCAAGGTGGAAATTAGCTCCCAGGAAAATCGCAAGCTTTGCAAAAGTCTTGGAATCCTGGGCAACAACTAGTTGCAGGGTAATTCACAAAAGACCTTTTAGGTCGAGGTGAAGAAAGGCCAACCCAGGGCCAAGCGACCCCTCAACTATCTACAATCTACAATATTATGCAACGATTATTTAATGATGGCTATTAAGACACGACCATTAGAATTATGACGTGAGCCATAAGCGAATGTCATAATGAAGACGAGTAACTATATAGCCATTAAATGTGAGTTGCATACACTATTTTTTCTACGGCCAGTCATAATAAAATAGAAAATTAACACATTATTTCTAAAATTTATTAATTATAGATAACCATTTAGGAAATATTGTGGAAAATAAACTTATGAAATATTATGGATTATTATTTCAATTTCACTTTCACTATCATACATGTTCACTGATTTTAATTGCAAAAAGCATAAAGTTTGAAAATTTGTTAGGTAAACTTCTAGGCAATAGTTGATATTGATAGAAAATTACTGGGTGGCCGGTTCTATTGGTTATAAACTTGTATTTTAATGGAAAATTTGTATCTTAATGAATCTCATTAAAGTATAGGTAGGAAATATCTAATAAACGAATTAAAGCAGGGGAGCAGAAAACAAAATATGGTTCAATTTGACTAAAATCCTTGGTCTTGATTGACCTGAATTATAATACGGAACTTTGTCTTACCTTAAGGCATCCACTATTATACACGGCTGATTCCAGAGCTATCCTTGATATAAAAACACCATCATTTCTGTCTATGCCATTTCCTTCTCTTATATACAAACCCAGCGTTTGACCCGGCCTTTTCACTATTTCTACAAACTGGACTGTATGTTTGGCATCTTGCATGGACACGAAGCGCTTGGCCGCCTCACCAGCTGTCCGTCCTAGATGCCGGGCGTCCAAAATTCTAACTATCATCTCACCCCGTCTCTCCACATGCTGAAAACAAAATACATGAATAAAAATTGGGTTTGTTCAAATTTTTGATAAAAATAGACCAAAGATATGCAATTACTATAACGGATTTAGTGATAAATTTTCCATTTGCAATATATTCCGATGGGTTGTAATGGATTATCAAAATGCCCAAAAAAGTTTGCTTTGTACCTTTGTGTAATAATACTAGTGAAAATGCTTCCTAAATATTATTTTTGACAGTACCACTTAATATTGAAAGACAAAAAAAGGTTTTCTGCTGTAAAATCTGAACAAATATTTCATTTGGGAAAAATTTGTTATAAAAAAATTATTCAACATTTCAAAGTCTACTTTAAGTAAATTATCAGCTGCACCTTTAACATATCCCTCTTCCACTTTACTCATTTTGATCGTAGAATTAATAAAACATAAACCAGAAACTGATAACATGATAATATTTTCACTCCAAACAATCCAAACATCAAAATATAAATAAACTTTTAGGTTAGTCACCTGATGCGTACCGTCACTGCAGAAGCGGATGAAGGTTAAACCTAAACCACAAAATATCAACGTCCGCCGCTTTTACGAATAGCTTGTGTGGCATTTATCTGGATTCTGATTGGCCAATATTTACAAGTCCACTGCTTTAGATCAATCACAGTACAAGCAATAAAAGAGGAAATTCTGAGGAGTTTTAGAGGAAAGCTTCCTTTAACACACAGTTAGAACCTATTATCAACTAATTATATCCATAATCTCATTGGTTTTCCAGGCAGATACGTAATTCTGACGCGTAAAAATCCCCGTTTTAAAAAGCCCTGAAATTATCAGCAAGTTGTTTTAACGATATTTTCTTAGAAGTAATTCTTATTAGAAAAGTAAATTGTTGTAAATTAATAGAATGTTTTACTATATCATTTTCACGACATAAAACGTTAAAATAAAATTAGTGGGAAAACTCTTCGGTTAGGGTTTTCCCACATTATTGAACTGAACCTCCCGAATCTTGTTCCGAGCACTCACATGGCCCGGACAACCTCTAAATTCTCCAACAGAACCACAAGCTTCATCCGTGACTTGATTGGTATTTCCAAATTCTTCGATATTCCACCAGATTTCTTGCTCAAAAAAGTAATTTGTAGTTATTTAACCTGATTTAATCCAAAAGTAGAACACACCCAAAAATTATGTCACACTTAAAAGAGAGGAAGAGGTCTGTAATGACGTGATCAAATGTGACAAGTTGTTGTTTTTACATCAACCTCAATAACGATATTAGGTAACAAGGTTCAATTAACTGGGCGACGGAACGGTGATATTTTATTTCATCATTTTTAGCGGCCTCTTTGGAAGGCGGTACAAATTTTTTCAAACATTATTTAGTTTGCCTGTCGTGGATACTAAGTTATATGGAAGGCAGAATAGTTAAAGTAAGATTAAGTGGATGGAATCAGAATCACACGATGTAGCAATGGGGTACCTCAAGGCTCTGTTTTCGAGCCCCTATTATTTTTGTTATATGTAAGCGATCTTCCTAACTATCTCACTAAAGGCCATCTAACAATGTTTGTTGACGACATTGGAAGAAGTTAGTTTATGGTTCCAAAGAGATAAACTGATACTTAATAATAATAAAAAAACGGTGTTTATTCATTTCTATTTACAGAGACCGTTGCCGCATAATATACAAGTTACTGAAGACATATTAGCCTATTGAGCAGCATGAAATTGCTCGGATAGTAAATTGTCATGGGATTTACATATTGAACATGTCTGTTGAATAAACTCTATTTCGGTAAATTGCAATTGAAAAGTACACTAGATGAATCCGAACTTTTAAACATTTACTATGCACTAGCTTATATACTATATCCTACAACATATTATGCTGAGGAAGTGCTAGAAATAGGAAGGCAGTTGTTGAAAACTCCAATCATGGCAATTCTGAACAGTTCCAAGTGCTCCTACTTATTATTATTATCATTAATATTGTTATTTTGTTAATTTTCACAACTTACGTTGTAGTCCTGTCAATGAATGGTTTCTAGAGGGAAATGCAGAGATCACAATTTTCGACTTGAGAACTGTGTTTGGACTATTTAGGAGGTAAATATACCAAAAGTCCCCGAACGTAGGAGGTGGGGGGTGCAGGGGGCACGAAGAAGGTCTCGGTTTTTGGTTCTTCGCTCATATCTCGAAAACGGTTAGTCCTAATCAAAAAGTGTCTATATGTAAAATTAAAGCTGACTAAATTTTTTACAATAATGTTTCTATTAATTTTTTTCGTATCTGTTATGATTCAGTAATGAAATATATATCTTTTAACTGTATTCTAGCTTTATTATAAATTTATTGTAAATTGAATAAAAATTTTAATAACCATCGTAGAAAAAAATTTCTTGTAGAGATACCCTGTTCACAGCAGACTGAACTCAAATATCGAATAAAAAATGCCTGCGTCTGTAAGTGTGTGTGTGCGCGTGTATATGTATGTGTGCGTATATACCGTTTCTTGTTAACACGATAACTTCTGTTAGACTTAAAATATTTAATTACAATTTGAAACATATCTATTTTACGTATGAGAGTGTAGGGCCTCTGGTTATCACCATGTACTACAGATATGGCCCAATTTCAATAGAGATTATTGTAAAATGCTCTTTTGCGTATGTTCCAAATTGTAATTGGGTGTTTTCACAAATTTTAAAATCTCATTGACTGTGAAAGTAATACTTAATTAACATTTGAATTTCCACAACCAGTTGAGTAATATCCAAGAAAAAGTATTTTTAAATTTGAATTAAAATTTTACCGCCCAAAACACTAAGCTATATTGTTGACGTCATCGGTCGTAAACACCTAACCTCAAAAATACATATCCTTTAAAAATTTCCGAGTGATATGTCACTATTATGAAAATTTCCGCTTGGTTCTCGTACTTTCAACTAAAATCTTGTTCAATGTAATGTTCATAAAGTTTTAAATATCTTCTCCCTAATAAAATAAGGCGATTTTTATAGGTTGGAAATCCAACCTATAATTAGCAGCCCATTTTTAGTAATCAACAATACTGAGACATCATTTGCGTCAATTTTTAAATGTTTGCTTGGAGCCATACTGGTGTCAAATGAGAAGTGCGGATACAATCATTAAAAATGACAATAAACTTACAAAACCTAAAAGTTGAGGTTATGTTAATGCAATCGATGATGTCACAGCCCGTTTTGAATAATACCCGTTCAGTTATTCAGTTTTGTTATCTATTTGTTGAAATTTTAAATTGATAGATGAAAGTATGGTGTTTAAATATTGGTAAGTGCTTTAATGTATGGAGTACTTCATTTTAATAATATGCAAATTTGCATATAGTGAAAACATCTAATTACATATTTTAAGTCTAACGGAAGTTATAGTGTTTACAAGAAACGGTATTCGCACACATACATATACAGGCGCACGCACACTTACAACGCAAAGATATTATTTATTCGAAATTTGAGTTTAGTCTGCTGTGAAATGGATATATGTATAAGAAATTTTTTTCTATGATAGTTGTTAAAATGTTTACTCAATTTATAATAAATTTATAATAAAGTTAGAATACAGTCAAAAGATATACAATTCATTACTGAACCATAACAGATACGAAAAAAATTAATAGGAACATTATTGTAGACAATTTAGTCAGCCTTAATTTTGCGTATAGCCACTTTTTGATTAGGGCTAACCGTTTTCGAGATATGAGAGAAAAACAAAAAACCGGGACCTTCTCGTGCTCCCCTGCACCCTACCACCTCCTATGTTCGGGGACTTTTGGTATGTTTACCTCCTAAATAGTACAAACACAGCCTCAAGTCAAAAACAGTGATCTCTGCATTTCCCTCTAGACCCACTTATTGAACGTTTATTGACAGGGCTATTGGTGGTGTTACTTCTGATAGAGACGAAGCCTTTACAGGCCAGTGTTTCCGTCAGTGGCTAACACACGATGAATAGTGCGACATGTCGATAGTATGGCAGATTTTTGTGACAATGTGACTATTCTTTCCCAGTCTGACACCCCCATTTCTTCCAAATTGGTAGGCAGACTTTTTAGACTTTTCAAACAAACAAATAAGAAACAAAAAAATGGTTCATAAATAGCCGAAAAACAAACGATTACAAAACTATGCTCCGCCAATTTCAAACCAATATGGCGACTAAGCGATCAAAATGGAGTCATGTAACCAATGATCTGAACCTCCTATATAAGGCATCTGAAGACAAACTGTGGGTACATAAAAGTTCATACAGAACTGGAGCTAGCTTCATGACTAAGGTTAGATTTTAGTTCAGTTCAGTGTCAGTAGTGTGCCTTAATGGCAAGACTCACGAATTTTGCAGCATCATTGTTATACAATATGGATTTATAAATTCAAGCTGAACTTTGTCATTTCATATTTATGGATGCCACGCACGAATAGAGAGCTATTTAACATAAATTTGTGTAGGAAGATATTTGTACGGTGCAATGAAAATTATTAATTTGATTATATCTCTATACTCGCTCAACTGGAAAAATTAAAAAGGGCATCGTTTCTGGATATGCATACAAATCTATAAATAACACGGGATAGAAATATCCTCGTATTATACGTGTTAAATTAATCGGTTATAAATTGGAAATTCAAAACAGATTGGATTGTAATGTTTCATAAACCCGAGTCCAACGTTGAAATATTTGTGAGCGCATCACTTTGAACCGTCTGGGTCGATTTTGATGTTTTTAACTCAGTTGACCTATTACACGTTAGAAAGTTTGGTAAAAAGTCTCAGAACGAAATCTAGGTTAGTCTAAAAGTAGTAAAAAGTCACTGCACATGTTGACCAACTCGTCTAATTCCCAAACTTTATAAGAATGAAAAACCTATAATATTTTAATCATACCATTGTTTTTAGTATCTTTAATGCTACTTATTAAAGTAAGCCTAAAATTAAAGATACTAAAAGCAATGGTACGATTATAATATTATAGGTATTTCATTCTTACAAAGTTTGGAAATTAGACGAGTTGATCAACATGTGCAGTATCTTTTTACTATTTTTAGTGATACCAACATAGTTTCCGCTATAACACTTTTTACCAAACTTTCTTTCATGAAATAGATCAGTTGAAACTATTTACGACAATGGATCTGGTCAGAGGCGCTGGATGAAAATATCGTGGAAACTTGTATCTGGGATAAATAGTTAATAATCAAAAACGTTAGGTGTCTATTATATCGGCAAGGTTGCTGTAATTTAAAATTATTTGATAACGTTGGGAGGCTAACAACATATTGGAGTAAGGATGTCAATATTATTGCTAGGATGAGACTCTCATAACGTGATGCTCAACCAAACTTAGTAGGGTTGCAAACAATATACAGTTTAGTTCATTATTAACAAATTTGAAAAAAATGCAACTGACTTGTATTTTTTAAGTTGTATGGGTATTAACATTTATTTTGGTGATGCTATGCGTACATTTTAGTTAGAGTGTCAGGCTATTAATGCATATTTTAAGCAAAATTGCAAGAGAAGCATAAAATAAACAAAGTTTATTTACATGACCAAAGCCTATTAGGTTGCGTACAATAAAACCTAAGCTTTCAAATGCTGTTAAAGTTAATGCTTCAATATGATGGTTAACGACGACTGTTCTTTAAAAATGACCTCTAATCCTTAATACTAACCTAACTTATACTGATCCGTATAATATTTGTTACCATGGCAAATACACCTTACGAAATTTATACGATGCTCAGTGCTAGATAATTATTTGTAATATTTGAAAGACTAAAGAATAATTTATATAGTATTTTTTTGTCCCAGCTTGTATGCTCGTTGAGCCAGAATTCTTAATAACAATATTGCTTCTAAAAGAAATTTTTAAACATATTCGTCTTCTAAAACATAGATCTTATGTGGCTAATGGAAACTTCAGAAGCCAATCAACTTCATACACACACACACACACACACACACACACACACACACACACAAATATATTCTAGCTCCAGTTCTACCTTTTTTCCAATTAAAAAATAATAGAAAATAGATTATCATAATCTCGTTCATGGTTTTAATATTTTTGCTCGTTCCACTGTCTCTTCTATTTCTTCTTTTTTTAAATTCACGTCAGAAGAACACCTTTTCCAAACTTAATGATTATCGTTTGTAGTAGTTCTAAAAATGGCATTCCGGTATCTGTCTTCCAATGACACCGACGTCTAAGATTGCAAAAACCTAAGTGAAAGAGATGGAAACGATGTATTCCTTAATGTTCGTTAAGAAAAAATATAAACGATTTGAAAAGCAATGTCTTAAAGGAACTTTGAAGATTTGTACTGTAGCAAGTATCAGTCCATTCAAAAAATTGAAGGAAACGCTTTATAATGCGACGATGTACTGACATAATAACTGGAGAGTTTTTGAATAATGTAAGGTAGAAATTCTGTTTTGTTTGTCTAGGGCATTATAGACAATACTGCCATTATTAACTTTTTGTTAGGTAAATCATTTACGTCTCTACCCCATAAAAATGGAGAAGTTACTACAGTTGGTCCAACATCGAAAAATAAGAAGACCTGGGGGTCTATTCTTGAATCTCTATTAGTAAAGTCGCATACGACTTTGGGAAAATGACTACCGAAATTTGCATGACTCTAAAAATATGCATTCTCGAATGTCGCATTCTACAACTTTTAGTAGAGTGGGTAAACACCACACGACATTATATTCTCGTATGCGACTTAATGACACTAACAAAGTTTTATAAAAATGGCTAACTTATAATTATAAATTATACCGACTCAGTGGCACAGTGCTTACGGCGGTGTTAAGCTTACGACCGCGGGGTCCTGAGTTCGAATCCTGGCTAGGGTATGGTTGTGTAGTAGCATTTTTCACATATTGCCGAAATGGCAGAAGTGGAATATATTATGGTTGTTTGAGAGTCAACACGGCTAGTCGATCTACTCTCCTGAGTTCGAGTCTCAGCTCTGACAGATGGCAATGTCGCAGGAAATGGTTGTTGTGTTGTTGTTTATGTATAGGAATCCTGGTTGAGTGGTGAAATAGCTATAGTTAAACTCCGCCAGGACGTTAATATAAATAAGGTCTTAAATAAAAACATAAATAAAAATAAATAAAAAATAAATATGCCTGCTGAAATTAAAAATTTAAAAATATATGGCCTTTTGTTTTGTCGTGGTCGACAATTGTAATAGAAATTCAAGAATAGACTAGTGGTGAGGTGCCAGGAACACGAAAAAGTGGTTTTCAAAAAATTTCTATGCTTATGTATGTATGTACATATGTGTGCATGTGCAATATGTGCATGTATGTATGCAGACACGATAGTGCCAAAACTACCTAACCGATTTTGATACAACTTGGCACAAGGGTAATATTGGTACCGTCCATGAGCTGATTTTTTTTTAGGTCAGATTGGATGAAGTTTAGTGCCTTTTGGCACACAAACTTCCTTATTTTTCAATATAACACCCATTTATACCTTTCGGAAGTGGATGTTATTCTGATTTCAACAATATACTTTTTTTTTCATTCATTTTACTTCCACATCCAATGGAAGTAGTGACATAAAAAAAAAGTTGAAAATTTGTATTGTCGAAATAGTCTTAGAATGTCTAGAAACGTCGAGATTTTAAGTTTGAGCAAAAAAAATTCTGTAGGTCTGCATTAGCCACCCCTTTAGCACCCCCATTCCATTATTAAATGGGGTGAAAAAAATTGTGATTTAGTGTGTGTACAAAATCAAAGACCTCAAAATATTACTTATTAGAGCTAGATGTTACTAAAAAAATGCCAAGATCAAAGAAAATAAAATACAGGCCTGTAACGGAGGCGGGTCTTAATACTTTTTATAATAACCTAAGCAAAACAGATTGGTACTTTATTAATAACACAAAAATGACTTGTGACGAAAAAATTAACATTTTTCTAAACTTTATTATCGAACAAATAAACCTTGCTTTACCCATAAAAATAAAAAAGTAACATCGGAACAGCCCAAGGTAGAATGGTATAATGACGAACTACGAGAAATGCGCGAGAAACTAAATTTTCTAAATTATTTAAAAAAACAATACCCAAACTTATCGGGTATAGATGACAGAGTTAAAGAATATAGAAAGATCTATAGAATGAAAATTGATTTCTACAAAAAAAGTCTTGCATTTCTCGCAGCTCAAACCTGTCAAAAGCATCATGGGATCTAATTAACTCAAAGCGTAATAAAGGCAAGAAAAGTTCAAGGAACTCTGACTCTGATTTAAATTCAAACGACTTCAATAACTTTTTTCAAATATAGCATTTGAAATCACAAAAAACGTAGCAAGTCCTATTAATCCCATCACCTTGTTTACCACAAATCCTATGATAAACAATTCATTCAGTTTTTCAGAGATCTCTTACATTCAAATGAGAGATATCTTTAATAATTTCAAAAATAATCCAAGCAAAGACGTATATGACATGAATATCAACATCATAAAATGCGTACAGGACATTATCATTATACCTTTCACCAAATTGGTTAATTTATGCATAAAAAGCGGAACTTTTCCGAAATGTCTTAAAACATCCAAAGTGATTTCGCTATTCAAGAAAGGTGATTTTAATGATATGAACAACTATCGTCCTATATCTATCATACCTACTTTGGGGAAAATAATAGAAAAAGCCCCATTTCAACAACTTGTCACCTTTTTTGAACAAAATAATATTTTATCAGACTGTCAATATGGTTTCCGTTCTGGTAAATCTACAGCGATGGCAATTAACAAAATGAATGAAAGAATAATAGACGTTTTTGAGAACAAACGCCTTGCCGGAAGTATTTTCTGTGACTTGTCAAAAGCCTTCGACTGTGTGCAACATGATATTCTTGCTTCTAAACTTTGTAGATATGGTCTTCAACCTATAGTACTTAATCTTTTAAAATCGTACCTGAGTGACGGGGATCAAACAACTGTACACAACGGAATGGCGTCATCATCCGTAAAAGTAAGATTTGGAGTTCCACAGTGTTCCGTATTAGGATCACTATTATTCTTAATTTACGTAAATGATTTACCTAACTGCGTTAAGGACACTTCGGTTGTACTATTTGCTGATGATACGACTATGATAAACATCAATCAAAATTTTAATGATCTACAACATAATATGCAGCGCTCACAGTTGCAGGCTTCTGATTGGTTCAGAGCAAACAAATTAAATTTAAATGAATTGAAAACACAAAGTATGATTTTCTCAACTCGGAGATTAGATCATTTTGATAATCCCGATAATATTAAGTTTTTAGGAGTAATTGTGGATGCTAAACTGTGCTGGGATCAACATGTAGACTATCTGGCTAGTAAATTGTCGAAGGTAATTGATCTGGTTATGAGTCTAAGAACTGAGTTGCCTCTGAGTGTGATAAAAACGGTTTATTTCTCGCTAAAGTGTTTTTTCCTATGCAATAATAACTTGGGGACACTCAGCTCATCTGAACAGAATATTTTCACTTCAAAGACGTGTCGTGAGAGTAATGTTGAGTTTACCATTTAGAGAGAACGTCAAACAAAAATTTAGCGAGTTGAATATCTTGACTGCCCCTAGTTGTTTCATTCTAGCTGCTCTTATGCATGTTTAAAAAAATTTAAATGACTATGTTTCACATGGTGAAATTCATAAACACGATACTAGGCAGAGAAATAGATTTTACTAGGTTAGAAATGCAACAAATTATTATGGCCCAAAATTCTTTAAACTCAATATCAGGATGTTGCCGGAAAATAAGTTCCATTATAATATTAAACAAATTCTGCTGAAGGGAGCATACTATTCATTTAATGAATATTTATGTAATGTTACTATGTGTTAAATTATTTTCAATGTTTGTTTACCATTGTATGTTGTAATATACAATATTTGTACTTCTGTGTGATGTTATATACAATATTTGTAATTTTAACTTATGTAAAACCATTGGTTCTGAACATGAATAAATTATTTATTTATTTATTTATTTACTTCATTCATCCTCACTACCACCCTATCAGTATCACCATCCCCATCCATAGTTTCTTAAACAAAATACTTCATCCTATTAACGTTCGGATGCCTTCTATGAACTTAAATATATTAATTCTACATAAATATATAATAAAAACAGATTCACTCTCGGTTTACAAGCTTTATTTTTTATATCCACCATTTATTCGAAGTAAGTAATATTTATTGAGATATTTCCAGAGAAACAAAAATGTTACGTTTTTTAAAAAATCCCTCTATAGCTTAAAATGCAATTTTTTTCTAAACAAGTGACTTAATAAAAGAATATTTTCTTTTTAATTGCTGACCACTTAAATTAACAAAATGGCCGCATCTTTATTAGAAAAATATGAAAAAGCACCTTACTTATTTATTTTTTATGCTACAGAAATAATCAAAAGTCATTTGAAATCCTAATTTGTTAAATGTTCGGACGCCATTTTTGTACTTTCAGATCTCCGAAACCATTAATTTCACAGAAATTAGAAAAAAACGAAATTTATCCTTAATTTAGTGGTTTTTTATTTGTCTTTAGCATTATTCGCTCGATGTACTACTTTTCGAGTTATTTGACGAAGATCGTTTTGAAATACCTCTTTTTTCAAACCTCAGTATTCAAGTCATTACAAATTAAAGACTATCAATTTATATGAAAAGTTGAATAAAGCCTATTCTCAAAATTGTATTCTCTTTCCCTCTAATGTTTTCATTTTTTTTAGTCGACCCCCATGAAAAGGAATCTACTTTCTATAAATTAGTAAGCCTCCGCATAATATCTAAAGTTTTCTCTGATGCATTTGCTATTCAGTTGCCAAAAATGAACGAAATCTAATTCATATTTTATTATTCTCCAAAGTTAAAACCTCTAGTTACTGTACTAACGCTATATGTTATGTGTTTTTGTTATTATTATTATTATTTATATGTTTATATTATTATATTACTAAATATATAATACAATACTACAATTTACAAGTTACATTAACAATAAGCAATAAAAGCTAGAAAAAAAATGGAGAAATAGTTTGAAAGCACTAGTGGTCCTATTTGCGGAAAACATTTCACGACACAAAACATGACATATGTCAAAATATTATTGCGATAAATATGTCGATGCGTCGATAGAGAAAATTAGAGCGATACTTTTTCGTGTTGGTACTATTAAAAGCCGATCAAGGTTAGTTTACCACTAATAATAACATCTGATTGGTGCCATGTTGTCAAAAAACGCGCCTTCATTGGCTAACATGTTATCGAGTAAAATAATCACATTAAATTTTAATTTTACCTCTAGATAGTTATTTGGCGTTAATTAAACATTTTCTTTGTTCCAGTTACGAGTATAAAATTAATGGAATTTTTCTCTTAATAAAGGCTGATTTGAATATACTTACTTTAGAGGCCACTTGTTACGCGACTGTTGCCTTTCCATTATATAATTTGTCCTAGAAGCAAGTGAAGCTTTGAAGCAAATTATACAATAACGCGCAAAAAAGATAAAAGATTCTATCTTTTTAAAACTCGGACGCTTTCTTTATAGCGACTGAAAATTACTGGCAGTATTTTCGCTGTCTTATATTCTTTATACTATTATGGTAAGAGTTGTTACGAGTAATCAAAAGGTTCCAATTTATTATAGAACTATTCGTACCATCTTTTATAGCACTTTGAGATGCGAAAATGAAGTTTAGTTTGTATTTACATGCTTAAGATCTGCTTAAGTAAAGTCAATTCGAAATCTATTACAGCTCGAACATTATCGTTTAAAAGTTTTACATTATAAAACCTTACACTAAAGGCATTTCCATTCTAAAGTCTAATTTTACGGGCTATGGATTGGATGAAGTTTAGTGCCTTTTGGCACACAAACTTCCTTATTTTTTAATATAACAACTATTTTTTATTGTACCATTCGGAAGTAGATGTTATTCTGATTTCAACAATACACTTCTTTTTTTTTTCATTCATTTTACTTCCACATCCAGTGGAAGTATAGTAACGCAATAAAATTTTCGAAAATTTTTATTGCACAAATAGGCTTAGAATCCTTGAAACGTCGAGATTTTAAGTTTAAGATCTACTTAAGTAAAGTCAGTTCGAAATCTATTACAGCTCGAACATTATTCTTTAAAGTTTTACGTTACAAAAACCTTACACTAGAGGTATTTCTATTCTAAAGTCTAATTTTACGAGGCACACAAACTTCCTTATTTTTCAATATAAGATCCATTTTTTATTGTACCATTCGGAAGTAGATGTTATTCTGATTTCAACAATACACTTCTTTTTTTTTTCATTCATTTTATTTCCACGTCTAGTGACGCAAAAAAATGTTTGAAAATTTTTATTATCCAAATAGGCTTAGAATCCTTGAAACGTCGAGATTTTAAGTTTAAGATCTGCTTAAGTAAAGTCAGTTTGAAATCTATTACAGCTCGAACATTATTTTTTTAAAGTTTTACGTTGTAAAACCTTACGCCAGAGGTATTTACATTTTAAAGTCTAATTTTACTGGCTATGGCTACATGAGCTATGCTTTAGAAAAAATTGAAAACTTTTGTGTTCCATTTTAACGAATATTTTTAATTCGTTCAACCCGACCTATTTTAACTATTCTTAGCGGTATTTGCTTTCATGGCACCCACGAATTAATCTCGAAATTAATCAAATGATATGTTTGTAAAGTTGTTGGTTGTGGTGGTTTATAGGAAGACATAATAGATTCATTGAGATTTCAAATAGAATAAAATAACAGACATGGATATTACAGAGAAGCAGATTGGTGCACATCCTAGCTGATACAAGTGACAGAACATATTCTAAAGATGTATTTCTAAGATATATGCCAATATTGTCGATTATATTAGTTTAACGACATAGTTTCCAATTTTTAACGATAGAATGGAAATATAGAAAAATGTTTCCTAGAAATTATCTTTTGGAGGCACACCATTGAACTTACTACCAGCACTCACATTTTCGAAAAATTTCAAATCAATATCTTAAACGGTTCCAGAGTAATGGTGCGCACAAAAAAGTTGCAGACAGACCGATAGACAGATTTTTTTTTGCTCAAACTCAAAATCTCAACCAAACACATCAACATTTGACGAAGGATGAAAAAACTGAAATTTGGTAAAAATCCATTTTACGTCAAGCAGACCGAGACTGCAGAAAATGAAAGCCGGAATATTACCCTATCGCAAACCCAATCCGGGGACACAGTGTATAAGAGAAGCTATGGCCGCAAAAAATTTTTTGGCATTAGCCATCCTCATTACCACCCCCACCCCACTGTTAAAGGAGGTGAAAGAGAACCTTTTTACTTTATCCACCCCTTTCCACTACTCCCTCCCCATATTATTTTTCTGAGTCAAATATTTTTTTAGATATAGAACCAAGAGACTGACGGACAGACGAATTTTGAGAGATAAGTAAAGAAAGATTAGGGGTGAAATATTTTCAACCACCCCCTAAAATTACCCCTTAAGCAGAAAATGGGGTTTCACTGATACTATGTAAACAGATGTCCAGGCGGGCTATACCTAAATATAAAATATGAATTTTATATTTTAGAAATACTGATATTTATTTTCCAGATTCCAAAGTTGACAAACGGCGTGTATAGACGCATCGTAAGACGCTCCCGAAATAAGTGCTAAAAGTCAGTTAAAACCACGGTAAACTTAATCAAATTTAAGCCACCGGTGAGCCAAGAAATTTTGCTTAACGTGACATGTCATAATAGGAAAAAAAGTTCATATACAATTAATAAATTGAAAATTGCTATTAGTGTTTTTTAAATAGTACCAAAAAATAAACTGTAAAGCTGTGCCTTAGTTGACGGTCGACCTAAATAGACCCATCTATATAGGTACCTAAAAGACCCTTTCAAGTGCTTTATTGCGTAAAGAAAGCAATAAATATTCAGTGTCAAAAATGAACAACACGTGTTTATAAAGCAAAGCAAGACAGACATATTAAACGTAAAAGTGTAAATAAATAAATAATAAATTTGTGTGTGCAGTGGAAAGTTTTTTAAGTGTACTAAGCCCAAAAAGAAGAGGGAATTAAAACCAACAATCACCACGCCAGAAGCCACAGAAAGCTAAGCTATAACTAATTTATTTTATTTTATTAAACTTAATTACTTCAATAACTTTATCAACTTAATCTCTATTAACCTAATTTATTAACTCATATTTTAAATAGTATTGAGTAAACCAGAGGCATACTATTAGGTCAATAATACAAATAATAATTAATAGCCAAAACCGAATTTCTTTCAGCCAATCAAGAGAATTACGCATGATAAAAATGGTGATAATAATAACCCGAAAATCAGTAATGCATCGCTATTAAAGTGTGATTATACAGATTTCCTGTGTGAACCTTCAAGTGTGTTTTTCATAATTACTAAAATTATTCAAACAAATTTAATCAAAATTGAACACGTAATGATCAGTGGCGCAATACTCTTAAAGTATACTTATCTTTCAGGTGAGGTTCTCATAATTGCTAAAAATATTCAAACGAGTTTAATTTGGATTAGACCAGAAATAATCAATGGGGCACTGTCGGTGTGTAGCGTCCAAACTGAATCCTTATGGCACCTCAATGTAGGTATGCGTGATACAGGTTTCTCTCAGGAAAATGGTTTCCAAGAAAATATACACAGAAACGAGCAATCTTGATACCTAGAGCAGCGGAAACTCAACTCAATAAATAGATCATATCGTGGGAGGCAGGGAGATGACTTATAGTGTTCTGTCACCATGGATACCCATAAAAGCTTGTAAAAGTTAAATACAAAGTGACAATTTATACCTCGGAATATTGTCAGCTTGATAAGAAATATTAATTAGTTAGTGTTTAATTAGGTACACAAACCAAAACTTTCCAAAGTGCTTCCCTCTAACGCAGTAAATCATAGTTTATATACATACATACATAGTGCAGTGAAATCGTATACCTGGAGATTTCAATGCACATATACTCCACATATGGCCTAACGAAAATGGAAACGCGCTGAAAAACCTAGCACACATATTTGAC